>OX465282.1:52906033-53328907 GCA_949987705.1 Thereva unica
ACTTGACAGCTCAAATAATAGCTTTGTTCCAGAACTCGAATGTGGGATCCCGCGGGACAAAATTTTTCCCAATTTGTGTTTCTTTACTTTCTCATGCAAAAAAAAGCGGGGAAATTTTCACTTCCCCTCATGCAGGAATTAGCCGGAGGTTTTCGGTCCTGCGATTTCTTGCAAGTTGTCAGCTGACAATTTTTTGTATGTATGTGGGTATCTTAACAAGCGGCATACACATAGACAATCGACATTTATGTTATCTTTTTCTTGATTTGCAGGAAATTGTCCAAAAAGTGTTTCTTTACTTTCTGAATTTTTGACAAAATTATCCCCACCATTGAAGTAAGTTTCTGCCCAACAAGTTTTTGCAGGAAAAGTACTGGAACAAAGCTAATAAAAGCAGAAAATTTAGCAAGTGCCGATTTTTTTCTATTTATAGATAGATATTAGATCCTCTTCTAATTAAACACAGTGGACGGTGAAAAGTGTACTTTCTGTGATTTTTCGTTTTATTTTAATTTTTGATTAAGCCGGTTGTGTTTTGAGTGGATAGTGATTGTAATTGCGCCAACGGTGGAAAGTGTGCTTTGTGTTTTTGGTTTGACAATTATTAATTGCGCCAACGGTCCGATTATTGCTTTTGTGTTTTGACCTGTATTATAATTGCGGCGAGTATTCTTCTTTTTTTATAATATTCTTTTTTTATAAGCCAGTTGAATTTTGCCATGCCTCGACGGCGTACTTTACACGGTCGAATTGACCGACGACGTAATAGAAACGAAGTCAGGTCATTTCGAAATAGGAATAGAAACGTTAATTTAAACCCATCGATTGAACATGACGGCACTGGTGAAGTCGTTAATGATTTGTTAGATGATTCTTTTAAGTGCGCATTGAAATTAGTGCCACGAAATTTTAATTCATTTTCTTGCGGCCAATTGATTTTTCGTTGCGTGCATTGTGGGGCGAAAAATTTCGAAGGTGAAATTACTCAAGGAAATAGAAATGCATTCTCATTATGCTGCCATAAGGGCAAATTCCATGTGGCGCCTTATACGCAAAATGATTTTTTTAAAAGTCTATAATATGATGGCCTTAAATCAAACGATGCTGCAATTAAAAGTAGATCGAAACATTATTTTAATTCTATTCGATCATATAACTCTTCTTTTGCAATGATTAGTAGTGAAACAAAGATTGAAACTGAAGCATTGCAAGGTATTTACCATTTTAAAATTCATGGTGTTTTTTATCACAGGGCTGGTGGTATTGAAACTCCTTATGGTTCTACACCAAATTATGCCCAATTGTATTTCTACGATGTAGAAACAGCTGCACAGTACAGAATGCGTCATTCTTCAAATGCACAATGTAACATTACTTTAATGAGAGGTATTGGTCATCAATTAAATTGTTGCAATCCATTCGTAAATGAAGATATTACAAGAGACGTATGCATGTTAATTAGACAGAATGTTGATATTCGTCGTTACAATGATGCGATTGCTACTGATGTAGCTGTTGTATTCAATAGTGTCAATGGTGAACCACCCTTTGAACGTAACATGATTTGCTTTTCGAGATTGAATAATACACCTTAGATTCATCCTTAGATCCGTTGGCTTATCCTCTCTTATTTCCAAATGGTGATTTTGGGTGGCATATAAATATGGTTCATAACAGACCTACCACTTTAAATTCAAATATGCCAAGAAACAAAATAACTATGTTGCAGTACGCATCTTATAGACTTGCTATTCGCGACGATTTTTATATTCTACATCAGGGGTTCCCAACTTTTCTGTGGTGCGGGCGCATTCGAGATTGCAAAACAAACTGGCGGGCGCAAGTCGGATTTAAAAACTACACAACACATTGGTAGCACCTGATGATAACAGTAAGAGTTTACAACGACCGCTCGCTGTGACAACTAATATTATACTACTATAATAATACAATAAAGACGCCGGGAAATACATGATTGTAAGGCCTCTTTCATATTGGATGGCGGTTTGGCCGCGATTTTATTGCTTTTAGTACTAAGTGAGTCAGTTTTACTCAAAGCTACTTAGCGAGAAAAACAATAAAAATGCAACCAAATCGTGGGACCTACCCGACAATGTTAGGGTCTAAAGGTCTAATTCGCCTGGTGGATTAGACAGATGTTAGTGTAGCCAATTTAGCGAATTTCTCACTACATCTAGCAAGATTTTTAAAATTAAAGTCACTTTTAAATTTTTTTTTTTTTTTAAGATTTGTTTTTTTTTTTTTTTTTCGTATTTTAGCACTTTGTCGCGGGCACCATTAAATATCTTCGTGGGCACATATGCGCCCGTGGGCACAAGGTTGGGAACCCCTGTTCTACATCATGCACAAAAGTTATTCTTGCAATGGATTGTTGACATGTATGTTCGCATTGAATGAAGTAGATTACATTTCATTCGTAATAATCAAACAAATCTTCGTGCTGAAGTCTATAATAATTTGACTGATTTCTTCTTCTTTCTTTCTTAGAGTGGTGGAACGCAATATATGTTTTTTTTCTTTAGGCAAGCTAACTTAAAAAATTCGGTGGGTCGGTGGTGCATTCCAGTTTCATATATGTACATATGCTTTTTTCAGTAAAAATAACTTATGTTTAATTTTATTCTTTCTTAGAATAAATTTGGTCGAATATCGACAACAGGCGTTACTAGTATAATAGTAATCGGCTCTGTATACATTGTTTTTTAGATTTCTTAGTTTAGTTTACAAAAGAATTGAAATAATTATTTAATTCTAATACTGGATTTTTAGATTAAAATAAAAAAAAACGCAACGACTTAATGAGTTTTGGCAGAAATGATTTTGTAGTTTTGTGTCATTATGGACAAGGTAAATCCGAAACTAACCCCCTAAAAACCTTAACAATATTAGTTTGCGGGCTATAAGGTATTGCCAGTATAAAGTTGGCATTATAAGTATTACTTTAGTATAAAAAACTGAAAACTTGAAAAATTGTACTTAGTGAATTGTGCTTGTAAACCAACGATATTTCCTATGAACTATGTACTATGTATTTATTACTCTATATTATGTACTATTTTTACTAAACACATACATTATCCCAGTCATCCATCGTCCGATCTTTGTGTGATAAGTTTAAGACAAATAGTTTAATTTCCAAAACATTGCAACACATTTTGGAGTGAGTGCATATAAGTAACAATTGAATAAAGTTTTACAGAATATTCATAAATAAAATATATTGATCCTTATCGTCCTGTATTAAAATTGATTTGGAAATTTAGACTAGCCATAGAAGTTAACACTTCTAACGTGTGGTCCTATGCACACTCGTTTTTTTTATCATTACGATTGTATACCTGAAAGAGCTCTATTTAAATATCCATTGTTCCCTAAGTGAAGGGTTCCTTATAGTACAATCTAGATATTTTTAGGAAAACCTAGATATTTAGATAAAGCTCTTTAAGGTCTACAATTGGAATTATAAAAAAATGTTCACTTGCTTTCCTTCGGCTATCGTTTGAAGGTTTTGGTCTAATCCGGTTGTCGGACGCGATAGTCTGTACCGAAAATCGGATCTGATGGTCGTATCCGCCTGAAATATGGCCGCAAAGGTACTGAATTTTCCAGCGAAAGTCCCATCGCAGACAGACAGCAATTTTAAAAATAGTTTTTGTACAGACAATTATATTTATATAGATATATCGATAACCATATGAACTTAGAAAAACACAATTATATTTTATATATAGATATATTAGAATGATGCCACTCAGGTAATAGTATTTTACTTGTCATATCGTTTAATATCTATATTGAGTGGGTTGTAAGGAAAAAGCTAATCCGCCATTTTGTGTTGGTCGCCATTTTAAATTTGGATGGACACCAAATAGGTTATTGTACTGTACCTATCATCCTCTTTCATTTGATACCCATGTCGGCGGCCGGGGGACGCAATTGCGAAAATCGGCTGCCATATTGAAACCGCCAACTTGATTTTTTTACAAAATGGTCAGAATGCATTGTCACGCGAACTGTATATATGTATGTGCAAAATTTCAAGTTGATCGGTTATATGGAAGTAGGTCAAAGTCGAGTTGCAAGATTTGCCTAAATACATACATACATGCACAAATACAGATAAAGCAAATATAAAGGATATAGAAATAGCCTAAAACATGCTCGCAAAAATAATGAATCTTCCAGTGAAAGTCCCATACCAATCGGATCAGCCGTTTCCGAGATTAGCCCGAACAAACAGACAGACAGACATACAGACAGACAGACATACAGACAAAGAAAAATTTTAAAAATGCGTGATTTTGTTTTAATATGATAAAAATAACCCTATGAACTTAGAAAAACACAATTATTTTGAAATCACAGACAGACACTCGAATTATATTTATATAGATAAGAACGTAACAAACTACAGTCAAACAAGACCAATTCTGAACTACGCTGGAATTTTTTTGCAAGCATAAATTTTAATGACGAAATTGCTCTCTGTTACAGCAGAGCTTATGCTAGTTTAGAAATGGATGAATACTTAAATACTTTGTTTGACTGACTCAGTTATTCGTTTGAAATACAACACAATTTGCTGCGAGAGTAATCCCCTTACGCTCACTACTGTGTTTCCATGTAGAGTTTACGATGGGTTTTCTCAAAGTAGGTTGGGTAAAGTTTCTTTTACCAGTCCGGTTCAGCCGAGATTTGTATATGTGTGCGATTGATTATCCTTTATTGCACATGTACCAAAGGCGACGCAATGTAATATTACTTATCTGACACTTTCGCCCAGTGCCGTGATGGAAACAGCATCGAGTGAACTTGAGAGAAAAAGGTTTCTGTTTACTCTGGGTTTTCTCAAAGTAGGGTGGGTAAAGTTTCTTTTACCAGTCCGGTTTTGCCGAGCTTTGCATATGTGTGCGATTGAGTATCCTTTACTGCACATATACCAAAGGCGAAACAATGTAATATTACTTATCTGACACTTTCGCCCAGAGCCGTGATGGAAACAGCATCGAGTTAACTTGAGAGAAAAAGGTTTCTGTTTACTCAACGAAAACTCTACCTCCGTTCATGAAAACACAGTAATACAGGTGGGCAATCTTCACGTGTAGGCGTAGAGTAACTTTACATTTACACTTAATCAAACACTTATGCAAAACCCAGTTTAATCCGACGTGTTTCGTGGAGTTTTGTCGGATTTAACGAAACTTTACTGAACCCCCATTTCCATGAGCGCTTACGCTGAGCTAACCCTGGGTTAACTCTATGTAAACGCAGTAATTAATTAAATAGATTGTCGAACAGTACAAAGAGGCTTTCCCTAAGCCTCTAGTCTATCACATAAAAAAAATTGATCAGGTTCGGATACACGCACATACATATACTTGGCGATTTTGTGTTATTGCTATATAGCTTAGTTAGCAGATAACTTCAACTAATTCATTTAAATTTTGTGGAGTGTACGGCCCTCCGCACACGAGGTGATTTATTTGCAACCCCAATTTCAAACTGGTTTCGCAATAATCACGAGCACAACTAGTTTGCAATTAAAATGAAATCTTTGGCCACACACAAGCACAATTTGGATCAATCCGTGTTAGTTTTTAGTCACGAGGTTTTGGCATAATGTCAAGTAATTCAGATGAAGTGCAACCAGGCAACTTAAATTGCTTCCGATCGGCAAGAACAGTCACACCCGAGCAGTTCAAACTAGTAATGGATTCTCACATCCGTACACGGGCAAAATTGTGAAACAGTTGCGTGTGTAATTGGAATTGTAAAACAAGCTATTTTTATTAATACTTTGCAATATTATTAGTATTTCTCAATTAAGTCCCGGTTTTTATAACATTCTTCTTCCCAAATCCTGCGAATTCCGCGGGTCCCGCATGTCTAGTCCCACATTACTGATTCCGCAGCAAAAATGGTGCGGGATCCCACGTTCGCGGTTTTGGTTTCCCTATTCGAGATGCATTCGCGTTTTATATTTTCGGACTTTTTTAAGCTCTCACAAATCACAAAATTCTCCTTATGCCATCATGTAAAGTGCTGTGATAAAATCGTGATTGCTACAGAGCACGTAATCTACTTTCGTAAAAATAACTTTACCAACAGGTCCTGAAACATTTTTCAATGCGCCCATGGAGTCAGACAATAAGGTAACTGCCTGCGTTATTATCATTTCTAGGTGGATGGCAGGTTATTGAACTGAGTCTTAATGTATAACAAGTCAGCTTGAATTTTACTTTTGCCTGCATTTATTTGCAGCCCTATATGTTTGGCTCCATCTTTCACAAGACAGCTTATGTCGTGCGCATATCCTGCCAACTGTTATGATTTGTTAAGCAAGGTTGCGTTCGACTGGGATGGGCTTGATGTGTGTTTTCCATTGTCATTTTTGTTAATCTTAATCTTTTAAGGAACGTATGGGGTTCTGGTACATGATCGTATGTTGTAGACGAATTTCTGGTACATGTCGGATGCTCTCATTTGCGTTCAAGAGCTCGCTAAAAAACTCTTTCCATTTTTTCTTTACATCTTTGCTGCCTGTAATATATAGTCTATAGTCCTTCTTTTGTTCTACATATACCGGAGGAGGGTTTGAAGCCTTTCTTTAAGAAGCGTGTGTTTTTCACGTGTTTTGTTTTGTGCAAAGTTTTCCTCTGCCCTCAGGATGTAATTGTTGAGTAATTGTCTATTCTTCTTCCTGCAGATTTTTTTTGCGATTCTTCTCGTTTCCTCATATTTCAATTTCTTGCTGCTCGTCGGTCTTTCTATGTATATTTTCCTATTTCTGGCTTCTGTAGCTGTTTTACATTCCTCGTCGTATCATTCATGTTTTACATTCCTCGTCGTATCATTCACTGGATCTGGCTGTGCGTTTGTAGCCTACCTAGTTTCCTTCGTGACATCTGTTAGTATCGTCTTCAGTCGTGTCCATTTTCCCTCAACTGTATCCGCATTATTTATGTTTAGACTTGGAGCTATCCTTTCTGCTAGAGTTGTCTGATATCTCTCCAATACGGTCTGTTCTTGGACGCGATCGACGTCGAATTTCTTTATTTTGTTGTTTCTTTTTTCTTGAGCGGACAGCCGACATCTGAATCTAGCTTTAACTTGAAAATGGTCCTATTCACAATCCGCACTTCTACGGGATCTTACTTGGAGGATACTGGAAACTGCCCCTCTGTCTTATATGGTCTTTTTGGTAGCAGTATCTTTCTCTGAGAGATAGCCATGTGTATTTGTAAATGTCCTTTCATGGGAAATATGTTGAGCTGACGATCATATTTTTGCTCATTGCAAAATCGATAACACGTTGTCCGTTGTGGTTTGATGTTTCGTGGAGACTTTCCTTTCCAATGGTCGGTCTGTGCCAGTTCTCTCTTCCAATTTTGGCGTTGAGGTCTCCTATCACCATCTTGTTGTCATTAGAAGGGGCCGTGTCATATGCGTGTCCAAGCTTGTAATAGAAAGTGTCCTTTGTTGTGGCCGATTTCTCCTCTGTCTCCGCATGTACGTTTATTATTGAAAGGGTGAAGAATTTCATTCGGAGTCGTATTGAACCTAGACGTTCACTGCTTTGCTTAAACTCTATGACATTATCTATAATTGACTTGTGTATTACGAAGCCTACTCCTCAGTGATGTTCCCTTGCGCAGCTGTAGAATATCCTGTAGTTGCCAAGGTCCATTTTCCCGTCTCTTATCCATCTGATCTCTTGTAACGCGAGTAATTTTATTTTATAATATATCTGCTCACTTCGTTTAATAGTGACTTAGCTGCTGCACCTATGTACATACTTCGCGTGTTCCATGTTCCGAAAATCATTTCCAGGTGCTATTGCCGTAGTTGCTCCCGTTTGCCCGTCCGTACCGAGGCTTTGCCTAGGCTATCTTAACTGATGTGTTTTTACAGGGTCCGGCAGTTAGCCCAACGCCCAATCGCTTCCTTCTTTCTTCTTCCCTCTTTACATTCCTGATTCCTCTTGTGATAGCCTTCCCCAGTCCTTTCGCGCTACACCAAAAGCGCATGTCATCGGTTGGTTGATGAGGTTTAACTCGTTTCAGGAGGCATAATACTCCAGCGAGTTGTTCTCGATGCCCCGATGTCAAAAGCCGCGATAGTAATGGTTGGGAGTAGGTGGACTAAAAATATCGCGGGTAGGTTGTGGCAATTCCTTCCTCCCCGACTAGAGCTGCTGTTCGATATTGCACTCTATACGAAGAAAATAGATTGTCAACAGTATAAAGGGCCGTTCCTGAAACTCTAGTCTTTCACATAAAAAAAGGCCGAAGGAAACTAGTAGTATTATCAGGTAGATAAAAGCAGTCTTAAGAGAATTTGATGAGGCATCATAAGCCCGTCTTAAGACCATTGTAGTTAGGCCTAATGAGTCGACTAGTAGACGATTTTAGTTAGGATTAGAATCCGGTATAACCGTTTTTTTGCTCAATAGGAAATGGAGCGATATATGGGAGATTAGCCTTTTATAAGGAAATAACAAATAAAAGAAATAAATAGTAATTCAACGTAAATTATATTCACAAAATTCAAATAATTTTTTTTTTTTTTGATAATTCAAACAAAATAAAAAAATTCAACTTACTAACATGACGACTTTACTTGTCAACCTTATTTAATCACAAACTCTTAAATGCATTTTGATTATAAATTTATAATCTCCCATATACATCCCTTAAGGAGATCTTGCCTCGTTTCGTACTAGGAACTACCTAAAACATCTTATTTAGTTCGCCAGAGAGATTTGCTTATAAAATTATAATCTCCCATATACCTCCCTCGAGGAGATTTCGCTCCATATCCTACTGGGATGTCCGAGGCCTAACACAATATGGTGAAGCTGTTATATCTCCAGCTTTAGTGTTTCGAGAGGAGGAAATATCGATACTGGGAAGTTAAATTGTTACAAGCGCCAATTTTGCGAAAAAAGTTTTTTCAGCTTTTATGAAATTATTAGTCATTCTTCATCTAATAATCAAAAGATTAAATGATAGAACCGTAAACTGAATGAAATTTTTGGATAAATAAAGCGAGATTTTATACTACTAGCCATATAATTGATAACCGTTTTTTCCTTCTCCTATAATGACGCTTGTGACAATTTAACTTTCTAGTATCGATATATTAAGAATTTTATTGTGATTAATCTTGATATATTTAAATTTATTTCCATGAAGTTGCCCTTTTGGTCAAGGGAAGCAGTGCTTCCTTTGCTTCCAAAGAGGAACCGCCGCTGGTCGATATCAATTTTTTCCTTAGTTTAAGCGATATCGTGCAGGTACAATAATTGCGAACGTCGTTGAAACAAAAAAGCGGCTCGACCGACTTTTATGAAAATATTTTTATATCTTTCGTTAATACCCTTCGAATGGCATTTCGGCAATGTTGATATCATTTTTAGTTCACGCTATATCGTGTAGGTAAAAAATCGCGTACGTGATTTAAACAAAAAAAAAAATAAGTTGGCCGAATTTTATGAAAGTCTTTTTAAGTTGCATATTCGTTAATACCAGTCGATCGGCACCTCAACGATGTCGATATCCTTATCGGTTCACATGATATACTGCAGGAAAAAATGACCGCATAGGTACATAGAAACCAAAAAGATGTTCTTATCACCTCAACTGCAAAATAAACGGAAGTTATAGTGCGCACCAAAAGAATTGGAAATATATAGCACAGCCGGGGAATTGACAATTTCATACACATTAAAATTTCGTATATGGAAAAAATTCGAGCGGACATTCATTGTAATTTCCTCTTCGAAATTCGTTTATGGGCAAAAACACTCCCTCTGACCTCGATAAGAGTGGCCGCTGAATTGTGGTTGGAGATATAAATGAGCTAGTGATTTGGATTTTTAAACGAACAGAGTTACACTTTTCTTTACGAATGTACTTTCGTGGTGGGATTTGAGGCTCTCACTGCCCATCGATTTTGAGATTCCCAATTGTTTTGGCACACGCCATACTATTGGCTTATGGGTGCAGCGAGGCGCACCGGGCTCCAGCTAGTGTAATATAAAAATACGGCTGTCATATGCCTGGTGAATTTAACTAAAAGCATTTCAAAAAAGACAAGAAGGCCAGGGCAGGACAATGCTAGATACATAAATTCTTTGATGTAGGTCTGGATGCTCACTCTCATACGGTATCATCATTATACGGGTTTCCAGCAGAAGCCAGCTGATTTCTTTCTAAAATCAATAGAACGCCAGATTTTGCTTTCTTAACCGATAATTAATCAATCGCAAGGGCATGGACTTGATTGTAACTGCGAGAATCATGTCATATACCACCCACTCCAAACATAGTCTTGTGCCTAACAAAACCTATTGCTGGTCCCCCTTTTTGTTTTAGCGGACGATATAGAGCTGCTGTAACAGCTGACAGTTGTTCTTTTTTCACAGGAGCATACTTTCACATTCCACAGCTGTTGTTTTCGGCGACACTATAACCCATTTTGGCACAAGTCTGATGGTTTTGTTTCGACGACCTCCATTTTGCAAAGTATTTGGTCAAAGTCGTTGTAATCTATCATCTGGCTTGGTCCAGCCATAACCATCATTTTTTTAACTATGCTCTATATGAGTAAATTCGAAATTTTCAGAACTTAAAATTACTCTTGTATGTATGCAAGTAAATAAATGAAATGTCGATACTCATGCAGAAAGAACACAAATGTGTTCTCTTGAAAATTCCATCTCGTATGCTACCTGAACAGGTAGGTGAAAACGTTCAACAGAACTTCGGATAACAAAACAGACCTGATAACAATTTAGTTTTTTTAAATAAATATAAAAAATACCTGAAAAACATTGTTTTTATAAAGAAAGCATTTCAATTTGAAACCGAAAAAATGTTTAGTTACATATGAACTGTGAATTTTTGTGTGGCATTAGAACTTTTTTTATGAATTGTGAACAAGAATTTTCGAACAGCTGTGAGACGCTTCTTTAAACCACTAAAAATATATTTTTATACACAGAATGACTCACTTGAAGTACTTTAAAAAATATTCGACTACCTGTACCTGCATCAAATTACCGCCACTAATTACTCATCCCCGTGGACATAAAGTGGACTTTCGTTGGCATATTTTTCTCTTCGCATTGGTTAGGAAGCGAAAAAAAGAGGGTTGGCACTGTTCCAGTTTTGAAGTCAATGAGTTTTACATATGATATATTCTTAAGTGCTCGAATTATAAACTGGGGAGGAAAAATTTAACCCAGTTTCATGCAATATTGAAGGTAAACATTTCAGACTTCAGTTGAGTATGGCAACAATGGCATTAATAAATTCCACCGTCGTTACCTGTTCAAATTAACTTTCCCGGTGTTACTATTGTACATACGTGTTTGTAGTTTGTGTGGCAATAGGGTAGATACTTACACACAGGTGAAAGAGCAGTGCATGCCGTCGCCGCTTAATTATATTAGAGAGCACCTTGGTTACCTGTTGGTTGGGTTACAATGAGTGTCGGTTTTCTTCAATTTTTGTGTGCAGCTCTTCTAGAGAGGAATTTAAACTCCGTGCATACATGCAGTTTTGCTTTACAATACTCTTTAGTCTGGTCAATGCGGATTGCGGACTTAAGCGATAAGCGAGACCGACCCGAAGTTTGGCCGGTTGCTGAAGCTCCGGAAACAGTGGCCGCTATAATCGAGTTTAGTTTCTTAATGGGGTCTGAGAACTGGCTGTAGACCGCGACCGCTGCTAGATAGTAAAAACCAAAGTCTAGTAATAACAAGTCTTTCATCTTCATACAAAAATTTCCGACCGTTGATTGTGTGCGTGCATATATGAACATCACTGCTGAGCAAAACTCAACGCATACTTCGTGAACTCAGCGAGACAAAGCCAGATTCTCCCTTTACGATAAAGTATGCAGAACAGAAAAGGAAAGAAAATCGAATCAGCTGTTTTCTTTCATAAATCAAAACAAACGAGCAAATATGCACCAATACATCCCCATATAAACTCATAAAATTTCCCGACTTGTGGTTGTATTCCAGCGCGTCTAAAAATGTTGCATTCTCTCTCTGATAGCCTGACATCGTCATTTGAAAAACTTGTGCATGCAGCTGTTCGCCTTTCACTCATTAACCATATGAAGATGAAAGACTTGTTAATTTCTAGACTTTGGTAAAAACTTGAACCATCTTCAAGACGGTTTCCTGCTTCTCATTCTCAATTTCAACTCGCCTCGCATGCAAAGTGGCCCCGTCGCGGCCGATATTTCAGTTGATGAGTGGCCGCGAACGCGAGCGGACGGTACAGTTTGGTCAATCGAAATTTTCGCTTCTGCTTAAGTGTTTACACAAATAATACCTGGACAGTCAGTTCCATTTTTATTTATTTATTTATTATTACTACTTTTGTTGTTGTAAATTTGAACTTTTGAATTCGTCTCCCACTCTTGCGAAGCGCCTGGTGTTCCCATAAAACCGTTCAACAGTTCGATGGCCGCGCGATTCGCGCTTTCTTGAGGAGACCTGGTGGTGGATCTGCGCTTGAGAAACAGCCCATAGGATACTATCTTGGTTTCCTTTTTGTGTATGCACGATCCAAAGTGATTTGCGTGATTTCGTGTGTTTTTCTTATACAGTGCTATAAATCCAGTTTTGCCTTTTTAATTAGGAAGGAGAAGTTGAATAAGAAAAAAGGTGCAAAAAATACCTATAGTTGTATGTATCAGCAAAAAATAAAATAAAAAAAGGGTGAAGACAGGTGCGTTGTGCATTGAAGAAGAAGAAAAATAAGTAAATGTATTTGTCGTGATGTGAAGATTTCTTGATGAATGTCTCCATTTTTCGGGAATTCTTTTAGTTGTGCACCGCTCATTCAATTTCAATTTAAAACACTTTTAAAAGTGGCATAATTGCGTTTGTCTGTGATCTTGAAGAATTTAGCTGCATTCAAGAAGTTAATAGCAAGGCCCTCAAGCTAATGATCCTACGTTTGGAGTACATACAAGGTTACTATTACTTTTGTAATTGCATATATTTTTACATAAACATTGCAGAAACCTTTTTTTATTTTTGAATGACTTCTGTTGGGTTGCGTATTGTAATCGGTTTAAATAGGGGAATTTTAAATTGATGTTTTTTATTAAATTTATAGTAAGAATCAAAGTCTGAAGCATATTAATTTATTTTGCGAAAATTTTTCTTATAGTGGAGTCAGATGAGCATCAAATTTTAGTGAAAAGGGAATTGTCTCCAGAGTAAAATTTTTTTTTTGGAACATGTTAGTTACACCGAATACTATACGAAATGAACATTTTCTACCTCTAGCAACCGCCGCTAGGTAAGTTATCGGCCGTTATGTCAAAAATGTACCATTTTGGTCGTTCTTTCTAAATATAAATGCGTATATCTCGGCATGTGTAGGTCCGAAAAAATTGAAAAAAATAGAGGTTGTTCGTTATGATATTGGCTACCAGCGGTTACAATATGAAATCCTTATCTGCACATATAACCTCAAAAAAAATCAAAAACTAAAGAAAATACAGAATTTTGGTTTTTTGGTGATAACTTCGAATATTTTTAGTGAAAGTTGATAAAATTTTCAAAAGTTATACTTTATAATGGGAACAATAACTGGTTAAAATTTCAAGTCAAAATATCTAATACAAGGCTCAAAAATTGACTTCAAATTTTAAAATTGATTGGCCTATCAGTTTTGTGCATCGCTTCGTATGAGGTTCTTACTTTTTTTAAAATGTAGCTTCTTTTATGCACTTTTGATGGTGAAAAAGAAATAATTTTAAACTTGAAGAAAAGTGAAAAAAATCGAATCGAAAATTGGCAATTTTTGCATTTTTTCGTCAATTTTTTAGGAAAATTTGACTTTTTTTGGCAAAGTTCAATCTCTATTGAATTATTAGTTCATTTTTGACATATGATGATCGAAAAATTGACTTTTATCAAAAAATGTGATTTTTTTCTAAAAAAAATGACGAAAAAATGCAAAAATTGTCGATTTTCGATTCGATTTTTTTCACTTTTCTTCAAGTTTAAAATTTTTTCTTTTTCACCATCAAAAGTGCATAAAAGAAGCTACATTTTAAAAAAAGTAAGAACCTCATACGAAGTGATGCACAAAACTGATAGGCCAATCAATTTTAAAATTTGAAGTCAATTTTTGAGCCTTGTATTAGATATTTTGACTTGAAATTTTAACCAGTTATTGTTCCCATTATAAAGTATAACTTTTGAAAATTTCATCAACTTTCACTAAAAATATTCGAAGTTATCACCAAAAAACCAAAATTCTGTATTTTCTTTAGTTTTTGATTTTTTTTGAGGTTATATGTGCAGATAAGGATTTCATATTGTAACCGCTGGTAGCCAATATCATAACGAACAACCTCTATTTTTTTCAATTTTTTCGGACCTACACATGCCGAGATATACGCATTTATATTTAGAAAGAACGACCAAAATGGTAAATTTTTGACATAATGGCCGATAACTTACGTAGCGGCGGTTGCTAGAGGTAGAAAATGTTCCTTTCGT
The DNA here is from genome assembly GCA_949987705.1 of Thereva unica. NCBI lineage: Eukaryota > Metazoa > Arthropoda > Insecta > Diptera > Therevidae > Thereva > Thereva unica. The sequence continues at coordinate 52,920,591 of OX465282.1, forward strand.
ATAGTATTCGATGTAACTAACATGTTCCAAAAAAAAAATTTTACTCTGGAGACAATTCCTTATGTTTTGCTCATCTGACTCCACTATTAATAATATTAGAAATTTTCAACTTTTTCATTATTTTAAATTCTCAAATTCAAATTTAGAATTTTGGAGAATTTCTACTATGGACATTTAATATTTATTTGATCCGCATCATGTACAATGGATTGTTTCTACCTAAAGTAGAAGGTAGGTTCGGTCGGGAAGAATTTTTTAACATATTTTTGAATAAAATAAGTCTAAAAAAAGTTCACACTTACGATGTTACTAACTACTTATCAAGTTCTTATATGAGCTCATAAAATATTAGACCAAATACAGTCAAATACGAAGTTAGTATACACCGGACATTTTCTATTTCTAAGGATAGAACCCTTAAGTAACAAATAATAACGGTAATATTTTGAAACAAAAGTAAACCTTATATATCAGTTTATAAGTTACTTGTTATAACAAAGTTAAAAATTTAGGTGGTTCAAGTTTGATCCACTGCAAAAGAAGAAAGATAGTATACAAACAGAAAATGACCAATTTTTCTTCTACGTATATTCGGAGTCCCATCCCAAAAAAATATGCAAAAGAAAAGGCCCCACATATTTCACTGTAATTCAAAAAGTAGGTAGATATATAAGCTCTTTTTTCTGAACCTTTTTAACCCCCACAAAAACCCGAAAGTTTTTTAGAACATTTTTCTCCAAACACATGCAGGAATCACCCCTGAAAATATCAGCATTTAGCACGCAGTCAAAAAAAGAATTTTGTGAGTATTTTATATCTTTAATACGGCAATATATAATAAATGGCAATTCGTACGGAAAAATGTATACTTAATGTCTTTTTTACAAGCTTTATATTGACTTCGTTCTCTGTGTGGGACAAATCTTGCGATTGATTTTTCGACTACTACCCGATATCCGGTGATGCTGAAATTTACCTTTGGTTCTGAAGACAATGCAATAAAGTATATTCAATTTTATGGTACATCCAATATGGCGGCCACCATAAAATGGCGGATGGTGGCGGATATTTCTGGGGTGGAATATTGGGATCGATTTTTAATCAATTTGTATGTGCAAGCTTTAGTTTTCATTATTGTGCAGTATGAAAAATAGGAAAACAATTCATATTGCAACATAGAAATATTTTACAGTTTGAACATTGGTCAAAGGTTTGCTCTTTGCATGAGCTAAGCCGACATTTTGATCGTTTGTCCTTCACAAATATAGGGAAGTGTTGTGCTCCTTTCAGTCTCATCGCAACGTGAGGAATGGGTTCAAGCTTTCGGTTTGAAGGAAGAGCTTCAAGGTTTAATTTTTCCTGTTCTTCAGTAATATGACTACTACAAGGACTATTCCGAGTGGCCCGTGACAGAGGACTCGAACTTTGGGCGCGATTTGTATTTGAATTCCATAAATCCAGTGTTTGGCGAGATGCATTTTGAAATCGTTTTGTGTGTTTTCTTGGAAGTCCACTTTTAGCAGAATCTTGTCGAAACTCTATCCAGCCAGCAGCAGCAGCAAAGTCAAGGAAGTGGAAAACAGCACGAACTGTCCATTGCCCAGTTCTGGCACGCATTGGGTATTTGCCAATAATACGATCTAATAATTAATCAATACCTCCCATATATTGGTTATAGCGTTTGATTGTAACTGGCTGTGGAATAAAGAAATATTGCTGGTCTTTTTTGCTCCGACGGCATTTTCTGTAGAGGCAAGGTGAATCGGTTTGCTGTCTAGCCATTTTACTACAGCAATAGCGACTCAGTCGAAACTTCCTCTTCCATTTTTCATTTCTGTCAGTTTTCAGTAAAGATTTCTTCTTGTTTTTATTGTTTGGCCTTTGGTATTCAGGAACTCGAACCTTCTTCAGAGTTCCGGTCGCATAAATGATTCTGTTCTCAAGTTTCTCCGGCATTGGGTAAAGTGTTGATTCAATTGTGGTCCCCCTCCCTGGTACAAATAAAAGTCTAGAGGAAGTCCATTAGAATTTGCCATTATGAACACCTTGATTCCTTCTGGATTGGGGTTCCCTCTCACGACCAGCTTCAGTTTACATTTACCTGTGAATGGTATGTATAATCTGTTCATCAATCGCCATATTCTGGCTTCTTTGATTTTATCTACAACCTTGCTCCATAGTTAAAACAAGGGGGCGAATTTTCCAAAATCTACAACTTTCATAGAAGGAGTGACTATCTGATCGTCAACGACTTTAATGTTACTCCTTAACTGGAAATATCTATTCCGAGTTGTGGCGTTAGCTACTAGTGATGATCTGGTTTCAGAAGCCCAGAACATGTGCATTCGAGAAAGCCCAAGTAACTATACCAATAGCCATCGAAACACTTATAGAAGATCGCACTTCTTCTGGATTTGTATTTAAAGACCTGTCAGTCCTATCGGTGCTGCAAATATTAGTACAATGCGACATATGCTTAAAGAATTCTAGTTTGATGTATTGGCAAAAGTATTCACAGGATGGCTTTACCGTGGGTGGTTAAACTAATGGTGGATTCTCATAAAGATTGCTTGAAGTGTTTCTAAAGATACTTGCACGATCCCATCCCAATAGGCGGTCTGTTGATCTCCTTAGAGTACAAACGCTCGTAAGCGGCTATTCCCCTGAAGAATCCCACTCACTACCATCCAGTGACCTAGGTATTGCTCCTTCAGAGATGTCTTCCGGTGCTGCATAAAGTCTTCCTCCTCATTTTCATAAAAATCTTCGCAATCAGACTCGTCAAGTTGCACAACGCCACCTCGATTTCTCCATCTCTCAGTCCTGTACAAGTTTATATTTTAAATCGTGAGTGCCCAAAGTGTCATTTATGAAAAAATCCTGAAAAATACTAATTAAAATAGAAATATTTTGAAAGGTTTGTCATAATATCTTATAAAATCGATTTTGTGAGCGCTAAAATTGTTATTATTAAAAGCCATTACGCAACTATTTCTTTCGCTATATCAAGACTGCATGAAATAGCCGAAAAATTATCCCAAATTATCAAAGTCTGAATAAATAATGCTCCAAATCTATTCGCTTTTATCGATGCGTTTACTTTTAAACATTTGTCGAAAATCCACTCCCTTAAACCGCAGTTCCAACGAGTTTGACTTTAATTAAGTTACGTTAGATTATCACGGCTACTGATAAAAATAAAAATGACGATTTTAGATTAGGAGCAATGCGGTGTGATTTTTATATACTACATATTATAACCAGCCGCTTTCTTGTATCTGTAAGTATGTTTCGCGCACATGCAAAGCAAGGAAAGTTATAAGAAAGACGCTCAGTTCGTCGTCGGCATAATTTATTTGATGGTGAGCATAACCGCAAAAGCCAACTAGGGGATAGGTTGTCTCCGGGGCTACAGTTGCAGTTTCTGGATCTTTCTATAATTTATTGTGCATTTAAAAATAATAAAAATAATTTGAAGCTTCAGGATAAAATTTCAAAATTTTATCGTAAACAAAATAATTTATGTTTATTATAGCCAATAGTCGTACTTGTGAATTGTTTAGTGGAGTCGCAAGCAGATGATCATCCTGTTTGTCTAAGCGCCGTTGAAATTATTATGGCGATACGAAAAATGACGCATTTGTAATTTCGAGAATATAGATAAAATGGGTACTGTTTAGTTTGAGGCTTTGTTTGGTTTATATAATTTTTTCTTAGAAATATACAAAAAAATTTGCAGCATTACATATTTTGTAATTAATTAAGATTTCATGATTTCACAACGTGGAGTTTAGTTATAATTACAAAAATACGGGATCAACATTTAAATTTTAAACCAGTACCTATAGGGAAGTTATTGTAATCGGTTCGAAAATCGAAATCGAAATATTCAACGGATTTTCATTTTTCAAGGTCCCAACACCATTTTAAACAAAAATTTGGGAAGAAGTATGTGTGTGTGTGCCCGTACGTATATGGTCATTTTTTCCTTCACGATATCGCGCGAACCAAAAAAATATAACGACTGCGTTGAGGTGTCGTTCAAAGCGTATTAACGGAAATATGATCTGAAAAGCTTTTTATAAAATTTGGTCGAGCCGTTTTTTGGTTTGAACGACATAAGTGATTTTTGTACCTGCACGATATCGCCTGAACAGGTAATTGTTTTGTACGTCCTACAGTTTCAGGAATTTGTGGTTTATCCCGGCATTTCCAGTAGTTACCGAAAAATTTGTTCTTTTTGATCAATTCTGACAAGTACTTCACATTGATTAGTTTTACTAATATTTCCGGAAAGCTTTGGAATTTCCAAATAAAGTCATTCGTTACCCAGTTTATCAGCGGTACTTGAACACGTTCAATACGAATTTGAACATACGCTTTAGTGTAGCGAACGAAGTACGAAGAAAATATTTCTTTGCTAACGTTCAGGAAAAACAAATTCTCTAGAAAAAACTTAAAAATTTACTACTATTATAGTTATTTGAATTAGCTTCTCTCGGGATTGCTTTGTCATCAGTTTTGATACTAGTCAATTTCCCACCAGTGCTAAACGTATTGTAAGAAGTCAGTTTACTCCGTCTATGGTAATTATACTGGGTAGTTGTTCCTGTGAACCGAAGGGGTCAAACCCACATCCCAACAAGTTAACTTCCCAGTATATAGAAGTTATCGTAATCGGTCCGAAAATAGAAATCAAAATTTTCAACGTATTTTCATTTTTCAAGATCCCAAGAGCATTTAAAGCAAAAAATTGGGTGGAAGTGTGTGTGTGTGCGTACGTATGTGGTCATTTTTTCCTGCACGATATCGCGCGAACCAAAAACGATAACGTCTTCGTTGAGGTGTCGTTCGAAGCGTATTAAGGGAAATGAGATCTGAAAAGATTTTTATAAAAATTGGTTCAGCCGTTTTTTGGTTTAAGCGTCATAAATGATTTTTGTACCTGCACGATATCGCCCGAACCACAAAAGATATCAACTTACTTGAGGTGCCGTTCAAAACGTATTAACGACAACATCATTTGAGAAAATTTATATAATATTCGGTCGAGCCGTTTTTTGGTTTAAATAACGTTCGTGAATTTTGTACCTGCAGGATAACGTGCGAACCAAAAACTACAAGACTTCTTTGAGGTGGCGAGAGAAGAATATTCACGAAAACAAACCATGAAAAAATTGTATGACCTTCGGTCGGGCCTCTTTTTGCTTAAATGGAAAAACTTCGGCGAAGTGTCAGAAAGACCTTAAATAGATAAGTTTTACTAATATCTAATAAACTCGATGGAATGAGAGCCGTTCTAAACGAAGTGATTTTTTTGGGTTCTGCCGAAAGATAGCCTTTCAACAAAACATCACTTGTCAAAATCCGACAACCTTTAAAAATCGTGCAAAAATTTCCTTATCCTTTACAAAAATCACGAATTTTTTAAACCTTCGATCGATCAGACAGGTGATACAGTTTCAGGAAATTGCGGTTCATCCCGGGGTTTCCAGTAGTTACCGCAAAATTTGTTCTTTTTGGTCAAGTCTGACAAGTACTTTACATTGATTAGTTTTGCTAATATCTCCGAAAAGCTTTGGAATTTCCAGATGAAGTCATTCGCTTCCCAGTTTGTCAACGGCGCCGGCGAACGACAACATAGCGAACGAAGACAAAGGAAATGTTTTTTTGCTAAAATTCTCTAAACAAATCTTGTGAATTTACCGCTATTATAGTTGTTTGAACTAGCTTCTCTCAAGATTACTTTGACACCACTGTTCTGATACTAGGTAATTTCCCACTAGTGCTAAACGTTTAAATATTTTTTAAGAAGTCAGTTTATTCCATCTTCGTTCATCTTACTGGGAAGTTAATCGTGTGGACCGAAGGGGTCAAACCCACATCCCAACTAGTTTTAGTTTTGAAATTATCACGAAACTTATTGTTAGAAGCATACTGGATGAGATAAGTTGCTGCATCACTACCTTGTTGGTAAAATGGAAATTTTAAAAAATGTTGAGAAGTTGTGCATTGCCTTACAGTCCCATTTCCAAACTATGTAGTAACAAAAAGATCCCTGAAGAACGCGTTTAATGTGTAATAAACCCATAAATATCAACTTTATAGGAAAACGTTAGAACAAAAAAATGTGGGAAATTAAATTGCGTACATAGTTTTGCAATAAAACGTGCAATTAAAAAGATATTGGCAAAAAACTACTTTAGAATTCACATTTTTCGACACTTAAAGCACTATAACTCGTGCAATATTAGCCCTACCTTAAAATTAATTATAACCAAAATTATAGATAATTCTTAGGCAGGATAAGCACTATAACTCGTGCAATATTAGCCCTACCTTAAAATTAATTATAACCAAAATTATAGATAATTCTTAGGCAGGATTTTTTTATGGCGGCTTAACCGTTAACGAAATGTAGTGCAAAGAAAGTAATATATAAAGTTTGAAGCACTATAACTCCGAACATATTGACTTTACAAGAAACTTTTCTGAACAAAAAAGGTAAATCACTTATTTATCTACAAAAAATATTGTATACATTTTTGTCTTAAAATGCATGGTTTCTGAGATATAGAATTAAACGCGTTTCCCTTCACTGTAAGTTAAGCATAAGGGTGGGAATGACGCCATTTTGAATTTAAGCTCATAAAAATATATAAAATTATTTGGTAAAAAAATATCGCGTGCGGTATTTTTCGCATTACGAAGGCCTTTTTTTCGATCTATTTACTGGACTATTAAATGTTAATTTTTTTGCGTCTACGAAAAAAAATTCTTTTTCAATGTATTTTTTATTCTGTTTTTCTAAATTTTTTAATAATATTTCAATTTTTAAATCTTTTTTCATATTCAACTTTAATTTTACCCCCTTAAAGGCACAAACAGATTGTCGCAGAGGTTGTGGCGGCGGCCCCTCGGAAGGAATTTCCCAAAAATTTAAATTCTCCGTAGGTCAAAAACGGAGGGTGGGGTAGGTCGAGAGTGCAACACTGACTCTCGCGAGAGTAATGGAAGACTATCGCCACACAACACTATAATATCACTGTCACTCGCGCAGCGAGATCGAGACCGCGGCCGACTGTTGTCTTGTCTCGCTCTCGTGAAACTCTACTTGACGATAATAGAATGAAAATTGTGTCAATTTTATATAACTAGGTACCGCAGAAAATAAGATAAAGAACAACATCCATAGACGTATCGTAACCGCAAATAAAACTTATTTTTCACTAGTCGTGATTCCAAAGAGCCATGACAATGCTAAGTGACATAATACAAAACACTTATTCGCTCAATCTAGCTGTGTCATAGAATTAGAGATTGCCCAAGCATACAAAATATGAACTCAAAATCGTTAGAAGACTGCTTGTCCTGTAACAGTAAACCAAAATGAATAACACATTAGAACAAAGGAATAGTTTGAAGAAATGTATGACGAAATAAACATAATCACACTTAAAAATTGCGTAGTCTACGTTAGATCAAACGCGTTGCACGAGTTGCTGATGAAAAATGCTAGCCAGGGTTTTCAATGGTAGTCCCTGAGGAGAAAGAAGCGCAGGACAACCAAGAAATGGGGGCATAGATGACGTGCTAAAGATATACGGAGCTTCGTATTACAAAGTGGAGAGAACTAGCAAGATGTAGAGATAACAGGAAAAAGACAGGACAGGACTGTACCGTCATTTAAGAGGAGGAAGAATCAACATCTATAATGGATTCCGCTCGGACCTGCCTCTTTTTTAAGCTGACGTTGGAGAAAGTTATTCGAGATTCGACGGTGACAACAAGGCGCACAATCATCTGTAGACACGGCGTAGACATCGGCTGAAAATGGGACCGCTGCTGCTTGAAATTACAGTTTGTGGTAATCATTTATTTAATACTTAGAAAAACGTCTTATATACTACATAAGTATTTTAATTTATTAAATTTTTTTTGATAATATATGCCTGTCGCTTCTTCCTCCATGCTAAAATGCCACGACTCTTAATATAAATAACTCAAAATAAGCGTAATAAGCTGTTGATATATCGAGCGCAATTGATTCTTGCATTGACTTTGGGTCGGAGAGGGGAAGTTGAGCGCGTGCTACCAGCCAATTATGTCACTATCTCGCCATTGTTTATTTGTAGTATTGTAGAGCGGTGATTTAACAATGCATCCCAGTTAGTTTTGGTCAGTTAAAATGTTATCGGTTTTTTTATTTTTGTCGTCGTAAAGGGGCAATCCGTCCTTGTGTGCGGCGGAGAGAACAGTTGCAAGAAAGAGTCTAGGCCTCAGTAGCCTAGGAAGTAAGGCTGGCTCCCATCCAAGGGTCCCGGGATCGAATCCCGGCAGCGCAACGTTCCTTCGCCTTCTCCACTTTCCACCTACATAACTTCGGTTCTTCCTTCTTCCCTCTTTACATTCGTGATTCCTTCTGTCATTTGCTTCCTTAGCCCTTCCCCGCTACACCAAAAGCGCATGTCATCGGTTGGTTGATAATATTCAACTCGTTTCGGGAGGCATAACACTCCAGCGAGTTGTTTCTCGATGCCCAGATGTCAGAGTCGAGATAGTAATGGTTGAGAGTAGGTGAAATAAAAATACCGCGGCTAGGTTGTGGCAGTTCCTTCTTTCCCGACTAGAGCTGCTGTTCGACATTGCACTCTATAAGAAGAAAATATATTGTCGACAGAATAAAGGGCTTTTCCCGAGTCTCCAGTTTTCCACATAAAAAAGGAGCAAATCCCGATTGTAGAACCGTTATCGTAAGTAAGATGGTTGCTTTTAAGTTGTACTGAGAAATTTGGCTATCAATTTTCAATAGGTTATCATCCCTTAATACACATGCATATAAAGTTCAGCAGAGGGAAACAAAAGTACAATAAGCTACAGTAAATTGCGTTAAGAACTTGCATAAAGCTGACTTAACCCTCAGGTACTAATAACTGATTGTAGCTCGGTATACATATAATCAAATACAAAGTATTCAAAAGTTGAAATAAATCTACCGTACGATTTCTTAACGCTATAACTAAGAGAAAAATCATCGGAGTTCAATGAATGTGTTTTGGATAAAATTGGTCCCGGGGAACAGGAGGAAAAAAATTAATAATAGTAGCGAAAACATGTTTTTTCACGTTTAGGTATACGAGAAAAAAAGGTTTTTCTTTTCTTTTGAAGTTTTTCTTGAAAATCGTTCTTGACAATTTTATTAATTTGTTTTTCACCGATTTTATTCGAAATGTATTCATATAATTCCTACAATTATTCTCTTAATTATAGCGTCAAGAAATCGCAAGGTAGATTTATTTCAAATTTTTCGCTATCCCTCCTGAACTAATATTAATAAAGTTCTCTAAATGTAGATTTGCATATACATACTTTATATCCTTTTTATTCTCTTGGAAACACAAAATCATAATTGTTTTGTTCACGTGCTGTCATCTCGGATATTGCCCTTATTTATTTCGACGATAGATTACGTTCTGCGTATTCAATTAATCCAATATTTTACAAACATCTTTTTCTCGACTAATTAAAAATTTGGGTTAGGATTTACTTTAATATTTCCGACAATCCTTCATTTAGAAAACTAACGAGGCAGATATAATAATTTCAATTTTTACCTAAATATCTTTTCAAAAATTTGTAAAATTTCTTAATGTTTGTTTGAAAACATTTCGCGGTTTAATTAACAGAAAATTTCGGAATAATTACAACCGAAACGAAGAAGCCATAAACTTACTCGTTTATTTCAAAATAAAAGCTTACATTATGAAATTCCAAACATGTGCAAATCGAGAAAAAAATTAATTAAAGGGGGTAGCGGGTTAAGAAGGGTCTGGCGGCCCCCACAGGGTTTGATAAAATCGACCCAAAAACCTTGAAGAGGACCAAAAAAAAGTTTTTTTGCGGTTTTTTTCGCCCCCATGGACCCCCACTAAAGCCTCAAAAACGAAAAAAATGTGTTTTTTTATATTTGATTTTTTTTCGAGCGTGTAAATCAATTTACAAGCGGTTTCAACGCTACTTAACATTTGTTTGGGGTGTGTAGATGTCCCCTGAATTTTTTCAGATTTTACTGTTATGTTTAATCGAGTGAAACATCGCTTTGAAACCAAAAAAAATCGGTAAAAATCGCGTTTTTCAAAAACAAGCCCATGGGATTTGAGTGTAGACTTGATCAAATATAACGGCCCCAATACGGTTGAAAGATACACTCTTCCCCTACAAAATGGCGTCAATTACAGCCCATTTGGTTGCGTGTAGCCGCCGACATTTGAACTTGAGTAAAACGCGAATTTTGAAAGTATAAAATTTTGAACTCTAAAAAGTTTATCTAAACAAAAAATCACAAAAAATAATGTATATTAGGGGTTTTCGAGGTCGCTGAACCAGAATTTGATGTCAAAATTATGGTAAAATCTATTGCTAATCTTCGTCACTGTCTTCGTTTATAACTGGTTCGACTCTTTCAACGTGGGTACCCCTTAAGGAGGCTAATTAAGGGTTGAAAAAAATATTTTTTTTGCTGATAATACCTATTGCACCAAACAAGCAAAAAGCAAAAAAAAATTGCAATTTTTTTTATATAAAGTTGATTTATTGTAGGGGTAGTTTTAACCCCTTAAGGTTTGAAAATAACTTATTGTTACCTGTCAGCACGCCCACAATCGAATTTGAAGCATAAACTTAAAAAAAAAAATTTCACTATAAACCCCTTTGTACAGAGGTTAAACCACCCTAAAGAGAAAATAAAAATAAAAAATATATTGAGAAATATTTCATTTCGTGGAATCTTTAAATAAACTCTGCATTTTTGTAAAAACGGCAATCAAACAATAATTGTGTAATATGTATGTACCCTTTATTTGAGGTACTTCTGAATAATGGGGTGGTCCGTTTTTTACAACGACATTTAGGCAGGTAAAAACGGAGGCAACGTAATAAAATTAAGATATTGCACCCGAATTTGTTTTTTAGTTTTTAATTGCAGTTACTTGGAAGTTGAAGTAATAAACTAAAGTGAGGAATGTAATGTCATGTACGATTATACAAAAAGGATTTTTTTAAAAAAATGAAGTCAGTTTGAAATTAAATACGAGAGTGTTAACATCCTTTCGTTATTTCAAATAATAAAGATAAAATAGTGATATTGTGATTTGCTGTGCTGTGGATTATTGTTTTATAATTTTAATAATAAAATAAAGAAATAATTCGTGGTATTAAATACTACAGTGTTAGATTCTTCCGACACCCACAATCGAATTTTTTAGGACCGCGGGACGTCGATTTTCGTGATCAGCGACCCCAAAAACGTTTAGGGTTCGATTCTCTTAACGGTGTTATTTTGGAACACCCTAACGCGCGTTTTGAATGGACTACGAAGTGCACAGTACTCCAACGCACGTGCTAACAATTTCTCTCTTTTTGTAAGCAGCCTTCGTCCTGTGCACACGCTACGTTCGTTATAAAATTAGTTTGTTGTTCTGTCATACGTCATTTATTTAAGGTTTAATGTGCTTGTTTTAATATTTTTCCTCGGTTATAACAAATTCAGAAATCGGTGAAAGGTGAAAGAGTAGTTCACTTGGTAAGTACCTATATTAAATAGTTGTATACAAAGTATAAAGTATAAAAATAGTTGTATATTAAATAGTTGTAAGAAATTCTTAGTATATTTGCACGTCATATCTTGTTTTAAGCTAAAACGGAGATGCCACCGAAAAAACCAAAACTTCCAAAAGATGAACGATGCGTAAAATGCAACAAACTTTTGCGATACGACACCGGAAAAAAACAAGTTATTGCTTCCGAAGAACGTGCCAATTTATTTTCTGTTCTGCTGAAAAAGGATGTGACCATAGGAGACTTTTTTTGCGCAAAATGTGGTCGTTCAACTCGTTCAGTCAGTGAGGATCCAAATCTTCCATCGACGAGCCACGATCATCATGTATCCCCGCCACCAGATGCCGATGCCCAGGTTCTGATGCCCGTGGATCCATGTCTACCATCGACGAGCCACGATTTTCACGAAACTCTTCCGCAAGATGGTGATCCCGTGGAGAGACAATTATCACAGCTGTCCAACTTATCAGCATCGGACGATTTGTCTCAGGCTACACAACCTCTACAGTCTTCTCAACAACCCTCGCCACAACCGTCGGAATCTTCGGAATCGCAGTCATCGCAATCTTTTGGTGACCCATCTTACGTTGTCCGTGTAAGAGAACCGACTCAACGGGAAACAATCGAGATGCCTTTCAAAAGAGTTGTCGCGACTCACAAATATTGTTGCGTTTGTCTTGATCGGGATAAAAACTATGTCGTCGTTCCGTTCAAGGCTCGATTACAGGTATTTATAAGTTCAAGAATTTTCATTCCGAAAAGCAATCGTTGTTGTCCAGAACATCTTATCAGTGATCGATTCTATGCAGATGAAATTCCGAGATTGCATATTGTTTCAAGTACGTGTAATATTGACTCCGACGAATTGACATCATTTTTAAACAGTCTCTCTGAAAATTGTAATAACAGTATATTAGACAGAGTAGATGATAACAATTTATCCGACGAACGCATAAAATCGCTCACTGGTTTCACAGTTGGACAAATCAACTTTTTGAAAAACTTGTTAGTCTCCATGCGGAGTTCTGAAAATCGCAGCGTTAATCAAGCTCTTTTCGTTTTTCTTTTTAAATTGAGAACCGGATCTTCCAACTGTATAACTGCGTCAATTTTCGATATTAAATACGACCAAAATGTATCAGATTATTGCGAATCAGTTTTGAAAGCGTTTCAGAAAGACGTTTTGCCACTTCGTTTCGGGGCACAAGCTTGTTCTCGCGAAGATTTGATAGCTAATCACACGTCACCATATGTGAAAAAATTACACGGATTTGAGAATCGTTTGATTCTGATTGCTGACGGAACATATCTTCGACACCAAAAAAGTAGTAATAATTGTTATCAAAAAAAATCCTATTCTGGACAAAAAAAAGGTCCACTCTGTAAGCCGTTCACAGTGTGTACTACAGATGGATATGTGATTGATGTTTACGGGCCGTACGAGGGAACTATGAATGATGCGAAGATCATGAAGGAAGTACTCGAAGATCCAAACGGGTTGAGATCAATTCTCGAAAGAGGTGATGTTTTTATACTAGATAGAGGGTTTAGGGATGTCAAAGAGTGGTTAGAATCTGAAGGGTTTGTTGTGTTGATGCCAGCGTTGAAAGGGAAAAGAAAACAACTCCCAACAATAGAAGCAAACGAAAGTCGATTTGTCACGAAATTGAGGTGGGTGGTAGAGGCTGTTCATGGTATTATTGGTACTAAATTCAGATTGTTGCATAATCAATTTGACAACAAGATGTTGACATCTGCGATGCTTTATTGCAAAGTAGCCAATTTTTTGGTTAATGAGTTCGGAAAAAGACTGAATTATGATACCGATTTACAAGATGAAATAGCCGAGCAAATGTTGTTGAAAAAAGATGTTGATAATTCTTTAGCTGAAGTAGTGCAAGAAGAGAACTGGAATAGTAAGAAAAGGATCTTCAAACCATTAACATCAAACGATGTAACAAACTTTCCAGAAATGACAGAAAAAGATTTGAAGATCCTTTTCACAGGTTCTTATCAATTATCGCAAACTGTTTCTTACTTGGCGGAGATATATACCGAAGACGGACTTCTCAACATGCAATACTTATTAGAAGATGAAACCATTTTGAGGTGTGAAGTCAAGTCAAGGCATATAAACAGGAAAGTGTACAAATGTTACGTTCATTACACTCCTAATGCAATCGGACGTGGCGGTATAAAAGAGTATGTATGCGATTGTGCGAATGGACTTAGAACTGTTGGATGTTGTGCACACGTTGCAGCAATCATTTACTTTTTAAGTCATGCGCGATATTTGTCGAAAATTATCCGTCCAGCTGAAATTCTGACAAATCTGTTCCACGTTGAAAGAGTCGAACCAGTTATAAACGAAGACAGTGACGAAGATTAGCAATAGATTTTACCATAATGTTGACATCAAATTCTGGTTCAGCGACCTCGAAAACCCCTAATATACATTATTTTTTGTGATTTTTTGTTTAGATAAACTTTTTAGAGTTCAAAATTTTATACTTTCAAAATTCGCGTTTTACTCAAGTTCAAATGTCGGCGGCTACACGCAACCAAATGGGCTGTAATTGACGCCATTTTGTAGGGGAAGAGTGTATCTTTCAACCGTATTGGGGCCGTTATATTTGATCAAGTCTACACTCAAATCCCATGGGCTTGTTTTTGAAAAACGCGATTTTTACCGATTTTTTTTGGTTTCAAAGCGATGTTTCACTCGATTAAACATAACAGTAAAATCTGAAAAAATTCAGGGGACATCTACACACCCCAAACAAATGTTAAGTAGCGTTGAAACCGCTTGTAAATTGATTTACACGCTCGAAAAAAAATCAAATATAAAAAAACACATTTTTTTCGTTTTTGAGGCTTTAGTGGGGGTCCATGGGGGCGAAAAAAATCGCAAAAAAACTTTTTTTTGGTCCTCTTCAAGGTTTTTGGGTCGATTTTATCAAACCCTGTGGGGGCCGCCAGACCCTTCTTAACCCGCTACCCCCTTTACTTGTTGAAATCGACACCGGCACTTAATTAATCAAGTGATTGCACACCTACACCAGACAAGCTGAAAGTCGAAAAATTCTGTTATCAAACCACTTAAGATCATTTATCTTATTAGTCACAAACTTTTTATGTGGCACATGAGCGCAGCGTAAAAACCTGTGTTTTAATAGCTGCATTACGCCATTGTTTGTACAAGAGGCCCAAACACTCGGCAGAAGCCATTGCAGCTAAGTCACAAACAAATTCAAAAATTCAACAAAAATCGAATGAATATGCGCTGAAGAAGATTTCGTAGAACAGTCTTCGGTCCGGTTGACTAGTTCGCAGCAGTGATTCACTTTAGCGCACTTGAAGTCAGAGCATTTCTTTTTTTTCGTGGTTCTTGTTATTGTGATTTTGTGGTGGCATCAACTTGTCTAGAAACTGGAACCGATTTATTTCGTTGTGGATCGAATCTGGATAAAGTATAGCCACTGCAACGGCAGAGTGATAAAATGTTGACAGTTGAAAACGTTGCATCATAACATCGAATATATCCATCAACGGTCACACCGAGCTCTCACTCAGAAGTGGCGGAGTGCATTTTGTATCTGATACCCGAAAATAAATTTAATAACTTCATCTCTTAAGTGGGTCATTTACCCGGTAGTGTGCAGCACGAAAATAGTGAATTGGAAGGCGATACTGTCAACCTCGCACACTGGGATACCGCTTTATGAGTCCGCGTGGTATTCAATTTTAGCTTTAACCGACGCTTACACATTTGAGCACACGTCACGCAGCCAATTACTCAAATGGGTGGAAATGTAGGGCGTGAAAATGAATACCACTGGACAGCTGATAGTTTAGAGCTCTAGTGACAAAAAGCTCACGCTACATCCACACTAAGGTGAACGTGGAAAACAATGAATTAAAAACAAAGTGCATGAATATTCCCAATGCCTTAAGACTTTAACGTTATGCAATTACGATTTTAATACCTTTGCGGATTTATTTGAATGTCGGCAGTGAATTGCGAGGCCAAAAAACATTCGAGCCATATCCAAATCGAAGATGGCTACCTTGTCAGCTTTCAAATTAGTTCGAGGATTTTTTTAATCCAAGAGCAGTTTATCACCGGTTTGGAATGTATCTACGGAAGATAAATTGATAAATACCGCATCAAACTTCATTGTTTTGGATTGAGAAATTTTGACATCTGAATATATACACAAAAAATATTTTTACATAAATTAATTTTGAATTTGTATGGAAATAGCGGGATAAATTGTTAAGATGCCCGACAGAAAAAAATTGTCAAGTGTTTGCTTCTTTTTGTTAATTTTGCGTTAGCCATAGTTATAGAGAAGAGGTAGTAGTAGAGAAGCAGTTGAAAGATACATCCTACTCATTTTAAATAAACGCTTAACTAACCTCAAATATTGGCTTTCGATAGTATTTGACACCAAAATTTGCACTTTAATTAACTTAATTTAAATTCATTTTCATGGGTTCGCTTTAGGTCTTACTAAACTTCATAATTTTTGCAATTACTACACTTGATGTTAATGATTTGTTCGGAAAAGTTATAATTTCAGTGAAGTAATAATACCTTTCAGCCTTTACGAGCTCATTCGGATGTCTCTCAGGGTAAAAAACGGTGCACAATCCTATCAACGTTGAATGAGCAACATCTTAAGAGACAACCTCGACTTTTTATTTGTATTTGTCAGTGATATATGATTGCAACTAAATCGATCGACGAACATAAGAAATATTTAAGAACACTTTTCTTCCTACTTTGGCAAAATGGAATTAGCGTTAAACCTGCGAAATGTACGTTGGCGATTCCGAAATAAACTTTCTAGGTTCCTTCATAACGCAGGGAATAGCACTTTCCACAGATAGAGTGAAAGCCATCGTAAAATTCTCTATTCCAGACGCGATCAAGAGAGCCTAATGATTCTTGGGACTGGTCAATGGTCACGTAGATAGAACAGAATAGCAGAATGCCAGCTCATCACACACCAGATGCGAAGCTTTAATATTGGTCGACGCATCCAATGATACATCATGTGGAGCCCTACAATAGTTGCCTGGAGTTCGCAGGAAGTGTCTTGGTTTCCTTTCGCAACGCTTATCGCTGGCAGAGACCAAATATCCCGCTTTCGATCGGGAATTGTTCGCCGTCTTGAAATCATACCAATACTTATAAAACTAAAACTAAATATTTGAATACTCAATATTTCATTATAAACAACGCTCATCCTCACTATCTACAGCCCTTACTTTCGCGCACACACCAGTTTAGTAATTCGTTCTTTTCGAGAACAACCTTCCACAGACTGTTTTCCCAAACTCATATAACACCCAAGAGTTTAAACGCAAGGTTCATCTCCACCTCCTCATGTACCCCCAGACTCCCTTTAATCTGTTTTATTCTTTCTCTATCCGTCGAGCTAAGCTTACTACCAGACACCTGACGTTGACGTGTAAGACATGACGGACTGGTAGTACAAAGGGTGTTACATCCTGGAACCACCTAAAATGAACAAACCACAAAGAAATCAATCTTCAACAAAGTTACGAGAATACTTATCTGACGACCAAGGGTTCCAGAAGGTTGCGTCAATCAGCCCCAGCGACGACATCGGCAAAGGAGTCATCGTAACCTAAAATGACAGAATTATTAGCATTAGTTTAAGAAAAAGAAATAATATGTAACAAAAATTAATAACATGTAACAAAACACTGACCTGCACCAATAAACACGTAACATATAATTGCGAAACAAATAACGCGAAACAAAAAAAGAAACACTGACCCACTGACCTAGTATTTGCACATAACTTAGAACTGTCACTTCGACAGTATAACAAATAACTTGATATTAATTGTTATACTTACCAGTATAACAATTAATACAGCTTTTAATCTCAATATTAATTATCACCGATAGATGGCTATCGATAATATTGAATATATGCAAATAAATATAAGAAAAGGGATAGATATATTAACGGAGACGTGCAACAAGTCACGTACACGAAATAGGAAAAACGGTTAGACAAATTTTTCGGGAAAAGGAATAAAAAGTGCAAGTCAGTCGTTTTACAGACTTTCGGCATAGTAGATTTTTCGGCCTTTATAATCAAAGAATTTGTTTGCAAAAATTAAACGAGTTTATATATATTTTCGGCATAATTTTTTCGATCTCTATAAATAAGAAACTTTTGTGAAATAAACGAGTTATTTATATCTAATGATACCTTTCGGCTTTTTATTTAAATTTTCATCGTTTATTAAAGTTTTGAACCGTACATATTTTTGGTCCTTCGAGCCGGATATATGCGCAGACATATATTCTAAAAAACAAATAAAAAACGTTTTGAAAAATTAACCTGTGAGGTGCTATTCACGCGTGTGAATAATTAGAATAGTGAGACAAATTTATTTAAAGTTCGCGATTAAGTGATAAACAGAAAAATTATAGATTTGAAAAATTCCCTTGTAAGACACGTGCGTGAAAAATTCCATGAGTTAGTGCGAATTAATTTGAGATTTGCGAGTTGGTGACAATTAATTAATTAGAAGAATTATTTTGAAAACTAGTGATAGAATTTTGGATTAAATTACTCGTGAAATTTGTGGAAAACTAGAATATAAAATTTGGTACAATAGTAAGTTCCGTTCAATGAAAACGGCTATAACGGATGCAGAATTCCCCCTTGACTGATATTAATAGAATTTGGTGAGTCATTTCATTCTTATTTGGTGACGGTTATATCTTTTGCAATGCTGAAAAAATTGATAAAATTACAATTTGGCACGTTTACTGACATAAAACGTGCCCTACGGAATTATAAAAAGGACGGTGCTGATCGAAAAACCACAAGATATATTTCGAATAAATTAGCCATGTTGAAGGAACAATGGGAATCGTTCATGACAACCCATCGCGAAATTATTGTGCTAGATATCCCAAACGACTTGGATGCAACACTTCAAACTTATTTTGTTGAAGAATATTTTTCAATGGTTGAGGAATTTGTGGTAGATTTTAAAACTCTACTGGAAGACGATTTGGACTCCCGTCAAGAGCCCAACACCACCTTAAATTCTACCATGAATAATAGTGAGAGGAAATCGGTTTCGCAAGAAGTTAAGTTGCCTAGAATCAATCTGCCGAAATTTGATGGTGATTACAAATCTTGGAAGGCATTCTATGACTTATATTTAACTCTTATTCATAATAACGATTCCTTATCACAAGTACAAAAGCTACATTATTTGAAATCTAGCCTGCAAGGTGAAGCTGAACAGCTTCTTCGACAATTCACCATCACCGATGCAAACTATAAGTCAGCTTGGGAGCTTCTGCAAGATCGATATGATAACCCCCGGCTGTTGATAAAGACTCAACTTAAAATCCTTCTGTCTCAATCGTATGCCAGCAAGGATACGGCAGTAAGCATCCGAAAACTGATGGACACTACCAACGAATGTGTTCAAGCCTTGAATAACCTAGGTATAGCTACAAGGGAATGGGATGTTATTCTCACTTATATTGTAAGTGAAAGATTGTCACCTGATACGAAGAAACTCTGGGAGCAAAGGGTTGGTGCGACACGTGAGTTTCCTAAATTTGATGAATTGAGAACGTTCTTGGAAGCACAATTTCGAGCTCTGGAAGCTTTGGGGAATAATAATGTATCCACATCAAGACAGTCAACTTTTAAACATAGTTTCCAATCAGTGAAATCATATTCGTGCGTTGTGTGCTCCGCTTCTCATCCACTTTGGCACTGTCCGGAATTTTTAAAGCTGGACCATTCTGGAAAGAGGAATATTGTAATTAACAAACATTTGTGTTCAAACTGTTTGGCAAAGGGTCATAACGCTTCACATTGTCCAAGTAGAACATCGTGCTACAGGGGTAGGCATCGACATCACACGTTGTTGCATAATGAAGAAGTGATCGCTTCAAAGGCAAGGGCTGGAGTGACTCATGCAAATAACGAAGGATCGGGCGACAGCAGAATAAGCGACACAGACGCGGTACCTTCTTCAAGTCAAGTATATGTAGGCAACGTTTCGATAGGTAATGAAGTGTTACTGCCAACTGCCTTAGCGAAATTAGTTGGTAAGGATGGACATAGCATGGTCGTAAGGGCGTTGGTCGACCAAGGTTCACAAGCGTCCTTCATAAAGGAGTCTATCATACGGAGACTGCATATACCAAGCAGTGCAGTAAACATAACCATTTCAGGATTAGAGGATATCGAAACGGGAGTAGCTCAATCGCAAGCAACTGTTGAATTACGTTCACTCCATAATAATTGCAAACTTCTCGCCAACGTTTTAGTTTTAAAACAGATAAGCACCGTATTGCCTCCCAGGGCTATAAGAAAGAATGTCGCCTGGAAACATCTTCAAGGCTTAACCCTTGCTGACCCTACGTACAATTTATCAAGTAAAATAGACATGGTAATAGGAGCAGACATTCTTGGCAGAATAATACTCAACGGACTAAGAGTTGATACACAAGGCACTCCCATCGCTCAAAACACAATCTTAGGCTGGATACTTTCTGGGGAAATCGAGGAAAAACCAAAACTTACAACTACAGTCGCCTCATATCATTGCAAGATCTCACTAGATGAACAACTGAGAAGGTTTTGGGAATTGGTGGAAGTCCAACCAGTTAAGTATTTGACTGAAGAAGAGAAGGCGTGCGAAAAACATTACAAGGACACTGTACAAAGGACAGAAGGAGGAAAGTACATGGTGCGCTTACCGTTTCGATCATCTTCACCTCCAGAATTCGGCCGTTCACGATGGATCGCCCTGTCACGGTTGGGGAAACTGGAATTAGCATTCGACAGAGACGAGCAGCTACGTTTGGAATACACCAAGTGTTTGGAGGAATACCTAGAGCTGAATCATATGGAATTAGCACCATCAACCGAAATGGAGAACATAAAGGTCAACCATGGCAATCAAGTTTGGTATAAAACAAATTATCTGCCACATCACGGGGTGTTTAAGGAAAGTTCGACGACGAAACTCCGCGTGGTATTCGACGCGTCTTCAAGAACGGCGAATGGATGCTGCCTCAACGAAGTTCTTATGACCGGACCAACTCTACAAGATGACCTAATGACACTATTGCTACGATGGAGGAAACATCAAGTTGTCTTGACTGCCGACATCGAAAAAATGTATAGGCAGATTTGGGTGCACGATGATGATGCGGATTATCAACGAATACTTTGGCGAAAATCACCAAGCGCACCTATTCAAGATTATCGGCTGAAAACAGTTACCTTCGGCACATCGTCGGCACCGTATTTAGCAGTTCGGACCTTGCAACAGCTGGCGCGAGATGAAAGTGAACGTTATCCTCTAGCATCTCGCATAACACTTTCCGATTTTTATGTCGATGACATGTTAACCGGGACTAATTCCATCGAGAGTGCTCAGAAATTACAAGACCAGATTATACAACTCTTAAAGGCCGGTGGGTTTAATCTTCGTAAATGGGCTTCGAATAGACCCGAACTACTAGCTAACATTCCTGACGAAGATAAGGAATTAAGCGGCATTCGTAATTTCGATTTCGGCGAAAGGGTAAAAACTTTAGGAATGCATTGGTACCCTAGGCTGGATGTATTTAAGTACAACATTGACATTGAATTTGGCGACAGCATCACAATCACAAAACGAAAATTTTTAAGCGAAGTTTCAAAAATATTTGATCCCCTTGGGTTTTTATCACCAGTCACAATAAAACCAAAGATGATGATGCAAGCAATTTGGTTAAAGGGCATTGATTGGGATGAAGAGATTCCAAATGATATTTTTCGCGTGTGGAATGAAATTCGTAACCAATTCAAGATGATCAAGGACATTAAGATCCCTCGATGGATAGGTACTACGTCAGATGCAATCGAAATTCATGGGTTTTGTGATGGGTCCTTGCAAGCATATGCAGCAGTACTTTATGCCCGCTCGATTTATTCTTCCGGCAATGTCAACGTGACGATTCTGGCAGCAAAAACAAAGGTGACACCTATAAAGCAAATATCTCTACCGCGTATCGAGCTATGCGGAGCAGCATTATTAGCACGATTGTACAAAGCAGTGACTAAAGCTATGAAGTTCACTCATGTCAAGTTTCGAGCGTGGACGGATTCGACTATTGTTTTAGCGTGGCTCAGAAATCATCCCAATAAGTATAAGACATTTGTTGCTAATAGGGTAGCCGAGGTGCAAGAAATTTGTGGCAGTGAGGCATGGAATCACGTCCCTACGCAAGAGAACCCAGCAGACTGTGCAACGAGAGGCCTACTACCAGCGGAAGCAATAAGGCATCAATTATGGTGGAATGGACCACAGTGGCTGCAAAAACCGGAGGAACAGTGGCCCTCATTAAGGGATATAACGGACACGGGTGTGGAAATGCGCACCATAAAGGTCAATTTAAATACAACCACTGAACCAACAAGTTCCGGCCTGAACATCTGTAGATATTCGTCACTTCGAAAGCTTATTCGCGTTATCGCGTATGTTTTGCGGTTTATTACTCGATGCAAATCAAACAAGGGACCGAACATAACGAAATGGTTGACATCTCGAGAATTGGACGAAGCACACAAAGTTATAATCAAACAAGTGCAAGCACAGGAATTTCATCAAGATTTGAAGCACCTTTCCTCAAATGGAAAACCCTCTTCGGGACGACTATTGAAGCTAAATCCATTTATCGACCACATGGGTGTGCTTAGAGTAGGGGGCAGACTACAAAATGCTAACATCTCCTGGACCGAAAAGCATCCGATTATACTGCCAAGTCAACATCACATCACGGACTTAATCATCGATGATATGCACAGAATCACTCTTCACGGGGGGCCTCAATTAGTGCTTGGATTATTAAGGCGAGAGTACTGGATATTAAGAGCTCGAAGCGCAGTTAGAGCACGCATTCATAAGTGTATGATTTGTTTTAGGCAAAGAGCTGAATGTTGTAGCCAGCTGATGGGGAGTTTACCAGCACCGCGAACCAACATCTCCAGACCATTTAGTCACGTAGGAGTTGATTACTGTGGACCAATGGACATCAAATCCTCGAAACTGAGAAATGCAAAAAAATACAAATGTTATTTGGCGATCTTCGTATGCTTGGCAGTTAAGGCGGTACATATAGAGGTTGTATCTGATTTGTCGACTGATGCATTTTTAGCTGCGTTCAAAAGATTCACTGCACGTCGCGGATTATGCAGCGATATGTATTCCGACAACGGAACAAATTTTGTAGGCGCGAAGGCTGTGCTGGAGAAGGATTTCCGAAGGCACTTACACCAGCTCAAGGAGGAACTCCCGAATGTGTTAGACCAAGGAATAAACTGGCACCTCATACCACCAGGAGCACCACACTTTGGCGGAATTTGGGAGAGCGCTGTAAAATCCACGAAATTCCATCTACGAAGAATTATAGGCAACAGTTCGTTAACATTCGAGGAGCTCACCACATTAACAACACAGATCGAATCTTGTCTTAATTCGCGGCCTATGTGTCCAGTTACAAGTGATCCTTCAGATCTGACGGCGTTAACTCCTGGGCACTTTTTAATTGGAGCACCGATATTGTCAATTCCAGAACCATCATATTTGAACCACAAGGAACATAGCTTAACTCGCTGGCAATACATACAGCAATTAATGCAGTCGTTTTGGAGACGTTGGCAAAATGATTATGTGACGCAACTACAACAGCGTCCAAAATGGAATGTTCAAACGAGGAATTTGCAGAAGGATGACTTGGTGCTGATTAAACAGGAAAATCTTCCACCGTGTAAATGGTTGCTTGGTCGAGTTATAGAAACGCACGAAGGCTCTGACAACTTGGTTCGCGTCGCATCGATAAAGACCAAGGACTCAATTTGTAAAAGGCCTATTACAAAACTATGCCTCCTTCCCATAGAAACTAATCCTAATCAACAATAACATCACATACTATAAACAAAATAAATTACCCAACTATCCAAAATTTCCTGGAAATCCCCATTTCATCGACATTAAGTATCCTTTCCACAATCCGTAAACTAATCAATTTCGAATGATCATAGAAATTCCATCAATGCTTTGTTTGTTTTTCATTCCCAGATTAGTTATTTAGCATCATATAGTAAAACATTGGGACGTTGTCCCAACGCTGCCCCGGAGCATGTTACATCCTGGAACCACCTAAAATGAACAAACCACAAAGAAATCAATCTTCAACAAAGTTACGAGAATACTTATCTGACGACCAAGGGTTCCAGAAGGTTGCGTCAATCAGCCCCAGCGACGACATCGGCAAAGGAGTCATCGTAACCTAAAATGACAGAATTATTAGCATTAGTTTAAGAAAAAGAAATAATATGTAACAAAAATTAATAACATGTAACAAAACACTGACCTGCACCAATAAACACGTAACATATAATTGCGAAACAAATAACGCGAAACAAAAAAAGAAACACTGACCCACTGACCTAGTATTTGCACATAACTTAGAACTGTCACTTCGACAGTATAACAAATAACTTGATATTAATTGTTATACTTACCAGTATAACAATTAATACAGCTTTTAATCTCAATATTAATTATCACCGATAGATGGCTATCGATAATATTGAATATATGCAAATAAATATAAGAAAAGGGATAGATATATTAACGGAGACGTGCAACAAGTCACGTACACGAAATAGGAAAAACGGTTAGACAAATTTTTCGGGAAAAGGAATAAAAAGTGCAAGTCAGTCGTTTTACAGACTTTCGGCATAGTAGATTTTTCGGCCTTTATAATCAAAGAATTTGTTTGCAAAAATTAAACGAGTTTATATATATTTTCGGCATAATTTTTTCGATCTCTATAAATAAGAAACTTTTGTGAAATAAACGAGTTATTTATATCTAATGATACCTTTCGGCTTTTTATTTAAATTTTCATCGTTTATTAAAGTTTTGAACCGTACAAAGGGTGACACCTGAGCTTAGACTTTCACATAAAAAAAAAACGCGCTTTATTTCCTTTTCTTGTTGAAGAATGACAAAGTTGTCAGATAAACTCACTCTTAAGCATCTTCTTCTACGTCTACGTGTGCTCCTTTAATCCCTCATGGGTCATAAGACGGAAACAGTTGCCCTCCAGCGAACTCTTTTGCGCGACAGCTCTTAGCTCTGACCAGTTTTTGCGGCCTCTGTTAATAGGGTTCTCCTCCTCGTTTTTCTAGATTTTCGTTTTCGCGTCGCAAGGTGTGGCCAATCCCATTCCTTCGCCTGATTTGGTCGTCTATCCTTTCTTGGCCGGCACGGTGCCATAGTTCTTCATTTGAAATTCTATCTTGCCAGCGAATTTTTAAGATACGACGTTGGCGTCTCTTGATGAAAACCTGAAGGCACCTTGTGATGAATTGGGTGACTTTCTATGTTTCACAACCATACAAAATAACTGCCTTAACGTTGGAGCTTAGCAGCCGCAATTTGGTGTTAATTGAGATCTCCGTTGATCTCCATATGCGGAACGGGCAGCTATGTAAATTCTTTAACATGTTTTTTAGGTCCTGATATCTGTGGGCCAGCAAACTGATATCATCCGCGTAGTCAAGATCCTTAAGGCAGTCCTGCAAACCCCATTGTATGCCTCCTACTATCTAGAGCGCCGACAAGGATGTCGTTTATTACTATAAGAAATAGTAATAGAGAAAGTAGGCATCCTTTTCGTACTCCTGAACTCACCTCAAAGCTGTCGGATCGTTTCCATTATGGAGTATTCTGCATGTGGAATTGTTATATAGGGCTTTTATCAATTCTATTATTTTATCAGGCAGCCCACGTCGCCGTAGTGCCTGCCATATAAATCTCCTATTAACCGAGTCGAACGCTTTCATCTACGAAAGAAAGGTAAAGGGGGATCGAAGGGGGATCGAACAGATGCCTCTCCAGTTGTCGCATATTGTTAGGTCCCCTGTTTTGGTATTTTGACTATGATACCTTCCGTCCACTCCTCCGGAAAGGTGCACGTGTTCCATGCTATTTCCAGGATTGGGTGAAGCGCATCTGCTATGAGGCTTGAATCGGCTTTCAACAATTTCGACGAAGTGCCATCTTTTCCAGTTGCTTTACCAATGGCCATTGCATCAATTGCGATTACTCTTTTCGTCTTGGATGGAGCATGGGTGGGGATTCTTATTGGGTGTGGCAAGTGAACTATTCAGGGCGGTGAAAAAATGATATCTCCATCTTGGGACCTGCTCCTAGTTGCTGCACAGCAGCCTTGCATTCGCACTCTTAACGGCATGCTTTTTAGTAGAATGCTTTCTCGACAGCTGTTTAGTGATTTGATACAACACCTTACAGGCCGCGTTTTCCGCAGTTTCTGGGACTTCATTTATCTGCTGCCTTTTATCACGCCGGACACTTCAATTTACCTCCCGGTGAAATTGAGAGCATTTCCGTTTAAATTGGTGACGTCTTTCCGGGTCGCTTGTAGAGTTTACGTTATTTTTGAGAGCTGTTCTAGGTTCAATTTTTTGCCAGGTTATGTCCGAGATCCAGTGTTGCTGGTTTCTGTGGACATAACCTCTTTGGACCCGCCGCGAATGAGTGCATATGAGTATTTTAAATCTTTAAAACGGCGATATCTCATGAATGGCAATTCGTAGGGAAAATGAAGTAATGTATTTTGTAGAGAATCGCATTATCCAAAAACTTTGTGAACATTAGTTTATGATAGGACTTACGGTTTCAGATGTATTTGCAAAAAAAACTGATATATTGACCCTAAAACCCCCTAAAAAGTGAGCTTCCCGAGGTAGAAAATCGGTAGACTTTATAATCGCTTATAATATATAGACTTTATAATCCGAAACTGTGTGCTAATGTTCCATGACCAAGGGACAAACACATTTGACATTTAGTTGTTGTAAGACAGTTGCTATAGCATCGCTAGAGGCGTCGACCAAGAGGCTTAATTGTGCTTTTGGCTTCAATACCACGATCGTCGGGTTCGAAAAGTGACGGATTTCTAGCAACGTGAGATCTATTTTTTTATGTGAAAGACTAGAGGCTCAGGGGAAGCCCCTGCGTACTGTCGACTACCTATTTTTTGCTTATAGAGTGCAATGTCATACAACAGCTGGATAGAATCGGAGTTAAATTTCACTCGAATTAAATATATGTTACATATATATATGGAATTGATCGAAATGTGGAACATCTAATTCGATTTCGAGTATATAATCGATAGAATCGAATTGTGTGCTGCCTATAGTCTAACCATTATACGATAACTTTTATATCACACCTGAGATCGATATTAAGTTCCCCGTCAAGCATTTCAAAGAATATTTTTATCTTTCGTAGTTCTTATTTAGATGTATGGACGATTATGTTGCCTAGCCTAGAGATTAAGGCACCTGGCTACCATCCCAAAGGTCCCGGGTTCGAATTCCGACAGCACCACGGTCTCACTTTCCCCAACTACACCTTTCTTTCTTCTTCCCTCTTTACATTCCTGATTCCTCCTGTCATAGCCTTCCTTAATTCTTCCCCGCTCCGCCAAGCGCATGTTATCGGTTGGTTGATGATATTCAACTCGTTTCAGGAGACATAACACTGCAGTGAGTTGATGTCAGAGTCGCGACAGTAATGATTGGAAGTAGGTGGAATAAAATATCGCGGTTTGATTGTGGCAGTTCCTTCCTTTTACTTCTCTCTATCTTCATTATAGTAGGAGCTTTTCCCGAGCCTCTAGTCTTTCACATAAAAAAATGTTCTGCAATTTGCCGCGCAAGTGAAAATGAGACTGCCAATTTAGTATACCAAATTAAAGGATAATTGAATTATAGTTTTTGTAACAATCAATCAATTTCTTATTTCTTTGGATAAAATATTTATTTCGTCCCATGACTTTTGATAACTAAAACCTACTAGGTGGTAAGATAATCATCAGCTTCTCATTGCCTTTTTTGTATAATTGCATCATATGATTAAGTTACGTAACAAAAAAAGTCTCCAAAAATACCTTAAATGCATACAAATATGTCCAGACGCCGATCAATCTCTCACGATATTCTTCATGATTATGTATAAGATCCCAGTAGCAGCTAGTACAAGAACAACCTAACAATGAACATATTGTGTTTACTTTGCCTACGAAGAAAGTCAAACACTTAAAGATATGATTGGAATATAAATGAGACGGGATTACTGATTAAGCCCACAAAGTGCAAGTGATTGATCGAATGTGACTTGGTAGAAAGTCAAAAAGTAGCTACCGAAGTGACGTTCTGAATTTTTGTATTCTTCAACGCAATTTCACAATGCGACTAGGGTCTCATAATCCAGCTATACATAAAAACCAACATCAAAAGCAGATACAGTCCTAAGAAATTGTTGTGCCAACACACATTCAAACAAACGCGACTAATTTGTTTAAGTATTGTTAATTTCTCAAGGTAATTGCGGCTTGAGTGAGATTTTTCTCCCATTGCATGCGTAAGTGGAACAATTAGCACTCCAAGTACATCAGGCGTCATGTGAGAAATGCTAATCGCGGTTGGATGAAAGTGAAATCGAAATGCGTGAAGATTCAGATCGTCAAATGCACTGCGGTAATTATTTTCTTTGAATGAAAAAACATCTTTTGGTTATGAAGTGGTTAGGTTAAGTACGGCAATTACCTATGGAAAATGCGCCCAAAGAAACATCGAAGAAGAATAGAGCATCGTAGGCCAGCTACCAGTTTTGATAACAGTCTTTAAACGAAAACTTTCACTTTCTTTGTTAATATTGCATCGAATGAGGCGGGCAAAGCTATAAATGTCTCGAATCTCTAGCGGATATCTGTAGAATATATCTGCTCCATCACCAAATATAAATTTACCAGGCTTTAATAAGAATGTGACCACAACATAGAACCATAGGAGCAAAAACAATAATTGATAATGCAGAAAATCTCTTGATAAAATGTCTAAAAGCTAATATTAATAATTAAAAATCGATCATAACTGCCTTACCACAAAGTAGTAACGAATTCGGCAAAAATCATTACAAAATAATTTTCCCATAATCGAAATTTTTTCATCACTTATCAAAAACCTGAAATCTTTGCGAAGAAATTCAACGCCAAGCCACATCATGGTCGTCGCCTCGTGTTTTTATTGCGAGCATTAATCAAAAGTTTTTTTTACATTTGGTTCTTTATTGATAAATTTTTGTGTGTATAAATTAAGTTGGTGAAAATTTAAACGAGTAGCAAATTTCGTTATCATTGTAAAAACAAATTCAAGAATGAGCCCAGCAAAAGTGGAGTGATGATTTATTTATGATATCGGGATATAATGGTAATGGTACACGCTTGTCCTGTGGATTTCTGTTTTAAATTAGTGTTTTTTACAGGTTATTTTCAATATATAGTATAGCGGCTTAGCTAGAGCTCAGAAGTTTTCAGGGTTTGTCTAGTGGTAACCCACTACATCAAAGTCATTTACTACTAGCGTGTTCTAGGTAATTCGACATTCTCTCTTGACGATCATTAAAAAAACTTGCAAAGTTGTTTAACAGCATTTCGAAAGTCTTCAGTGAAGTATGTTTAGTGTGTAACCAATGATATCTTATACTCACGTCGTCCTATGATTGCTTACATTCTAATTCTGTTCATATGCAAATATTATATTTGGGGCACTGGAAGGCAATGTCATTTTAGAACGTAAAATCTAGATTTTTTAAAATATTGTATCAATGAATAGAAGGGTCTGTTAGGGATGTACAAGCGTTTGTATTCTATTCTTAAAACACTAAAATTTTATTATAAAAACCTACAAATTTACTGAATGCATTTTTATATTTTTACATTTAAAATGCTTCTTCTTCTTCTTTAACGGCTCTACAACCGGGATCCGGTCCTGGCCTCGAGATTTAAAATGCAGTTTACTACAAATTCAGTATATTTGCAGAAAAGTACTTAATCGCTCCATTTATATCACACATCTTATAAAATACCCACTCTAAAAAAATCTAAAAACTCAATTACTCGATTACTTTACTGGTGAATATTCGACCATGGTGAGTAAGATAAGTAAGTAAGTGATCAATTTTAGTATGTGATCAATTTTCGAACATGGCAGCTTAACTGGTTCTAATTCGGCCGGTAGCTACCATGGTAAATTCTTGAAAGTTCAAATTCGTTCCGTTCGCTTTGAAAAGTTGGAAATTTGACATTTCTGTGAATTTTTTATGAGACGAACGGACCGCTTGCCACAATCAAGCGGGCGGAGCGTCAAAAATAACAAAGAGAAAACGTATGGAGCGGCAGGAAAGCATGGGTTCTGTTTGAGCTTGTAAAGTCCATTCACAAAGTTTGTTAGTATCGCTAGAAATATACTAAGGTTATGGGAAAAATTACCAGTGATGGTTTGTTGTTTCATTGTTGGCGGGTGCTTGAAGAATTTGAATTCATCAGATTTCGATTGCTAAATAACAATTATAATATTATATATATAATATTATATGTGGGGGTAGGGAATTATTATCTGTGGTACGTTCGCGAATGTCATTTTCTCAAGCGGTCCTCCCACTAAGTACTAAACTGCTGGTTGACCTCCGTAATCAAACGAGAGCCGCAAATTTTTCCGTATCATCACTGCGAATCATCCAGCCTGTACCATTATTGAGTCTAATTTCAAGCGATGTGACGGAGAAGAACCGCTAAATGAGGGATCAGAATCGTTTTGTATCTTTTCGTACATTTTGAAACGAAGAATTGCAATTTTTTTAGAAAAAAATTAAGGAACGGACTCGGTCGATTTTCGGACTTTTTACCCGGTAAATAACAAGTAGGATACCCCTGGCACATTAAACTGGTTTATGGCGGTCAGGTGTCCTTTCTTTCTTCGCAGGATCAGTTCCAAAGTGACCGTTGCAGCAAGTGTTGTGTGAATTTTTAAGCCCTTGACTAAGCTGCATTTTGTTGTGCGTATTATTCTACTAGTTATTAAATTAAAAAAAAAATTGACTCTGATCCTCAAGATATGTAGAAAACATTTCTATAAGCAATATTGTCTATTTTCATATCTGTATGTTAATTAATTAATGAAAGACTGTAAATTTTTTATTATTTTTGCTGCAAAGTCTTTCTTAAAGAAGCCCAATAAAAAAAGTCTCACTCAAATTCTTTAAACATTTCTACACAAAATTTAAACAACAAAAATTGAGATATTTTGCGATCTTTTAACCAGTGGACGTTTTTATTTAAAAAGTTCATCATTTTATGTTTTCCCACCGTATTTGTGTATAAATAACCTTTTTATGAATTCATATTCCATATGTTGTGTATGTATTATATAATATATACATATATGAATATTAGGGTGGAAAAAAATCACGATTTTTTTTAAAAAAATCGAATAAATCGATTTTTTTGATTTAAATCAGATTGAAATCAAAAAATATTATATTGCGATATTGTTATAAGAAATCCAAATAACAATTTACTCAATCATAATTTAACAAACAAAGTCAAATGAAAACGCATACAACTGACCAAAAATGTTACATAATTGAAATAAATGAAAGAAAGTTCAGTGTATTCACTGACACATTGTAGGCCTTCAACTTTTATGACTTTTGGAAAATTTGATTCAAAGACTTTTATGACATCTATTTTTCGTATAATCCTAGAAGGCCTTTTCAAAAACCGATTTCATTTCTGTTGCCCTGGACCAATTTTATCCAAAACACATTCATTGAACTCCTACTCTTTCTTAATTATAGCGTCAAGAAATCGCAGAGTCTAATGTGTTCGTTACGGACATCTCGCGTAGTCTGTGAGTCGTTCCCATCCCGGCCGTTTTGAAGATAAAAGGCGCATATTTTTCCGTGATGATGTGCAAGCCGTCTATATTCGTTACCCGACTCAGCGCCACGTACACCAACTGCTGTGGTTGCTCCGAGGAGTATTTATAAACAATAACAGTAAACGTCCCACCTTGCGTCTTGTGAATGGTAATAGCACAAGCAGGAACGCAAGGAAACTGTTTTCGTTTGCATTTCACAGTTTTCGTCAGTGTAATGTTCACTATTTTCTTATGCACCGGCACCCAGTTAGGAGACAGAGTGTTTGGCTTGCTTTGCTTATTGTTGACAATTTGACAAATTTAATTTAATTAAATATTGACAATTTTAATCAAATTTTTAAGATTACTACGATCAAATTTTTAAAATTATTACGGGATAACGGGGCATAACGGGACAATGAGTCATCATTTTTCGTGCATGCAGCCGGCGTTCATCGTTTTAATAGACGTTGTCACGTCAAAAAACAAAAAATCATCGTCAGCTGATTGTTTATGGGTGTAAAGATTGTCAGTTAATTTTCCAAGAAGCCTATGCAACGCTCAAATGCATTGACCGCGCGAAATGTTTATCACGCTGACTGACGGTATTACCCCCGTCAAAAATACGGCTGACGATTTTGTTTATTATTTTAAAAGTATAAAAATTGAGATGTACAAATTTCATAAGGTATAAAATTAATTTGTTTATAAAATTTTCAAAGAGGTTCATGCACGTGACTGACATATAACCCCCCTCGTCAATACAGCTGACGACTATTTTTTAAAAGAATGTGATTAAAACAATAATATTATTCATTTTTGCTCGGTATAAAAATCATCGAAACAGATTTTTTTCCAATGACTTTTTCATGCTGCCTCCTTTAGCTCCACCGCTATCGAAGCAGCTGACGTTCGGAGCTGTTATGTGTTAGGGGGAAACTATTATTGTTATGATTTTCAGCCGGTATAAAATGACTTGCTCAACTATAGCGCTACCTCCCGGACTATTACGAACCCCATTGAATTTACGAACTTGATTTGTTCGTAATATGTGAACCACTATTAAAAATTATCGTTATTTTATTTTTCGTTTTACGAAAATCAAGTTTGCTAATTAGCGAAATGCATATTTGGAACAAACAGTATGGTATTGAGTCTGAAACTTTTGAAAATTTATTTTGAGCTATTATTTATTTCCGACCAAATATTTCCACAAATGTATCTCTCGACTGTTTTCATTTTCGGTGTATAGCTAAAGTGTGAAGAAGTTTATTTTGTCACGTGTTTCTGATCTTTCACGCCTCGGCTTTTTCGCCATTCAAGTTTTAGTAACTAAAGAAAGGTCTTAATAGTCTCAGTTTCAGTTATCATAATTGAACATCAACCACTTCGAATTGGGGTATACACATCGTTCAAAAGGCAAATTCAACAAACTATGTGCTAGAAGGCACTTTATTCATTATTTGTAACATGTGATCGAACTAAGCATCAAATATTACTCCGCATATAAGCTGGTGTCAAGGACAAGTCTACCGCCACCACAATAACTTAATTTACATTTCGTGTTATTATTATTGAAGAAATTTTTTTGCAGTGACAAATTAATCCACTTTTGCGTTATCTGTCGCCCCAAATCAAAATGAGTTAGAAGCAATTCGTTCCGAAATAAGTGCTATCTACTTATTAGGAAAGGTAGTGAAAGTGCGGGACACTTTCTTAATTGACTTTCTATGGCAGGAAAATCCCAGAATTTAATTGTCACAATTTACTCCATAAAAACTCCATCATAATAAAACTTTTCCGGCCATCTTGGCTGCTTGTCCCTTTTTGGAAAGGCAGCAAGAGAAAGGTATAAAGTGAGAAAGGGCTATCAGTTAACATATGGGGTATTACATGAATTTTGTTGGCGTACTTAAGTGTAAGATACCCTATTTTGATAAAAATACAAATGACCATAAAACACGAAGCCTATCCCTCCTATTTTAGTATTGATTTTTTCTTAAAGTTCCTGAGGGCTTAGGCAGGAAATTAACCTAAAATATACATGCCCGACCTACATTCTCATCAGTGTTCTTGCTCGGAAGCAATTACACTGTTATGATACTAACATTTCAAGATAGCAGCAATGCAAATGACTCTCGTTAGAAACTGAGGATTTTTTGTCAGCGAAAATTTGTACACCTTTTAGAAAAAAATACTGCAAGGACGGCAGCGCGCGCCTTTCTTTATGAAACCAGGCAAAGGTAATTATTTAAAACATCCATTAATTTCCCGCCATTAATTAACAAATAATTTATGAAATTAATACTAAAAATCTTATCCAATTACCAAATGTCTTCATATTATTTGCTTTAAAGTTGCACGATTTACGACTTCAAAGTTTGAAAATCACGTCTCAGAATCTAGTCGCCTTTAATCATTTCTGGCTCATTTACTGTGACGAGTGACTCATGCCTTCCACCTTTATATTCTGAGATCTGGAGACGTTTATTTATGAGAACCCATTTCAACTTGTGAATGCCAGAAAAGTATCTCCAGAAACAAGATTAAGCAGCTTTTTGACCCCACTTGTAACGTATAAAGGTAAATAAACTTGATGTCGATAATAGAAAATGGTCATGACACACTCCGCATATACCCGTGTCTCCTCATATATCGTGAAAAGAATATTTTCATACTTTATCCTAGAATAAAGCGGAGGAGTTGACTGATATGGGATCAAAAAGTTGCTGATTAAATCGTAACGAATGAGTCAAGGGTTTGGATTCATGTTTTATTATGCTTGTCATAGAAATTTCATTGTGAAAATTTCACGGGGAATTTTGTTGTCCAAATCTTTTTCGGAAAAAAAAGTTAAGCTTCTGCTTGGCAAGGAAAGGTGGAGATAATGATTAAATTATATAATTTCTAGTTTTTCTTAATGTTTGAACAATTTCTGATGATTTGTACATTTAAAAAATACAAAAGAATTGAGATAAGAATTATGATGCCAATAGGAACAAACAAGATATTCACTGCTAGTCCAATAAATAGGTATAGTTGTTTTCAAACCTCGGGACATCCCGCGCATGTTCCCCAGCTAAGCTCTTAAAAATGTTTAAAAGTTCGGACAAAAGCTTCAGCTAACTCCTCCTATCAAATCACTTGTTCCCATGTAATCAGTCGCGACTGCGTATTGCTACCGGGAGGAGTATCTTTCTGGCACTTCAATGATTATTTAAAAAATTTACAAATTATGACTGAAAAACACTCGTTTTTATATATTTTTTTATTTTAAGGTTATTATATTTTACACATATGCTACAGAAATAATTTGTAGTAATTTCTACTAAAAAATACGAAATTTGTGTTTTTATCACTTTGATTACTAGATTGTTGACATTTCCTGCCAGTCACATACGCGCTTCTGCCCGGGCAGGTTGTGCTGCTTGCGACTGCGGGGAACTATCGGTTTATGAATGAAAACACTCATTTATTCAAAGGAATTTTTTTCAGCATTTTTTTTAATTATTTTAAATTTAGGAATGAGAAATATTTCGCATAATTAAAGTAAAATTATGCTTATTATGTTGAATAAACTGCCTTTGTTGAGCAGGGGCTTTACATGTATTTAAAAGCTCTGCTCAACACATAGAAAGATAAACTAACTTTATTCATTCGGCATGCGCGCATCCCTTCCCAAATTATTTTGTTGAGTTTTTTCAGTGTTTGTTGCCGTTTTAACTAAAAATAGGGGAAATGATAGAACATTATTTATAAAATTTGGCAACGAGGTGCGCAGAACTGCTCAAATTTTTTGTGTCACGGAGTTTGAAAAATTCTATACTTTTTCTTTGCGAAAAGAAATCGCACACAATTTTTTTCACTAAATGATTTTATATATTTTTATGAGCTTAAATTCAAAATAGCGCCATGCCCACTCTTATGCTAAACTTACAGTGAATAGAAGCGCGTTTCATTCTATATCTCAGAAACTATGCATTATGTATTTTTTTGTAGATAAATATGTGATTTAAATTTGTTCAGGTCAATATGTATGGAGTTCTAGCACTTCAAACTTCATATATCACTTTCTCTGCACTATATTTCGTTAATCGTTAATTCTACATGGAAAAATAAGATTATCTATAATTTTTGTTATAATTGTTTTTACGTAGGGCTAATATTGCACGAGTTAAGTGTCGAAAAACGTTAGCTCAAAAGTAGTTTTTTAACCGACTTTAAAAAAAGAGGAGGTTGTCAATTCGACGTGTAGAGATATTTCGTTTGGTCATCTTCATGCATGACTTTGTAACGCAATAGCTTTTGTGCTTTTTTCTTTGTTTGTTTGAAAGGCTAGTTTCCCACGGTGGTCCCGTTGTTTTGTTGCTTAATTCTGATCAAGGAATTCGAAGTTAGGCATAAAAAACTGTTAAAACTATGACACCATGAACACTTCATAGGCAGCGAATAAATTACATTATTGTCACGAGACTAATAGAAGCCTAGTGGATTGCCTTAGCTTCTTAACCATGGATGCAGCGTAGTATGGCGTTGCAGGTCCAAACCCGAAAGGAGCAGCTCGAATTTTGTGTTCTCTTTTTAAATTCTAATTGAATTAATGTTGTAAATAATTACAAACTCTCTGGTGAGAAATTTCGTATACTCATGGAGACTGTAAGGGTGAGTTGCACCAAATCATTGATTAAAGTTATTGTTAAAATTAACTTTAACAATAACAAAGTTGTTAAAGTTCCAGTTTGTAAAAATGAGTTGCACCACCCAACCGTTTGTTAAAGTTATCGTTAACGGCTACTTTGATTTAAATTTACATTTTTGTGTATTTATAATATAAGTTTCACAGTTTGTGAGTTTATTGAAAATGGCACCCCTGTCTGGATCTATGACAACTGTCATAAGTTAACAATAACAATAATATTAACCGGGCAAATTTGCCTGGTTAAAGTTAACGTTA
The DNA here is from genome assembly GCA_949987705.1 of Thereva unica. Classification (NCBI taxonomy): domain Eukaryota; kingdom Metazoa; phylum Arthropoda; class Insecta; order Diptera; family Therevidae; genus Thereva; species Thereva unica. The sequence goes on from OX465282.1 coordinate 52,957,035, forward strand.
AAATGTTACGTCATGTTAACAATTGTAAAACGGTGCAACTCCCGTTTTGTCTAACCGGAGATTTGACAACCGATTTAGCTTTTGTTACGGTTAAAGTTAGTTGGTGCAACTCACCCTAAGAGTATTTTGAATTGAAAACTACTTTACCGACTGTCTGAAAAGTTTTATTTACATATATAGTCATCCCACGGTAATGGTTACACATGGCGCAGAGGTTAAAAACTTCCTTTTTGTACGTGAGCTTGCGGGTTCGGTTCTTCGGCCGCGTTTTCAATATATTCTCACAATTTTCTTTTAATTTCCTTCGGGGAATTTTATTTCTTGGGACAGTTTAAGACACACTTATAACAAAAAGAAATGATATGGATTAGTCAAGATGAATCGTCAATAGCATGAAATAATGAAAATTTAACTGGCCGGCCAAGAAAGAATAGATGAAGAAATCATGCAAAGCGAATAGCATTGCAATGGCCACACCTCGCGAGGTGCTAACGAGAATCTAGCCAAACAGGCACTTGAATAGAATCCGCAAGGTACCGTGACAACAAGCCAACGGTGGTCTAGAGGTAAGGCGCTTGAATACTATCCCAGAGGTCCAGGGTTCGATTCCCGGCGGTGCCACGGTCCCAGCCTTTCCCAATTTCCCACCTACATAAATTTCCTTCTTTCTTCTCCCCTCTTTACATTCCTGATTCCTCCTGTCATAGCCTTCGCTGGTCTTTCCCCGTTCCACCAAGCGCATGTCATCGGTTGGCTGATGAGATTCAACTCGTTTCAGGAGGCATAACACTCCAGCGAGTTGTTTCTCAAATGCCCCGATGCCAGAGTCGCAAAATGATTGGAAGTAGGTGGAATAAAAAAAAATATCGCGGCTAGGTTGTGGCAGCTCCTTCCTACTTCTCTGTCTCTTTCTACTCTCTATCTTCCGGCTAGAGCTGCTGTTCGACATTCTATACGAAAAAATAGGTTGTCGAACAGTACAAAGGGGCCTTCCCTAAGCCTCTAGTCTATCACATAAAAAAAAACAAGCTTCTTGGTTTCATAAAGAGGAGAACCAGAGTCCGATAACGTATAAGTCACAAAACAATCCTCTCTTCTCTAGTCTCGGTAGTCAAGGGGTAAGGCGCCTGACTGCCATCCCAGAGGTCCCGGGTTCAAATCCCGGCCAGCCTCACGGTCCTTCGCCTTTTCCACTTTCCCACCTACATAACTCTCCTTCTCCCTTTTCTTCCCTCTTTACATTCCTGATTCCTCCTGTCATAGCCTTCCCTAGTCCTTCCCCGCTCCTCCAAGCGCATACCATCGGTTAGTTGATGAGATTCAATTCGTTTCAGGAGGCATAACACTCCAACCAGTTGTTCTCGATGCCCCGATGTCAGAGTCGCGAAATGGTTGGGAGTAGGTGGAATAAAATAACGCGGCTAGGTTGTGGCAGTACCTTACTTCTATTCTCTCTCTCTCTTCCGGCTAGAGCTGCTGTTCGACATTGTGTACGTACAAATAGATTGTCGACAGTACAAGGGACTTTTCCTTAGCCTCTACACTGTTAAAAATTTCTATTGTAACTTTTCAAAACAATTGTTGGAAGTTTTTACGCATCACAATATGGTAAAAGTACAATCCAGTTTTGTAAATTTACTACACGATTAATTCCAATTAAATTTGGGAAAATTAAAAAACGTGTTTAGCAATTTTGCTAAAGAGTTCTCAATACTCTGTTTAGTAATACATATTACAATACAAGTGATGTAATTTTTTTAAAAAAAATTATACTGATAATCTCCATTATTTTCAATACGTTTTATTGTCCGAGAATCCTAATAACTCAGCTCGAGGAAAGCACAAAATATAGAGCTATTCGAGTTTCCAGTTCGAAAATAGCAGGAAGTCTTTTATGGATCTATCTATGGATTTTAATTTAAGTTAAAGGCTTATAATAATTGAGCAACAATCATTAATATTTTACATTCAGAAAATTATTTATTGAATAAAATAAGCTATAAATCAATAATAGAAAATTTACTTTTGGTAAAATAGACAATAATATACAGTAGATTTATGTTTAGTAAAATTATAATAAATCAAATTACAAACAATGTTTGTAAATTCGAAATGCTTTCTATTGAAAGCTGATAAACAGTTCAATGAAATCGCAATGCGTGTAGGATATATACATAAATATTGTAAAATTACAACTGATATTAGAAAATTTTGTATTGCCATACACTGATTTGTAATTTTACTCATCTTTTATTTTGTAAAACAATAAATTGTAATTTTACAAAAAAAAATTAACAGTGTAGTCTGTCACATTAAAAGAAAAGTCTTATCCGGAAGATGCGTGTAGTGTTTGGGATCCCAAAGCTAGCTCTTGTTTCTCTCCTTCTCTCAACAAAGCATCCTATAAGAAACTACCCAGATCCCTACTAACATAACTCCCCCTCTCTTGACAATAGTAGGCTTTCAGTAGCTGACATTAGTTATATAATCTTTTAAAAGATTGTTGTACCTACTACTATGTTTTATTAATTTAAGTGTCATTTTCGTTGTACTTAGTTTGAATGTGACTTGTTTGGCGAATAAATAAATAAGTTGCTTTTACTGAGCTAGGCATGTTAACAATGGCATAAACTTATTTCTGCTTTTTGGCTTAGCTAAAATGTAGCACAGCTCAAAACTGTCAAAAGGAATCGACGTCTACATGTAAATTTTTGTTGTAAGCAAATAATTTCAATGCAGCATGAAAATATTATTATTATTATTATTAATTTGTTTGCTATTATTCGTAAAATCAGAAATGTTATTATTTTTGGTTGTTATTAGTCGTACAGCAAGAACTGTCAAATGGCAAAGTTAAAGTAACTTGGGGACCTAAACGCGCCCAATTTCTTACAAATTTTGTCTTTACTTTTCTTCGAATTTCGCATAGTTTTGCCTCTAGAAGACGGGAAGGGATCCTGTTATCTATGAAATCTAAGGTTAACATTAAACCTTAGCCTATCCGTAAAAAGTTGTACTGACATATACTTCATCCTTTCACTTTTTCAATGTAGTTTTTATTTCTTCATATTTCTTTTATAATTCTGTTTGCTTCACAATTCTACGTTTATATTTGAGATCCGATCTCTACGAATTCTCCTAAAGAGTCAGCAGTAGTAAACTGAAAGTAGAGGTTCCGCCAAAAGAGTTGATGCCGGAGGGCGCAGCTGGGGAAATTAAAGCTGCACACAAATCAAAATTGCGCACATATTGATAAGAAATGCGCTTATGTATTTCTTCTTCGAAATTTGTTGCGACTAGGCTAAGGGACGGGAACGGCATGCGGGGATTCTACTGCGCATGGAAAACGCGACTTTCTCGGCATCAACTCTTTTGGCGGAACCTCTATTTTTAAATGGTGTCTAATGAGCTCTAAAGATTGGTCTTATGTGTTTTTGTCCATTTCGTCACAACACAGCAATTCGAGACTGATTTGGGTATACATAACTTTTTCACAATGTAGAGTTCTTAACTTATGTTAACAGTTAAATTAGGATAGTGTTCAAGCGCAATCTTCGCGTTTTGTTTCCCGTTCCGTAATAGGTTTTATGGATGAGGCTATTAGCTTCACGTCAACTAGGGACTTTCCTGGTTAGATTAGGTTATGATTGAACTTCCATCAATCCAGAATATTTACATGTGCATATTTCCATACACTACTACATTTTTATTCTTTGTTCTGTTGACGGCTGTCTACCACTCCTATTGGATACGTTAATTAAGTTTGCCTTTAGTGACGTCAACAGTCTTAGTTTAAGCTTTATTTTATTTATATCTTCAAATTTAAGTTTTATAGAATTAAAGTCCCACCAAAAGATTTTTTATTCTCTGCCACAAAATATTTAATTCAGTTTTTTATTTCGTAAAATGATATATAATGTGGTTGGTTATATTAAACCACATGGTACGATTAAACATACTTCTCAGTTTACTATTTTTTGCGGATTTGGATTTTTCTTGAATGCAGCACTAAAAATTAAAAAGTAGACAGATTAATTAGTACATGACAATATATGTAATTTGTTTTGTTCCTTTTATCGAGTAAAAAGCGAGACACTATTTTGTACGACTTGCTTTCCTCATCTGCTTGCTATAACCAATTACACTTTACAATAGCTTTCAATAACATTAGCTGATATGTTAAAATCTTTCCCACTTACAGCTTTCACTACATTATAGTAATATGACCTCCCCGTATTTGCTTCTAACTCTCAGGCAGCCTTAAATTCTTTTCACAGCACCTTCTAAAATTATTAAAATACATGTGGTTATCTGTTCCTACACATTTAGTCCATTCAAAACGCGGGGGGGGGGGTGGTGTTCCAAAATAACACCGTTAACAAAATCGAAAAAATTAATTTTTTTGCTGATAATACCTTTTGAACCAAATTTCACACAAAAAGCAAAAAAAATGTTTGCAATTTTTTTTATATAAAGTTGTTTTTATTATAGTAGGGGTAGTTTTAACCCCTTAAGGGTTGAAAATAATTTATTTTTGCCTAACAGTACGCCCACAATCGAATTTGAAGCATAAACTTGAAAAAAAAAATGTTTATAATTTTTGCCATTTCTCGCCAATTTAGGGGTGCTTTCAACCCTTTAGGAGTACCCCTTACCATTAAGTTCGCCTTAATTTAGTATAAATCAACCACCTTCGCAAATAAATATTGAAAAAAGTGCATTTCATCGCATTCGTTTTCATTATTACTGAAATAATCGCGAAAACCCCCTAAAAAGGGGTGTTTTTTGCATTTTTAGGGGTGACGCCCTAATTTTAGGACCGCGGGACCTCGATTTTCGTGATCAGCGACCCCAAAAACGTTTAGGGTTCGATTTTCTTAACGGTGTTATTTTGGAACACCATAACGCGCGTTTTGAATGGACTAATTTACGTATATTTTTAGGAACTAATTATACTGCACTTATATTTTTAAGAATTATTCCTTAATAATTTTTAATCACTTTAAAATCACTTATGTGGCACCAAAAACTATTCCTGTCTCGCTACCATGTTAAATTCCTATGAACTTCAATCATTTTATTTAGTCAGCGTATGTGAGAGATATAAACATTATAAGAGAACTTTGGTCCTCGAAAAATTTTGGCTGCTCCATGTACGCTTCTTCTTTTAAGTCACCGTTCAGATAGGTAGAGGTAACATCCAGCTGGTGGACAAGCAATTCATGCTCAACTGCCAAAGCTAAAATCATTCGTATCGCTGAAAGTCTCGCGACTGGTGAAAAAGTGTCCTTAAAGTCGACGCCGTATTTTTGGCTGCAGCCCTTTGCCACAAGTCTGGCTTTGTATCGCGTTTCTCTTCCCTCTTTGACGTCCATCTGGAAGATTTGTCAACTCCCAGGTGTTATTCTTCTTGAGCGATTGGAACTCAGTGTACATTGCCTTTTTCCACTGTTCAGATTCATTAGAAGCTAATGCTTCTTCAAACGACTTAGGATTGTCGTACTTACCACTACTTGTCATAGTGTTGAGGGAATTATGTCTTTCTATCCTCGGTCTTCCAGGTTTTCCGGTTCGGATAATGCGTGGTCTGCCACCACGATTAGCTCTTTCCAAGCTGTCATCTTGATTTACCTCGATATTTTCAGAATTAGACTGCATTGACTCTTTGTCTGTATCTTTCTCGATAGTATCCCAGAGATCGCTTGGATCATCCTCTAATTTTAGCTTGCTGTCAAGCTCAGTTAAGACTTCTTCTGTCCCCGAACCACATTTTTCTTCACTATCTACAATAATGGAATCATTAGTATTGGAATAATTTGACTTGCCTGTGATATTCATGAAAATGATGTATCTGATAATAAAAAAAAACCGCTTGGTAATGACTTGCAAGGATATCGCCAGAATCATGTGGCCAGAAAGGGGACACGGTCCTATTCAGCATAGATATTTAAAATTTCGTATAACACCAACTGTCGTAGCTGCGGAGAGGAACAAGCAAGTAAGATATCCGATTCTGGTCAATATCAGGAAACGTGTATCTGGAAACCTTTTCTTAAAGGATTTCGAGGATGTTTCGAAACTCAGAGTAGAAGATTTTGCCCGGTACCTAAATATGGCGGAATGAATCTAAAATATCTACTACTTCACTGCCTCCTTTCGCGCAAAAGTGTTTCACGAGTAGCGCTACGTACGCTACGCCGCACATTAGCGCCAATTTTGTCCCAGCCTACAGCTTAGATGAGAGTATTGTGAATGAAATTACGACTGCCCAAAATAATTAACATTTGTCTAAATTATAGTGTAATCTATAGCTGACCGTAATTGTGAAATGCATCCAGCATTTATTTACCTTTACAAAGTTGAGGTTTGGTAAATACATATATCGCAGATTCATTGTATGTACTTTCTTATAATAATCGATTTCGATTTATTAAAAAAAATCAAATTTTAATGCCTCGTCAGGCGCTAAACAAGTTTATTCAGTTTGAAGTAGAGCACCGCGACCGGTCTAATTATTCTGTCAAGCTCATAACGCGTTGGAAAACAAGCTTCAGATCTAATCATTGTATTAGTTCAGCGAAAAAGTTTTACAGCTTTGATAAAAACGATTTTCTACAATACAAAAAAACTCCTGAAAAAATAATAATTACTAAACATATTTTATGGTCATTGTTATACAATGATCTAAAATTTCTATTACTTTTAGGCAATAAAAAAGATAAGAGCGAACAAAAAAATATATAAAGAAGAGTTAATAACAAAAAAAACTAAATTTAAAAACACGCGCCTTAAAATTGAAATCACTTAGGCGAGTGCGCATTTTGCTAAATATTAATTGCTAGCAAGCTTTTAACATTTGTGAGCATCTATTGCATTATCTGATAAAATGCCCCCGAGACGTATCAAGGCTAAGATAACAGTACTCTAAGCCTAGGCCATAGAATCATATACAACTCCGTCGTATGATGACTGCAATCAATTTTGATTAAATGAAGTCTTCTCAACGATTACCATGGCGAATTCAGCTCCAGCCAAAAATCGATCCCGATTACTGCTGTTGATTGCGCTGCATTGTCGTCATTCAACTTGACCTTGAAACTCTATTTGCCAACCAACCACAATGCAGCATTGCGGTTAGGCTCATTATCGCACATCAATACTGGGCTGCACCATATTATTTAATCACATACTTGTTTGGCTTGTGTCTTTACTTTACGTGTGGTGACGACAACGCCATAGACAAACGAAAAATTCCTTCAAGGCATGAAGATCGTGGCGACCCGCGTTAAGTACTCTCATAAATGTTGCTATAATTTCCACTCTAGAAACAATTGAGGACCGTTTTTTCAAAACTGCATAACTCCAATTTTGACGAAAATGAGTTTTACATGTCATCGCCTTATTTTAAATGATCTCTTTCATTTGGTGTAATCATATTTTCAATAAACTTATTATTTTAGATACTATAAGTATTTAAAAATTGTCAGTTTTTGCAAAACACTCAGTTTTCTTTCAATTTGTATAACAAAAAATGGTTCTCCTGAAAAATTAAGTTTTTTCAAATGATGAGTTTTGAAAAAACGGTCCTCAATTAGTAACGGACGAAAACAACATTATTTCGGAGAATGTTTCAATTTGCTTGGTGCGCTTTTTGCTGCTTTCGGCATTGGCATAAAAAGTCAATGTTTATACTTCAGCGGTTGTAAAACTAAATTAACTGAGCAATAAAAGTAAAATGATATTAATTATTTGCATTTCTTGATGGTGTATCGAAAGAACGTTTGGGATACTAAGAAGTTTATCGATTAGGTTGGTACTACAATTCAACATGTCAATAACCATCACAAGGCCCATTAGAGAAATTGGTCGTTGATGGATATACAAAAATAAGCGCAAAGTGAAATGGGCATGGTTCAGAAATCGCTAAATAATTTAATTTACTATAGTGGAAGCTTTGAAGATGAAGCTCTAAATAATATGGATTGTAGAGTAGGTTTCTGACAAAAAACCGTCTATATTCATAATTTGTTGTTTCTGAATATGGTTTATATAATATACTATTATAGTTTTTTTTAACTTCCCAGCATAAGGAAATTATTGTAATCGGTCCGAAAATCGAAATCAAAATTTTCAACGTACTTTCATTTTTCAAGATCCCAAGAGCATTTCAAGCTAAAATTTGGGTGGAAGTATTTGGTAATTTTTTCCTGCACGATATCGCGCGATCCAAAAAAGATAACGACTTCGTTGAGGTGTCGTTCGAAGCGCATTAAGAGAAATATGATCTGAAAAGATTTTTATAAAATTTGGTAGAGCCGTTTTTTGGTTTAAACGACATAAGTGATGTTTGTACCTGCACGATATCTCCTGAACCACAAAAGATATGGACTTACTTGAGGTCCCGTTCGAGAAGCGTATTAATGACAATATAATTCGAAAATTTATAATATTCGGTCAAGTCGTTTTTGGTTTAAACGACAGAAGTGATTTTTGCACCTGAGCAATATCGCGCAAACCATAAAAGATATCGACTTAGTTGAGATGCCGTTCGAAGAATGTTAACCAAAATATGATCTGAAAAGATTTTCATAAAATTCGGTCGAACCGTTTTTTGTTTAAACGACGTTCGTGAATTTTGTACCTGCATTATATCGCGCGAACCAAAATCTATATAGACTTCTTTGAGGTGCCGAGAGAACGAAAATATGCCCTGAAAACAATTTTACAACATTTGATCGAACCTTTTTTTGTTTAAATGGAGAAACGTCGGCTCAGTGTCAGAAAGACCTTAAATAGATAAGTTTTGCTAGTATCTAATAAACTCGATGGAATGAGACCCGAGCTAAACGAAGTGGTCTTTTTGGATTCTGCACAGCGATAGCCTTCCAACAAAATATCACTTGTCAAAATCCGTCAACCGTTAAAAATTGTGCAAAAATTTCGTTCCCCTTTACAACCACCATGAATTTTTCATATCTTTGATCCGCACCTTTTTGACAGGGAATTGTTTTCTACGCGTGATACAGTTTCAGGAAATTGCGGTTCATTCGAGGATTTCCATTAGTTACCGAAAAATTTGTTCTTTTCGTCAAGTCTGACAAATGCTATCTCTGGAAAGCTTTAGAGTTTCCAAATGAAGTCATTCTCTTCCCAGCTTATCAGCGGCGCTCAACACGCTCAATAGGAATTCGAACACCCGCCTTAGAGTAGTGATCGAGGTACTAAGGAAATGTTTGTTTGCTAACGTTCGGGAAAAACAAATTCCCTAGAAAAATCCTTTAGATTAACCCCTATTATAGGTAGATATTTTAACTAGCTTCTCTCAGGATTACTTTGTTACCAGTTCTGATACTAGTCAATTTTCCACTATTGCTAAACATATTACTATTTTGTAAGAAGTCAGTTTATTCCGTCTGCGTTCATCATACTGGGAAGTTAACCGTGTGGACCGAAGGGGTCAAACCCACATCCCAACTAGTTTTTAAATTAAATTCATCCTTTTGCAAATAAAATTAACCCTTTTGCAAATTAAATTCACGTTTTTATAAACAAAATTCACGTTTTTGCAAATTTAATTCATCCTTTTGTAAATGAATTTCGCCCTTTTGCAAATCAAACTCTCTCTTTTGAAAATTAAGTATTTCTACATTATATACTATATTTAAAAAAAACAATGTTAGTAAAGCTAAGAATCGGTCACGTTCGTCACCCTATAATCTATTACGAGTATTAAGTCATACATCTTGTTGGTTACAAAAGGCACACTCTACTTTTTCTGTCACTGTTTTGGAACGTCTAGAAATTGTTATAATTATTATTTATGTAAAATTACCAGCTGCTGCTGCAAGAGAACTGTTATAAACTGGGCTATATATACATACATACATACAAATTTTCAAAATAGCTAAGTATTTAACAAAATACCCACGAATGCAGTAAAATATAAGGTCAAACTCAAAAGCGTTTTTCATCAAAAGGTGTAAACAAGTTTTAACCTAACCTACTTGTACATCGCACGGAAGTGTAGTTAGAATTTTCGTTTGGAATATTACTTTTTATTCTCCCCAAGACCATGCCATGTGATGGTAATCCGCCTTCTTGAGACGGCCGCCATGGATCTAAGTAGTGATGAGCAAACGCAAGAACAAGACAAGACTAATCTAGTCTTGTTCTTGTCTTGTTCTTGTTCAGTCTGTCTTGTTCTTGTTCTTGCAAACATACCTAAGTCTTGTTCTTGTTCTTGCAAACATACCTAAGTCTTGTTCTTGTTCTTGTTCTTACAAATATACCTTAGGCTTGTTCTTGTTCTTACTAAATGTGCAAGACCAAGACAAGGCAAGACAAAACTGCAAGGCCAAGGTATTTTCTCGCATGTAGTAGGTATTCTTCCTTTTTTGTGTATCACGGGATTGGTTTTTTCCTGAAGTCGGTTTTTTAAACTTTATTTTTATCTTAATATAATATGAGGAATCTTCATTTTTGTATGGATTTAACAGAAGAAGGACTAGTTTCCTAAACACCAGAAATTTAATTAAAGTAACAGACCACCCAATTGGATAAAAAAGAGTAGGCAGTGTGGAACATCTACCTAAATCTTTTTGGAAAATTTTGCTTCGAAATGCAAAAATATTGATTCTGAATTTCGTTGACATGCATAGTCATTATGTACTTTTGTACAAATGCTTTTACAATTATCATACTAAATATATACACATATACATGTATCTATAATAATTAATTGAGCATAATAATCAATTTTATGTTTTTTGTTTTTAATAGAATGAATTTAGGTGGAATTTTTGCAAGAATCTTGCAAGAAATCTTGCTCTGGGTCTTGTTCTTGCACAGTTAGTCTTGTTCTTGTTCTTGCAAGCATAACTAAGTCTTGTTCTTGTTCTTGCAAAATGTGCAAGAACAAGACAAGACTGCAAGAACAAGACCACTTTTGCTCATCACTAGATCTAAGGATATATTGAGTATACTATATTGCTTATTGTATTCTACTTATCATACCCTTTCATTTGATACCCATGCCGAGGTAGTTGTAAAGAAAGTGGTAATCCGCCTTCTTGAAACGGCCGCCATGGATCTAACGATATATTGAGTATTCTTTATCGCAACTAAAAAAAATTAAACATTGTCCGTTGGAAATTTAATTCAAACTAAAATATAATCAGTGAAACATTGAAATTCTATATATTTCGACAAAAACTTCACTTATCTGGACCAAAACTATCCTATCTTTCAATATGGAACCAACCCTACGCATTTCCATTTAAATCTGTTGAACGATTGCGGAGATTGGCGTGTACAAACATTGTGACACGTAATTTTTATACATATATTAAGACTAGTTGACCGGTAGACCTAATTCTGTCTGAAATTAATTTACTGACACAAGGAAACAGCAAAAGAGATATCAATTTGGATAAAAATTGTTTATTTCAGTTATTTACAGTTCAAAGGTAATTGTAATGGCATTATGATGGCATTATGAATTAAATTTTTGAAAGGTTTTAATGTTCATTGCAATGCCTTACGATAAACAATATTTTTCATTTTGCCATCTTCTGCATAAGTATACGAACAAAGCTGATGGTTTGCCAATGGAAGAGCAGGCGATATAAAGTTGACCGTTTGAAAAGCACGGATACTATAAATTGATTCCGCAAATTTCCAATGATTTGCCTTGCGACTTGGTAATTGTCATTGCGAAGGCAAGACGAATCAGAAATTGATGAGTTTTAAATTCACAAGGCAAATCACTCGTAATATTGAATTGTAATGCGTCATTATGTGGGGCCGGCATATTAGATTTAAAATGACGCATATAGCTACTGTGTTGTTCTCGTCTTACTCTTTAATTTGATACCCATGTCGAGGGGTTGTCAAGAAAAGGGTAATCGGCCATTTTATGGGCCGCCATATTGGGTGTACCATAAAATTTAATATACTTTATTGTAGTGCCCTTAAAACCAACGGTGTGTTCCAAATTTGAGCATCATCGGATATCGGCAAGTAGTCGAAAATCGATCGCAAAATTCCTCCCTCCCAGAGAACGGAGTAAATTAGTTTCTAGAAATCAGTCCAGCTGTTTAGGTATCGGTTCAAATTATGATTCTAAACCATTCTCGAATCAACTTAGTCACACACACAAAATATCATAAAAATCGTTCCAGCCATGTGGGAGGAGTTCAATTACATGCAAACGGACAGAAGAAATATACATAAAAAGATGATACACAAAACAAGCGATCTTTTTTTTAATGATATACTATTCAAAAGCATTTCAACCCAAAATTATTCATACTTACAACACGGGTTGAATTGGGCTAAATATTCTCAGTTAATTAAGGAGGACAAAAAATTTTACAACTGTACAAATAAAAACGTCAAAAAACAAAAACAAAAAGTACATAACCAACCCAAACCGAAATTATTCCCGGTTTCTGCAATGTTCATGAAAATAATTATCTTAATATTTTGTAAAAAAAAATGATTTATATAAATATAAATAATTTCATGTTTCAGATATTCTTCAAGAAAATGCGTTAATATTAAGATCTGGCAGTGACCATTTGCTGTTTAATTATTCATCAATTCAATGAATTTATTAAGTGAAATCTGAATTTAAATAATAACAACAAAAATGATTGTCAAAATGGAACCAGATGAATTAATCACATTAAGGATACAATTTCTCGTGGACACAGATCCTTTGAATTGTACCTCAATGTATCCAATTCCCACCAGAGCGCCTACATATCCTTTTGCTAGCAATATTCCTTTAGCGACACAGCTGGGAGCAATCTTGCGACTTCTTGGAGCACCGCAAAGGGTAAGATTTCGGAATTATTCCACAAGTTTATACACAAGTAAATATGTAGATGTAAGTTTTATTGCACCTTTAAGAAACTGTTTGCACACATGCTATTACATTTACCCTTAAAATGTATTCCACCTATATTGTGTGGCGCTGTATTTGTAGATACCCAAAAGTTTCGGATAAAATTTATGTCGCCTTATCTCTTCTCTATGTACATAAATTATTATGGCGATATCTCTAAAATTGTTGACATGTTTTATAGAGGCTGAGATTACCTTGTACCACGTCAGAATTATGTAAATGGTAAAGAGGAAAGCTGTATTTCAATTTGGATTCGTAGAATCAATTAACACCATGCAGACTATTAATTTGCTACAACCGGATTATCCTAGAACTGAGAAACCCAATTATAAATCCACATTAGCCAATGGAAACTAACATGTTTACCTCGCATGCTATTGACTTCTGTCCAAATGGACTAAGATGTTCCACAAATTTTCAGCCTACAGGAAACAACTCGATCTTTTTCTATTATTCAAGGCTCCTGAGACGAGGCAAACAAATCCTTGTTTTCAGCCCTAACAAATACACTAGTAAGTTTCCTTCTTTTCTGCGACGTGTGAGATTTTCACAAGAATTCGTGATTTGCTTTTCGTTATGGCAAAATTCTGTTTTCCATTTCGTTACGATGTAGATAAAATCAGATAAATAACATCACTGCTTCCGTGTATCCTATGTTGTGGCATGGGATTTTATGTGGATGTGGAAATTGGATTCTTAACCTTGTTAGTGTTTTATTCAAATTCATAAAAAATGCGGTACCTTTCAGGATTTTTGAATCATTGAAACTAAGAAACCCAAATGAGGTCGATATTATTAAACTTGAAGCAAGTTTTGTGTTTGTGCCTAAATTAAATTGGAAGCATGGTTTTATATGGTTTTTACTATACGCTTATTACCTTAAGTGAATTAATTGCTGTCTAGGATCTTATAATGATTATTTAGTCCAGCAGAAATAGGGTTTGAAAAACAGATAGCTGCTATCCGGGGTGGGGTTTTTTTTTTTTTTCATTTTGACGCCTATTTCTACTGGACTGGAATTCGGGATAAACGAAGAGAAAATACAGTTCGCACCACTATTGGCAAATCCATATGATTTTAGATAGTCCCAACTAGGGAATCCAATCCCGCGAGCGCGGCGTCCCGTAAATCCGCGAGAAACGCAGGATTTGGGCAGTAGAGCTGTTTTAAAAACCGGGACTTAAAAGAGAAATACTAACAATATTGCAAAGTATTAATAAAAATATAGTTAGGCCCTGCGAACATGAGTTGCACCCGCAACTGTTTCGTGACCTTGCCCGTGTACGGAAGAGGGAATCCATACACTGGTCGACAGAGACAAGGCCGATTTCGAACTAGTTTGAACTGCTTGCATGCGACTGTTCTTGCCGGTCGAAAGCGATTTTAGTTGCGTAGTTTTATTTCATCTACTTCGTGAATAAAAACTATCTGGACCAGAACACCGATTGATCCAAAATCAGACGTGCTCGTGTATGGACAACGGTTTCATTTTGTTTGCAAACTGGTTGTCCGCTTGATTATTTTGGACTGCAAATCAGTAGACTCCACAAAATATTTAAATTCGTTAGTTTATCTTCCTTCTAAGCAATAGAGTAATAGCACAAAATCGTCTAAGTATATTTAAGGGCGTGTATCCAAACTTGATCAATTACTGAGTTTCCATACAAAGTTTACCCTGGGTTAACTCAGAGTAAGCGCCCATTACCGAGTTTCTATGAGATTTCAACCAGGACAGGATCAAATTCAATGATGTTGTCCGACACACACAGCACACTAAACTACTTAGGGAATATCCACACCGTACAGATTACGCAAGGAACGAGCCCGTCAACAGATGCTGTATGGTTTTTAATAGCCATAACTCCTCTTTCTCCCCTTCACTCAACAAGGCATCCTATAAAAAAATACTCAGATTCCTACTAACTAGTAGGGTCAGTGGTATACGAGTAGTAATATATTATAAAAGACTGATACACTATGTTTTTTAATCTAAGTATATGTATACCTAGTTTAAGTGTGCCTTGTTTGGTGAATAAATAAATAAATATTTAAATACACAACCTCCAAACGGTATTTGTCAAAATTTATTGATATTGAAATTAACAATTAAATTGTTGCGTTGATGTTGTCACGCTTTAAGGTAATTGTTATAAGAAGTCCTATATCCGTAGTTCCCAAGAAAATGCTTCGGGAGGAAAGCATTCTGTTGCTTCCATTACACCACAAAAATTAGGCAAGGTTACAGAGATAACTTAAGTAAAATTAACTTGGACTTGGTTAGGAGATACAAAGCGTGCCGTTGCAAAATTGTTGCCAAGTACTAAACTGCAGAGTTTCTAAAATGTCTACGCCTACAAAACTACAAACAATTGAAAACTGAAATGAATACCCTTTTTTTTATGTGACACACTAGAGACTTAGGGAAGGCCCCTTTGTACTGTCGACCATGTATTTCTTTTTTGTTTTTATTTTTGAAATGTCGAACAGCAACTCTAGTCGGAAGATAGAGAGAGAAGTGAAGGAAAGAACTGTCACAACCTAGCTGCGGTATTTTATTTCATCTACTCCCAACCATTTTGCGACTCTGATATCGGGGCATCGAGAACAACTCGCTGGAGCGTTATGCCTCCTGAAACGAGTTGAATCTCATCAACCAACCGATGACATGCGCTTGTTGGAGCGGGGAACAACTAGTGAAGGAATCAGGAATGCAAAGAGGGAAGAAGAAAGAAGGAAAGTTATGTAGGTGGGAAATTGGGAAAGGCTATGGCCGTGGCACCGCCGGGAATCGAACCCGGGACCTCTGGGATAGTAGTCAGGCGCCTTGCCCCTAGACTACCGAGGCCCACTATTATTATTTGAAAATATGGATGACAACGAAATTTTTAATATTTTTTTTTAAATTAACTCAAGGCTGCTTTAATGGATTGAAATGGAAGAGCTTCATGATCATCATCTAGTAAGGATGGAATGCCAGAAGTATTTACATACGTAATAGTAAGAGCTTTAAAAAAAATTATTCAAATTTTATACGAAATTCACGCCTTTTATATATCACGTTATGCGGGGAGGACAATCGTGCACTAAAAGGTTCAAGAATTCGGGATATTTATTGTTCTCCAATAATTGGAAATGGATTCAACCAACGTGTCCATATGCTCAATATTCCACAACGTATCAGGGCCATATATTGCACGCATATCAGATTTAAGTGTCCTAAACATTTTCATGATCAGTATATCAACAGCATGTCTTACAATTGAATCCAAATGCGAGCCGTTTATGACCATTTAGCAAAATTTACAAGAGACGTTTAACAGCAACATTTAATTATGACAAACTGTGAAACAGATGTTACTGTTATATATAATACAAATGCACTCTCCGTTTACAGGGTCGTGTTTATTCAATTTATCTCTGAAATCGACTGACTTATTTCTATTTCCTAGCATCTTATGTCTGACTCTAGTCGGGATCGTGATACTCGCTTATATAGTTACAAAATTCAAATCCAACAAACTGTCAACGTATGTTTCGTTAATATTTCTCTAAAATTCATAATTTTTCTTACAATTCCAAAGGCACAAACATTTAAAAATTGAATTTCTAAACTAAAACGCTAGGATGAATGCAATTTCTAGGCTACTGAAATAGTACCACCCAATTTTTATTTGCCTTTTATATGTCTGCTGTCGCAGAAGTACTTCTTACTAAATGGAGAGTTTTTTTGTGTGCTAGTCTAGGGTTAAGGCGCCTGACTACTATCGCAGAGGTCCCGGGTTCGAATCCCGGCCAGCCCCACGGTCCTTCGCCTTTTCCACTTTCCCACCCACATAACTTTCCTTCTTTCTTCTCCTCTCTTTACATTCCTGATTGCTCCTGTCATAGTCTTCGCTAGTCCTTCCCCGCTCCACCAAGCGCATGTCATCGGTTGGCTGATGAGATTTAACTCGTTTCAGGAGTCATAACCCGCTGGAGTGGGTTTTTTCTCAAATGTCCCGAAGCCAGAGTCGCAAAATGTTTGGAAGTAGGTGGAATAATATATCGCGGCTAGGTTGTGTCAGCTCCTTCCCTCTCTCTCTTTCTACTCTTTGTCTTCCGGCTAGAGCTGCTGTTCGACATTCTATACGAAAAAAATAGATTGTCGAACAGTACAAAGGGGCTTTCCCTAAGCATCTAGTCTATCACATAAAAAAAGTAGGTACCCGGCATGCATTTGAAGATTAAAAAGTATGCGTGCGTGCAGGCTAAAACCACTGCATTTGAATGGCCCGAGTGTGTTGACAGCTCCTTAACACCCACGGTATACCGAAACAGAACTTAATGTAAAAGAGACGACAGCTTCGAATACCGTAATAAATGGGCACCTGGTGACGTCAGCCTTAATGCAGAAACAATTACACCTTCGATTTTATAGGGGAAGTGTCCCCCACGTGACGTTAGCACTATACCGTATACGGTATACAGTCTTTTACATTACCTTGTTTCTGTATATCTTGCTTAACACCCACGGTATACAGAAACAGAAGGTAATGTAATAGAGACGACACATTCGAATATCTTAAAAAATGAGCGCCTGGTGACGTCAGCCTTAATGCAGAAACAACAAAAGCTTCGATTTTATATGGGAAGTGTCCCCCACGTGCCGTCAGCTCTATAATACCGAATACGGTATACAGACTTTTTCATTACCTTGTTTCTGTATACCGTGCTTAACACCCACCACTCAATGGGTTTGTGGGATCCTGAACCTCATTGAAAACAGTATCAATGGTGATCAAATTTTAGATTTTGACGAAAATGAAAGATCAAGATGACACTAATTATTTACTTTTTAACAATAAATTTGATTTTTTTTTAATTTACCTTTTATATGTCTGCTGTCGCAGAAGTACTTCTTACTAAATGGAGAGTTGATTTTAAAATGAAACAAAAAGTAAAAATAATTTTAAATTAAAAGTTTTTATTGCTACGCCCCCTTACTTAAATGTAAATTGGTGTGCGTAGGACCACGCGTTGGAAGTGAAAACTTTTATGGCCAGTGTATATTTTCAAATCAATGTTATTATTGCAGTACAATAAGGGTTTGTGTTTATGAATATTCCGTTTAAGTTTGTTTTATTGTTACTTGTTGTTTCAATAAAATAAGAAATCAACAACATAATAATACATAGGCGAAACCTGTTCCATGTTTCCGAAAGCGATGGCTAGGGCATGGCAACTTTTAGTAGAGCGCCAGTAACCGACAGCAACGTAAAATTCTGTAGGTTTTTCATATATAAAAACACCTTTGATACTTTAATTTTACTTTTGTGTACTAATAATATAGCTATTATAGCTAAATTATTAGTTAGTAATTTATCACAATATTACTTAGGCAATTAAATTTTAGATGGGACTGGTTGAGGAACCCTATATGTGAATTCGACAAGTCAAGTGAAGATGCCGGAAATGGGCTAGATGGAGCTCAGCGATCGAGGGAGTGTTCGGACCGATCGTGCCGGAAGTTGTTGTGTGACTTTGCGTGAAGTTTGGTAACTAAGCTTTACGCGGTCACTACAATTCCATGGTGTGTAAGAATATGAAATGGGTGCTGAGAGCGGCGTCTGCATTGCGAGAATATAAAATGAATGTGTGAGAGAATATTAAATGAATGGTGAGAGCAGCGTCTGCATTGCGAGAATATGAAATGAATGTGTGCGAGAATATGAAAGAAATGAATGGTGATGAAAATGACTAAAAAGAAAAAAATATAAATCCATACAATTATTTTTATATGAATGATACTTCCCTCCAACCACTGAATTCCATGTAAAAACCTGAAATATATTAAAAACTATTAATAAGGATTAGAATTTAAGAATTATGATAGAACTAAAATTGAATTTAATTTAATTGAAAAAACAAGGTAGTATTTATTATCAACACAAACAGAAAATGTCAACAAATCATGCAACAACTACAACAATGGGAACTAAAAAATCGCAATTATTTTAACAAAATTCAATCCCCAAAGTTGTTGTTTACTTTATATATGTAAACAAAGGATCAAATATTAAACTTACAATACCAAGCAGAGAGGAAACATAAAATTAATCCTGAAGAAGGGGATTTAAAATCCCTTTTGATAGTTCCACGCACCTGAACATATTTTGGTAATTTCATGCAAAAAAAAAAAAAAACATATATTACCACAAACAACATGCACATGAACTAAACAAACACTTAACTTCCAATATGAGGCACACAGGTCACTCGAAACTCGCGCATTCGCGAAATAATCGCGTAAACTACGATACGAGACGAGCAAATGACAACTGTCATCCATGTTTTGGAATGCCAGAATTAACGAAAAAATAGCTCTAAAGAGAAAATTTTTAATAATATTTAAATCCTCATAAGGGCAATAAGAGGAAGGGAGACAACAATTAAATCCTCACATCTGACAATCATCACAATCATCACAATAAATATAACACAACAACTGCAATAATTTCCAATTATTATTATTGATTGGAATTTTCGGGCAAAAATTATATGAAAAGGGTGAATAATTAAATATTCTTAAACATAAGAAAATAATTATAAGAATATTAAAGCCCAAATAAATAATTTTAAATTTCTCTGATGCAACAGCTTGATGCAGGAAGTGAACTGCATACCGACCTCCATACATTAAGGAAAATATAAGAAAAAGCTACAATGTGGACAAATCATCAGTTTTGCGAAAATTTTTGACGACGTACAACTAAAAGAGCTACGAATTTAAACACGTATCTGTGGAATTTTAAGAAAAAACAAAAGTGCTGCAAATACTTGTTTTTTTTCTTTGCGAAATGAGGAAAAGTTTGTGTTAGACGGTAGGGCCAGTACAAAGTTGTTGTGGCTGAGTAACGCCTAGTTTTTTAGGCGTTCAGCCCTGAAAATAATTTTTGGGTGTAGGAATAGATTTTTTTTCAAGGTTTAGTTAACATAGGTGGTTCATTTAAGAAAGAATTGTATCAAATAAAAAAAGTTGAATTTGAGTTTTTTTTTTTTTTTTTTTCATTTTATTTAGTCGATTACATTAAATATTTGTAACTGTTATTTTTGTCTTGAGAAGAAATAAAGGAACGGCAAAACCAAAACTGCACGCGTTTTTATTTTGTTGTATTCCGCTACACAACAGTTAAACAAAAAACAAATGGTGAGGGCGGTCTGCATTGCAACAACGCAATCCCTCACACCAAGCCTGAGCTATTTTGCTTCCACACCACAGAGTTATACGATTCAGTTAGTTGCTGGAGCTCAGCTACGTAGTTACAAGTTCCCGCAAAAGGTTGCGCAACAAAAGTGCGCGTGACGCGATATTGTAGTTTTTTCCCCTGACCAATAAGAGCCAGGCGTGTTGCCTAAAGAAGGTGTCACTTAAAAAATGAAGTTTTCTATTTTTAAACGGTTAATTTCACGTTGAAATATCCACGATGTTCTCGCTACCGTGGTTACTCCCAGAATTATATTCTCTAATCATAGAAGTATAACAAGAATGGGTGCAATAAAAGATGTTTTTGGTTTTGATTATTGGAAACTAGCATAAAACCCGCGTGCCTTGCAACGCCTTTAAATAAAAACTGTTTATTATGTGCACTGTTTTCCTTGAAAAAAACAAACAAAAAAGTCTGTTGTTATTATCCCTAAAAAAGGTTTATTATAGAGCATTTTTTTAATAAACATGGTAAACAAATTGCTGCGTATATCACCTCTGCTCAACAAATCTGCCAGTTTTGAAGCAGAGATTGGTGTGTATATGTCATCAAGAGAAGTGACAAAGGAATCCTAAATAAAGTGAATTTTGAGTCATTCATTTCCACGTAATTATAAGGATGCACTGTCAAAATTTCAGCCCTTCAGCCCCAGCGGTTTGGGTTATCTCCATTTCACCCCTTTAGGGGATGAATTTCGAAAAATCGATGTATAGTGGATGTCCACGTCATTATAGGGATGCACTGTCAAAATTTCAGCCCTATAGCTCCAGCGGTTTTGGGTTGACCCTATTTCACCCCCTTATGGGATGAATTTCGAAAAATCGCTTCTTAGTGGATGTCCACGCCATTATAGGGATGCACTTTCAAAATTTCAGCCCTATAGCTCCAGCGGTTTGGTAAACCCCATTTCACCCCCTTAGGGGATGAATTTCGAAAAATCGCTTCTTAGTGGATGTCCACGTCATTATAGGGATGCACTGTCAAAATTTCAGCCCTATAGCTCCAGCGGTTTGGTAAACCCCATTTCACCCCCTTAGGGGATGAATTTCGAAAAATCGCTTCTTAGTGGATGTCCACGTCATTATAGGGATGCACTGTCAAAATTTCAGCCCTATAGCTCAGGCGGTTTGGGTAAACCCCATTTCCCCCTTTGGGGAACGAATTTCGAAAAATCGCTTGTTACTGGATGTTCACGTCATTATTGGGATTCACTGTCAAAATTTCAGCCATATAGCTCCAGCGGTTTTGGGTTGACCCCATTTCACCCCCTTATGGGATGAATTTCGCAAAATCGCTTGTTAGTGGATGTCCACGTCATTATAGGGATGCACTGTCAAAATTTCAGCCCTATAGCTCCAGCGGTTTTGGGTTGACCCCATTTCACCCCCTTATGGGATGAATTTCGCAAAATCGCTTGTTAGTGGATGTCCACGTCATTATATGGATACACTGTCAAAATTTCAGCCCTATAGCTCCAGCGGTTTTGGGTTGCCCATTTCACCCCCTTATGGGATGAATTTCGCAAAATCGCTTGTTAGTGGATGTCCACGTCATTATAGGGATGCACTGTCAAAATTTCAGCCCTATAGCTCCAGCGGTTTGGGTAAACCCCATTTCACCCCCTTAGGGGATGAATTTCGAAAAATCGCCTTTCTGAGATTTGAAACAAATAATTTTAAACCAGAATTGTCTAATGTTTCAATTGGTGGCATTAATAATGTTCTACGATATACATTAGCCGAGATACCAGGCGTAGAGCGTAAAAAATGGTGACAAATCGTACTAATTAATTAATTAAAAAAAAACTAATCAAAATAGCGAAAAACGGAAACTTACTTCCACCTTCTGGGATATCCATGCATCTACAAAAAAAAATTTCAGATTTCTATCTCTTCTAGTTTGGCTACAATGCGTGACGGTACGCACAAGCAGACACACAGACTTACAGACACACACTTTCTTTTATTAATATAGATAATTTCCAACACCTCCAGAACAAAATACTGTCTCCGAATAAAACTTGCCCATCCCTTAATATCTTAGTTGTGACATTTGCCAAAAAGACGCAATGGAATGACAACATACTTCAAATTGCCAAAAAGCTTTCCAGTTCCTGGGATTTCTTACATTTATCATCTCCTTGAGCATACAGCTGCCTCTTTCCGCGCACACCACAGCAAAACAACTTCACTATCGAACAATCTTTTGTAGTCCGTATTTCGTAACTTCTGATTCTTCTTAAAAATAGACCTGTTCCATTCCTTGAAGAGCTTCCTACTAGACATTTCATGATAATGTAACAAACGGACATGACCAACTGTAGGGCAAAACAAAGATTTAAAGGATACTACTACTAACCTAGTACCACTCAGTTAATGTGTACGGCAGAGGATTTCGTTCAGCCTGACCTGCCTGACCTTTTGGTTCATTTTAAAATCAAAGCGTATTTTTAAGTTTTTTTAAACTATTCATTTTTTTAACATTGTTATTGGATAGCGTTATTTAACCTCGCGAAAAGTTATTACTCGCTGGAGGTAGGACCCTCCAAAAAATTACCCCGTAAAAAATCTATTTTTGACTAACATCTCTTAAACGGTAAGTCTTATCATAAAATAGTGTGTACATACAAAGTGTATAAATTATGCGATTAGATGCAAAAAAAAAACATTATGTAATTTCCCGTAGGAAGTGCCATACACGAGATATTGCCGTTTTTAATATATAAAAGTGATATGCTTTCATTCGAGACTTTTTTTATGTGTTTTTACCTACTAGTGTAGGTCTTCAGACGACCTTCAATAAATCCTTTGATATTCCTGGATGTGTTTGGAGCAAAAAAAAATTGTTTTAGAGAGGAGTCTATACCCACTATCCACTAAGATATAGGGTGTACACGGAAAAGGTGTATTTTTTAAAATTTACTTAAACTTCAATAACTCTTAGACTAACTATTATTAAAGATTGAAAAATTAGTACTTTTTGCATGTTTTTTAAGGGTTTATTTTGGCAAGTGATGTCTTGTGGAAGAGCTATCACTCTACTGTATTCAGAAAGGTAACTTCATTTAGAACGGGTTTCAATCCAACGGGTATTACAAAACTTACCCGAGTAAAAATAAAAAATGGGCTTATGACGGCCGAATCACGGTCGCTTGGCATTTTCAGGGGGATATGACTTCTTCTTCTTCTTCTTAGAATATTTACCCATTTTTAATGGGGGCACATGCGGTCTTTCGACGGCCAAACTTGACCAAAAGATTTAAATGGCCAAGAACCAAGCTGTACACGCGGGCATTCCATGGGCAAATTAGGGCCAAAGAAGAATATGCCACAAATGTATTGTTGAATTTGTTTTCTGGGAACTTGAACATTTTCGTTATGTACAATGAATGGCCCTTTCGATTTATCGTACAAGATTATCGTTAATACCGGGTTTTCATTAGTAGAATTAGTGGTAGAGTAACTGGCGTACTTTTAAGCCGAGCTAACTCTACTCTACTTATTTTGGTAGAGTACCCGTTTTCACTTAAATTGAAAATAGTATGGTGCAGAAGGTAATAGTGACTAGTTGCTAAACGCTAAAACTTTAATGACAGCACACTGCCACGAATTTCTTGTATGCTCGACTATCTCAACACTGTTTTCATTAGCATAGTGGCGGTAGAGTAGAGTGGAAAGCAGTGGAGGGGGACAGAACTAGTAAAGTAACTTTACCACGGTGCTATCCCACTCTACTCTACTGTAATCAAGTGCTCTACTCTACCACTTTCGTTTTCATTAAGCGAGTTCTCAAGATAGTTAGTACTCGCCCAGAATACTCTACCACTAATTCTACTAATGAAAACCCGGCATAAGAGCTCGCCAGTGGCCTCAGTCGGTTTGTTGGAACCGTGCGTGTTTGTAAATTTTGAAGAAAAACAAAAACAGTGTATTGATGATGTTTTTCTCAATAAATACGCGGTGAGTTTTGTATATCTACATAGAGGAATATTAAAAAGAATACCGCCGTACCACCGTCGTATGCCCGTTATTGGTTCTTCAAGGACTTCATTCCACTGTCAGTCGCCCCGGCATGGCCGCACTGCCCTGCAACTGGCCTTCTGATGCCCTCCATCTTCCCGAGGGCTTTAAAAATCACGCCCGTTGTAAGGCTATAATTTATTTTTACTCGGGACCACTGAGAAAAAAACTTCCGCAATTTTGTTAAAGAAAAACCAATTTTACTGGACTAAGTCCAACAGAGAGATTTTTAATAATTCATTAGCAGCTGGCAAAGTTTAAATAGAGGGTTATATACCTTTTAAGTATACAACTGAAATACGAATTAAATCCCATAAAATCGTAACTGAATTCTGTCAGTGATTATTTTCGTGACATCATCATAAAAATCCATTTTAATGGATGCCTCACATGTTTTCCAAAAATTGCTCTTAGATGTGCTAGAAAAAAATTATATCCGCCCTCCTTAGCAGTGAAAAGTAGGCCAAACATTATGCTCGATTCGCCAACGTTTTGTTGCTGTATTAATTAATTTATTGGATGCGACATTTGATTTGTACTGAGCCAGTAAATTCCTGGGTGTTCCGAAGCCCTAAATTGGATATGATAAATGTGGAGCTTCTGCCATCTCCAGCTTAAACATTCTGAATTAATTAATAATTTGTAGCAGAATCGTGAAATGTTTTGATGATTTTATTTACATATATGGTAGTATAATCGTGTTCTTTCATTAATCTCGTTTCGCTAATAAATTTTCATCTAAATGCATTCTCAAAATAAACAAAACAAAAACTATCAGAACACAGAACTATCAGAACGCACGAAATACCATTGAAGCTAAGCCTTCACTGAAGTATTTCTAAGAATGCTCGTTGTAAGTGACATCCGAAGAAATCCGGTAAGTTATAAAATTTTCTTTGATAAAATCCGAAAAGGTAGCACCAGTGAGTCACGTAAAATAGCCATAAAGTCACGAAACTTATCTAAATTCATATCAGCAACTATTTTACCGAGTGCTGTAATCCTTAAAACTGAAATTGTTTTATCTATACATATAAAGATATGGATTCCAGCTAATTGTGATTATTTTTGATAAGTTAGATGTGTTCGTTGACATTTTCTCTTTGGAAGATATGAACTTTTGAACTTAAGAGGCTGGAAAAATTGTGTACTTAAAAGGGTTTTAAGATGTTTAAATTTCTTCGAATGATCTAATATAATGGCGAAACGAAGCACGAATATAATGACAAAACTAATACTGTTTAATTTACAGAATTACGTCTAGAATAAGGAATCCTAAAATATCAATTTAATAACAACATATAGAGAATCTCTTATCGTACCATTTTTATCGAGATTTGATTTCAGACTGTCTTTATCGAGCAATCATGTTGATGGATAGCTAAATTATAATTCAGACTAGTATAACTTGAAAGAAAAAAATGATTCCCTTGGGTCGATCTCTTTCGTAGATTTCCTTGTTTTTTATTGAGAAAAATTCAAGAATTCTTGTTCCAACAAAATAGTTGATTTGCACAAGCGGGCTTAAAAGTTGGGCTTTACTCGGGGTTGACAAATTCAATTGAGAATGGGTTCGCATTTAAATCAAGATAAAAATTATGGTAAAAACAAACAAATACAATAGGACACAATATCAAGTAACTACGAGACTACTTCAGGAATAGAATGAGTGTAATTAAACAAAGCTACTGTAATAAAGATGCTAGGATTTTCTACAAAGAAGTAAGAGGATGGTACTAAGTAGTAGTATCGATGACATACTGAAGGTGCGGGAGAAATACCTTAGCGACTTCTTCAAAAAAAAAAAAAAAAAACACAGGGAGAGGCAAGCAACCAAAGTACAGATGACCGAGAAACAATAAGTCAGAACCTACAATAGAAGAAGCTGCAAATGCCATAGCGAAACTTAAATATCCAGCCTTATTCTTGTTGTCGACTGAAGTGACAGATGTGTCACTTCGACCTTAAATTATATTCTCGTTGTCAATCTATCAGGCTTCTAGCGAGTAAATCAACAAAATTGGTATTTAATTGTTGCAAGGTGGAGTGCAATGTGACATTTTCCGAAATATGTGCGCAAGTATCGACAGTTTAATTCCACCGCGCCTCGTAGTCACGTCATTCACCAACGAGAATACCACCCATCATAAAGCTCCAAGTGAACTTTGTACCCACAGAAATCTTAAAAAATGCTTAAACTAAGAGATTACCAAGCAGAACTAAGAAAGAACAGATCTACAATAGACCAAATTTTCATAATCAGACAAATGCTATGCTGGGAAGAAAGCCTTGAAAAAAGAGGAGTGAAACAGATTTCCCGAAAAAGTTAATAGAACTGAGCAAAATGAAAGCCGCCGAGTGTGTAAAACACAAATGATAATTCAAGGTTGCAATTCAATAAACTTTCTACAATAACCAAGTCGACGACAACGATGGAGAAGCGAATATCATCTTCAAAAGAAAGAAATTTTCAGATATATTAGCTTTCGCAGATCTAAAAGTCATAATTAGACGTAAAGCACAAGACATAAAGGAACACTTTTCAAGCATTGTAGAAAGCTCAGCAAAGTACAATCTAAAAGTAGATGAAGCCTTATTCGATGCCAACAAACCCACTGGACTCGATAACTATCGTCTTAAAGAAATGCTTCTCCCCTTTGGGTTACACTCTGCGCAAACTTTTTGACCTATCATACCTCTCTGGAAATATCGGCGTGACATGGGCGATAAAAATGTGGTGGTAACACAATTCTCACTACTACAGTTACAAATATGAGCTCAACTGAGGAAACCGTTGTAGTGGATTATTGGTTCTGGCGTAGAATGAGAAGAAAAAGAAAATATTGGGTGTAGATATTTTCAAACGTCGTGACATGCCGCGCATCTACCCCAAAGTCTAGAAATTAACAAGTCTTTCATCTTCATATGGTTAATGAGTGAAAGGCGAACAGCTGCATGCACAAGCTTTTCAAATGACGATGTCAGGCTATCAGAGAGAGAAAGCAACGTTTTTATACGCGCTGGAATACAACCATAAGTCGGAAAATTTTATGAGTTTATATGGGGATGTATTGGTGCATATTTGCTCGTTTGTTTTGATTTATGAAAGACTAGCATAAAACCCGCGTGCCTTGCAACGCCTTTAAATAAAAACTGTTTATTATGTGCACTGTTTTCCTTGAAAAAAACAAACAAAAAAGTCTGTTGTTATTATCCCTAAAAAAGGTTTATTATAGAGCATTTTTTTAATAAACATGGTAAACAAATTGCTGCGTATATCACCTCTGCTCAACAAATCTGCAAGTTTTGAAGCAGAGATTGGTGTGTATATGTCATCAAGAGAAGTGACAAAGGAATCCTAAATAAAGTGAATTTTGAGTCATTCATTTCCACGTAATTATAAGGATGCACTGTCAAAATTTCAGCCCTTCAGCCCCAGCGGTTTGGGTTATCTCCATTTCACCCCTTTAGGGGATGAATTTCGAAAAATCGATGTATAGTGGATGTCCACGTCATTATAGGGATGCACTGTCAAAATTTCAGCCCTATAGCTCCAGCGGTTTTGGGTTGACCCTATTTCACCCCCTTATGGGATGAATTTCGAAAAATCGCTTCTTAGTGGATGTCCACGCCATTATAGGGATGCACTTTCAAAATTTCAGCCCTATAGCTCCAGCGGTTTGGTAAACCCCATTTCACCCCCTTAGGGGATGAATTTCGAAAAATCGCTTCTTAGTGGATGTCCACGTCATTATAGGGATGCACTGTCAAAATTTCAGCCCTATAGCTCCAGCGGTTTGGTAAACCCCATTTCACCCCCTTAGGGGATGAATTTCGAAAAATCGCTTCTTAGTGGATGTCCACGTCATTATAGGGATGCACTGTCAAAATTTCAGCCCTATAGCTCAGGCGGTTTGGGTAAACCCCATTTCCCCCTTTGGGGAACGAATTTCGAAAAATCGCTTGTTACTGGATGTTCACGTCATTATTGGGATTCACTGTCAAAATTTCAGCCCTATAGCTCCAGCGGTTTTGGGTTGACCCCATTTCACCCCCTTATGGGATGAATTTCGCAAAATCGCTTGTTAGTGGATGTCCACGTCATTATAGGGATGCACTGTCAAAATTTCAGCCCTATAGCTCCAGCGGTTTTGGGTTGACCCCATTTCACCCCCTTATGGGATGAATTTCGCAAAATCGCTTGTTAGTGGATGTCCACGTCATTATATGGATACACTGTCAAAATTTCAGCCCTATAGCTCCAGCGGTTTTGGGTTGCCCATTTCACCCCCTTATGGGATGAATTTCGCAAAATCGCTTGTTAGTGGATGTCCACGTCATTATAGGGATGCACTGTCAAAATTTCAGCCCTATAGCTCCAGCGGTTTGGGTAAACCCCATTTCACCCCCTTAGGGGATGAATTTCGAAAAATCGCCTTTCTGAGATTTGAAACAAATAATTTTAAACCAGAATTGTCTAATGTTTCAATTGGTGGCATTAATAATGTTCTACGATATACAGTAATCCCTCCAACTGCGCGGTAGATACGTTCTACAAAAACATCGCGCAAACGGAAACCGCGCTCTCTGAATCCCACTTTGTAGGAATTATGCGGTTAAGTTCCAGATGTTAGATAAAATGCAAAAAAGGAAAGGAAAAAAACACTCTTAAATATTCGTTTTAACTTTTCTACCAACGAATAATGGTGAAACCTTGGCCGGGCTCCTTTTGAACGCTCTTTAGTTTTACAAAAAAAAACTCGTTTTCGTTTTCTTTCTGCATGCTGCAAACTCCCTATTAAACATAATCCATACATAATAATCCGGGACCTGACTTACTTTTTTTGTAATTGATAGTTTAGATAAGGCTGATAATAGAAACAAGAGTCGATCATGGGGCGTAGAGAAAATGTACATATTGTCACGATCAGCTCCACTACTACTCACTTACACCGCGGGACCCGGGACTACTTCTTTCGTATTTTTTCTAATATCTACAAGTCATGCGTCATCTCGTTTACAAGCCCTTGAGTATATCTATCAATGGCTGCTTTCGGTATCGTTAAATGGCCGTCAATCAACTGCGTCGGTTGCAAAATTGACTGATTCAATTTCCAGAAGTGGCTAGTTTTACAAAAGCAAGCGCAGTAAATTTGATGATTCCGAACATCTGGCTGCAATAACGAACGAATGAGTTGTGCCTACTGCAATGCAAATGACATTTCCGAACGCAGCTAATTACTTCAACTATTTCATGTCGAGAATGGCTCGCCAAAAACTTGCTTTAAAACCTTTTTTGAGTGGAGAATCACTCGCCAAAAACTTGGAATTAATAAGGAGCTCTTCGATTTGAAGCCGCTACTAGCAGTTGTCATCTGAACTCACGCTACGAGTTGTCATT
The DNA here is from genome assembly GCA_949987705.1 of Thereva unica. Taxonomy (NCBI): domain Eukaryota; kingdom Metazoa; phylum Arthropoda; class Insecta; order Diptera; family Therevidae; genus Thereva; species Thereva unica. The sequence continues at coordinate 52,986,606 of OX465282.1, forward strand.
TGATCCTCAAAGCGATTTGTTATGCATTCCGTTTTTGTCTTTTTCAAATCGATTTAGTTTCGATATCGATCTGGCCTCGAAGATTTCGCGACTCGTTCTCGATTCTCGTAATGTTTGCAGGGCGTCTACTACCCACTAGGGCACAGAAGCCTACTTTAAGACATGACGAAGCCTTCTTTTGAAGCTTAGGAGCCCTTTCTGACCGTCTCCCACAGCATATCTTTTTTAAAATTGTATGTCATTGGGAGGAAGCGTTGCATTTTCTTCCCGACATTTTCTTGAGTAGCTCAATGGAATCTCTTTTGTAGGGGCTTTTTCAAAAGCTTTTAAGGACTACATACACTGAACGCCCAAAATATGCGTCAAAGAAGTTTCCTGCATAAGGCTCATACAGCTCGTTTTTTATTTACTTGAAGAAAGATTTGTCTGTTGAACAGAAAACTAAAATCTTCCTAACACCTTCCAAAGGATACGATGTGGAAGCAATTCTTTACTGCTTATCGTGAATAGCTTCTCTATTTTCCCGCTGGGTATATGCTTGCTACCCATACACTTTTAGTCACTTGGGTTATAAAACCTACTAACTACGTATTATACTGAAATATAACGAAAAAAGGTAAATCCCCGGTTACTTCATCCTAGTTTTAGGGGATTGTCAAAACATGCTATTTTTCTTAAAAACAAAAATTACAAAAAAAAAAACGCGCAACTACGAATTTTTTCCCGCGCAGCCCGAAAATTTGGTATTAAAAACTTGACCGCGCTATTGCGAAATCGCGCAATCTAAAACCGCGCAGACGGAGGGTTTACTGTACATTAGCCGAGATACCAGGCGTAGAGCGTAAAAAATGGTGACAAATCGTACTAATTAATTAATTAAAAAAAAAACTAATCAAAATAGCGAAAAACGGAAACTTACTTCCACCTTCTGGGATATCCATGCATCTACAAAAAAAAATTTCAGATTTCTATCTCTTCTAGTTTGGCTACAATGCGTGACGGTACGCACAAGCAGACACACAGACTTACAGACACACACTTTCTTTTATTAATATAGAAAACAGCTGATTCAATTTTCTTTCCTTTTCTGTTATGCATACTTTATCGTAAAGAGAGAATCTGGCTTTGTCTGGCCGAGTTCACGAAGTATGCGTTGAGTTTTGCTCAGCAGTGATGTTCATATATGCACGCACACAATCAACGGTCGGAAATTTTTGTATGAAGATGAAAGACTTGTTATTACTAGACTTTGATCTACCCCAGCAAAGCTCTTAAAAATGTTTAAAAGCGTGGACCAAGCTTTAATTAGCTCCTCCCAAGAAATCACTTGCTGCCATTTAATCAGTCACGACTGCGTATTGCTATAGGGAGGTGTATTTTTCTGGAGCTTCAATGATTATTTAAAAAAATTACAAATTATGAATGAAAAACGTTCCTTTTTATATATTTTGTTATTTTAAGATTTTTGTACTTTAAACATTTGCTACAGAAATAATTTGTAGCAGTTCTACTAAAGAAATACGAAATTTTTGTTTTTATCACTTTGATTACTAGATTGTTGACATTTCCTTCCAGTCGCATGCGCGTTTCTGTTAGGGGAGGTTGAGTTGCTTGCGACTGCGGGGAACTGTCGTTTTATGAATGAAAATGCTCATTTATTCAAAAGAATATTTTTCTGCATTTTTTTTTAAATTATTTTAAATTTAGAGATGAGAAATATGTATTTCGCTTAATTATAGTAAAACTGTGCTTATTATGATGAATAAACTGGCTTGGTTGAGCAGGAGCTTTACATGTATTTAAAAGCTCTTCTCAATACATATAAAGATAAATTAACTTTATTCATTCGACATGCGCGCGTCCCTTCCCAAATTATTTTGTTGAGATTTTTCTGCGTTTGTTGCCGTTTCAACTAAAAAGAGGGGAAATGATAAAACAATATTTATAAAATTTGGCAACGAGGTGCGCAGAACTGCTCAAATTTTTTGTGTCACGGAGTTTGAAAAATCTATACATACGCTCCCATAGCTCGGCTGTTGTTTCTGAGAGCTGTCTCAACATGAATCAAAAATTCAGCCAGTTTTAGGAAATGAATCCAGAAAACTTTCTTTTCTGAAAAGTTCACTTTATTTTCCTTTATTACATTAATGTCCTAGGGAGGGAAGATATATAAGCCATCCATTTACGTTACTTATGCATTACTAGTAAGGTTAATTACTAGGAATGTCCCTTTCATACTTGCATTACTCCTGCCTTCTCTATGAATGCAAACGGGAGGCTCTTTATTGCACTTAAAAATATACATTACGTATATAATCTATTCTTTGAGCCTTAAGGGAGTGAGACACATACATTACTGGTAACTTTAAACGAACGCTTTCAATATACCTTCTTTAGGGAATGCTTTACTCTATTTCCGGCTGAAAAGTTTTGTTGTGTAAACGGTATAACTGATGTGCAAATTGGGCTCCAAGTTATAATTGTTTTGATATTTTAAGAGCAAGTTGAATAAGGTACTTTATTTTCACACCTTCTTTTGCCTTTTTTCGATTTAGTGATATAGACATCCAGTTGAACAGTTGATCAATTATATCGTTTACATAGTACATCATTTCATCACAAACCTCGTAAAAATACGCGTATACATTATGTTTAAACTATAAACGGTTTCATGAATACCCTAAATATAAAGTGTATTAATAAACTTCTGTATGTACTCTTTAAAAATGAATTAGTGGAAATCCACTAATTTTTAGTCATTTTTCACTAATTCAAAACGTGCCATGTCTGCAACTAAGAATTAGTGATTTTTGACTATTTGAATTAGTTAAATATAATAACTTATAAATATTGTCTTTGAAAAATAACATTTTTGAATAAGTTATTTACATATTCCATAAATGGTAAATAATAAATGTTTAAATAATATTACTTTTAATAGAAGAAAGAACCCTTTATTTCCACAAAATACAATCCACAATAAGTAATATAAACATCAAGCCACCTAGTAATAAATAGAAAAATTAAAGTTAAAATTAATAGTTGATTGTTCTACAAGTACATAAAGAAAAGTGATAGTTTTCCACTGAGTGTAAATATTTAATTCGCGAGCGAGCGTAGCGAGCGAGGGTATTAAAATTTACACCAGCTGGAAAACTCACTTTTCTTAGCGCGTTGAACATGCTATTTTTTCGGTAATTGTATAGAAATGACGTACATACATTTAATATTGAAAATCAAAAATTGCAAAGAAAATATTAATACTTACATTGAAAATCAAAAATTGTAAAGAAATAATAATTGGTCAAAGTATGCCATTATATCTAAAATCGTGAAGAAAAGTGTTGCTAACTAGAAAAGTATCACTTTTCTTTACGATTTTTGATTAAACAATGTACGTCATTTCTATACGATTCCCGAAAAAGTTAATTTTTTTGTGGATTCATGAACTACTAAAGTAAATAGTGAAATTTCCACTAATTCACTTTTAGACAGTCTGCAGTATTTATACCTGAATTGTATTTTTTTAAATAAACCAAGGCAACTGGAAAAGAACTTTGTTCCACATCATTTGTATCGCGCCGATTTATCGTTGAAGGGACTGGCAAGTCGCATTTCAAGCGATATGTCGCTCACGATATGTCGTGCTATTCGCGCGAGTGTGAATCTTTTTTTATATAGCCTCCCTTTAGATTTCAAGTATCTGGTTGTGCGTGTCGCGTATCGTATATCGCTTATTAACTTCCCAGTATAGGAAGTTATTGTAATCGGTCCGAAAATCGAAATCGAAAATTTCAACGTATTTTCATCTTTCCAGGTCCCAGGAGCATTTTAAGCAAAAAATTGGGAGGAAGTATGTGTGTGCGTGTGTGTGTATGTGCGTACGGATGTGGTAATTTTTTCCTGCACGATATCGCGCGAACCAAAACTGATATCGACTTCGTTGAGGTGTCGTTCGAAGCGTATTAACCAAAATATGATCTGAAAAGATTTTCATGACATTCGGTCCAGCCGTTTTTTTTGTTTAAGCGACGTAAGTGATTTTTGTACCTGCACGATATCGCCCGAACCACGAAAGATATAGACTTACTTGAGGTGCCGTTCGAAGCGTATTAACGACAATATAATCTGAAAAGATTTTTATAGTATTCGGTCCAGCGGTTTTTTGGTTTAAATGACTTAAGTGATTTTTGTACCTGCACGATTTCGCGCGAACTATAAAAGATATCGACTTAGTTGAGGCGCCGTTCGAAGAGTATTAACCAAAATATGATCTGAAAAGATTTTCATAAAATTCGGTCGAGCCGTTTTTTTATTTAAGCGGTGTAAGTAATGTTTGTACCTGCACGATATGGCTCGAACCACAAAAGATATTGACTTACTTGAGGTGCCGTTCGAAGCGTATTAGCGACAATATATTCTGAAAAGATTTTTATAATATTCGGTCCAGCGGTTTTTTGGTTTAAATGACTTAAGTGATTTTTGTACCTGCACGATACGGCGCGAACTAAAAACTATATCGACTTCATTGAGGTGCCGAAACACATTAATACCTAATCTTGTAAGTGCGCACATTTAGTTTGACATTTTAGCGAAAATATTGATAAACAATTGTGACGAATTCTCGGTATTATACATATATTCTATATTGCCTATTGTTCATTTATTATTAAAATATCCAATCATAATATTCAACAACCATCATACTGGGAAGTTGATCGTGTGGACCGAAAGGGTCGAACCCACAACCCAACTAGTCGTATATCGCCTCAGTATGAACGGGGCCTAACAGTGACTGTTTAATCCATGATGCTTTTCAATTGAGTATGGAGGAAACAAAGGACCCAAGGACCATCCTACCGGGACAAAGTGGTCTTGCATCGCTTTCACATTGTTACCTGCCAATTTCCCGGCAGAGAATTGATGTAAGAGCCATACTTCTTAGTTTGAACCTCCATGTTGTTTGAAGTGGGCAAAAGCCTCGAAGGAGACGACCTCAGTGTTTGGACTAAAAGTGGCATGTGAGCTAATAAAGCTACCTCTGCTAATAAACCAAAGGCTTGTGTAGATTGCTACTTAACTCCGTGGTTAAGATGATGATCTTCAGCGATATCGTTAGAGATTTTGATAATATATCCTTCGGTTCTAACAACTAGTCAACATTTTTTGGTGTTGAGCCAATTCTAGGTTGATAACTTGCTAACTAATGGCCATTCTTTTGACGAGTTTGACAGACTTTGGTGTGGTTACATAGAACCAGGCTAAATAGCTTTGCTGGCAAATTAAGCAAGATTCAAACTAGTTGGAAGGGGTCAAGGTCCACACGATTAACTTCCCAGTATGATGAACGAAGATGGAATAAACTGACTTCTTACAAAATAGTTATACGTTTAGCACTAGTGGAAAATTGGCTAGTATCAGAACCGATGACAAAGCAATCCCGAGAGAAGCTAGTTCAAATAACTATAATAGTAGTAAATCCACAAGATTTTTCTAGAGAATTTGTTTTTCCTGAAAGTTAGCAAACAAACATTTCCTCCGTATTTCGATCGCTGCAAGGGGGTGTTCAAATTGGGCTGAAGCGCCATTGACAAACTGAGAAGCGAATGACTTCATTTGGAAATTCCAAAGCTTTCCGGAGATATTAGCAAAACAGTAACTGTTAAGTACTTGTCAGACTTGACCAAAAAGAACAAATTTTGCGGTAACTACTGGAAATTCTGGGATGAACCGCAATTTTCTGAAACTGTATCACGCGTAGAAAAAAATTCCCCGTCAAAAACTGCTGGAGCAGGCAAACATAAAAGCATATAGATATGCAGAAACAAATAATAAAAAAACGTGCAAAAGCAAAGAAGAAGTCACACCACATCAAAAAGAGATTTTTTAAGAGCAACTTCACTTGCTGGCATTCTAAAACCACTAATATTTTTATTGACATTAATAAGCATGCGATTAACAGCTTCGCACTTGCCGTAATCCGTATTAGAGGAATCAATGTGTAGCAGAAGTTCACCCTTCAATTTATAATTATTCGCTCTAAACGACACACGGCTACCCAGGAAGCCTGAGTCCACCTTACCATTCAGTAGCCGATGAAAGAAAATAACGTCAGCAACCTCTCGACGCTTATGGAGAGAGCTTAAGTTGATTATTTTAAGCCTGTTCCCGTAAGACGGAAGAATAAGAGGGAAGGAAGGCGGCTGAGTGCAAATCGGACAAACTTCCTTTGAACCGATTCGACTCTTCCAATTTGGGGTTTCACACCTGGGAGGCGTACTCGAGTAAAGGCCTGACTAAAGCTATGTACAAGTGCTTAGCGATGAGGGGATTGTTGAATTTCTTAGACCATGGACTAAACTGCCCTTGGAAGATATATAATTGATGTAAGTGGAAAAATCCAGCTTGCAATCAAACCTAACCTCAAGATCAGTTACAGAGTTTCTGCGAGAGATTATGTTGTCAAGAAAAGTACAGTCAAAAATTATCGGCCCATGTTTCCTACAAAACGTCATGACCTTGCACTTGCTAATTTTAAGAACCAGGTTGATATTAGAATACTAAGAATGGAAGGTGTTAAGGTCTGCTTGCAAAAGTTTGCAATCCTCGGTACTCTTTATGAGACGATACAGTTTGATGTCATCAGCGTTAATTCGATTAACTCAAGCCTGAAGAAGTTTCGGCTTTATCCAGAAATCAACTGCAATAATTCTATCAAAGAAGAGCTTTCGCAGCTGCGGACCAAGATCTATGAGCACTCGGACAAGCTCATCGACTTTTAATGAATTAAAAAAGCTGTTTTGTAATTTTGAAGCTGAACCAGCTAGTATAAAGTCGATTGCCAGGTCAACTAAGGTATCTACTTCTGAATAAGACGTTCCAATCATAGTTGCTGTCCTGGATGAACTGAAGAACTCAGAAGTGATCAACTGGTCAACATTGGCTCGACCCACCGAAGCACAAACATATTTGCGGACTACAACTATGGTGATAATTTTACCCTTGGTGCTCCAAACTTAACGTCGCGTAATCTGCACTCCCAAATAGTTTCAACGCCTTCAAGCCCATCTCATACCTTACCACCGATGTTCTTGCCTTCTTGGTCCATATTCATATTCGGCACCAACTAGTCACAGGAAGAATGGAACAATCTCCTGAAGAAATTAAATGCAAACAAGGTCAAATCAACGAATAAAAAGAAAGTGGTGAAGCAATCTCGAAGTACGTTAAAAAACCCCGGGATAATTTCAGTACTTCGGTGTCTAATAATGGAGCAATGCGCAAAGCGAACGATAAAGGTGAAGTATCGAAACCTTTAAATAAGAAAACTGAAAAATGACATATAGTGGAGTCAGATAAGCAAAACATAAGGAATTGTTTGCAGTCTAAAAACTTTTGTTTGGAACATGTTAGTTACATCGAATACTATACGAAATGGCCATTTCCTAGCTCTAGCATTTTGGTCGTTCTATTTAAATATTAGATGCGTTTATCTCCGTCAGTGTAGGTCCGAAAAAAGCAAAAAAAGAGGATGTTCGAAATATGTATGAAATTGGCTATCAGCGGTTACAATATGAAATTTTTATTTGTACACATAAATTTTAGTTTTTTGTTTATAACTTCGGGTTTTTCAGTTTATAAACACTAACTGGTTAGAATTTTGGGTCAAAATAACTTATACAAATTCCAAAAATTGACTTCAATTTTGAAAATTAATTGCCCTTTAATTATTGTGCATAGCATCGCATGAGGTTTTTTCTCTTTTAAAATGAAGTAGATGAATAAAAAAAAATTTTAAACTTCAAAAAGTGAAAAAATCGATTTTTTCCGTTAATATTTTCAAAATAGTTTCGCTGCTAGTGGGCGTTTTGCGCCTTTTTCCAGATTCTGTTATAATTATTACGCTTTAATTATAATTAAAGCGTCCAAAAAAAGCCGTTCAAAAACTGCAACTACTACTTTCAACTCATTTAATTTTTCATTCAAATGGATAATTTTAGCTCAAAATCTAAAAAAAAAATTATAATAAAACCCTGCATACCTCGCATACACCCCCTACACCCACGACAGCAATCATTACATTCTCCTTGCAAAAAAAAAACATTTCTGGCAACCAGTACTCAAAAATACAATTCATAAAAATATTCTCTACCCCTTTAAATCATCATTAAAGAGATTCATCAAAAATATAATGGAAGCTATAAAATTATCAGCTTATTTCAATAGATACCGCCCGCCACCCCATTAGAATAAGCAATAGAAAAAGAGAAACTTCACTTATGTTTCCTCGATCTTTTCTTCCTTCACTCAAATATACAAAACGAAATTTCATATTTTAAGAGTCAAAAAAAAAAAATTTCGAAGCAAAATTTTAAGAGCAAATTTAATATTGGTCGAAGCCAGAACAGATTACCAGAAAACTATACCAAAAAACAAAGAGAATTTGGTGGATACAGAAAATTTCTCTTTCTTCGACTTCTCAATTCCGCTTGTTTGGTTCCGAAGAAGCTGCGTTTAGTTCAGCTTCTGAGGGCACTGTATTAACGCAAACCTTTGCGTGAGTGTGGGTTCAATTAAAGTGAATATGTTGGAGTCTTCACGTCGATTTTCTGGGCCAAATAAGCTGGACATATTACAGCTTCCCCATGTTGTGTAAGGCCTCGGGCACAATAAGAGCGGCAGAAAAATTGAGAGAGGCACTTTAGTATTGTCACTCCAGCCCTCGCCGCTCATAACATGACCGTGGCCTAACACAACATCGGGAAGCTGTAATATGTCCAGCTTTAGTGTTTCCAGAGGAGGAAATATATTAAGATTTTTCTTATGATTAATCTTGATATATTTAAATTTTTTTTTAAGGAAGTTGTCTTCCAAAGAGGAACCGCCACTGCAGGGTATCCGGCAACAATGACGAATGGGAGACTCCCTCCTCAATCCTCAAAGATATATATAACATGCTCGCTGTCTTTGCTCCTAAATCCAACTCAACGCACACTGTCCTCACTCACTCTGAAATTTCTACTCTCATTAATAATTTATCTCTGCCACGTACCAAAATAAGGCAGGTTTAAACAATCTTAACATTAATAAAGGCCACGGTCCCGACAGTTTGACTCTCAACTTCTTGTAGCGCTGCTCAAATCAAATTGTATTTCCCCTTCATCTAATTTTTAACAAATTACTAGCATTAGGAAGTTTTCCTAAGTTCTGGAAGAAATCCTACCTAACATCGATCCATATATCATGCGATAGGCATCAACTGGATAATTATAGGGGCATTGCCATCCTATCCATGATTCCTAAGTTCTTCGAAAAGCTCGTACATGACAAGATCCTAACATTAACGATAGATCCTAACATTAACCAGCAACAACACGGTTTTAGAAAAGGGCGTTTGACCACCTTAAATCTTATGATTCTTATCTCTGAACGTCTACGAGGTATGGAGAACGGCCATAAATTTGATCTGTCTACATGGGCTTCAGCAAGGCCTTTGATCGCGTGGAACACCTTATTTTGATTACTAAGCTATTCAAATTTGGAATTATCGGCCCTGCCCTAAAATGAATAAAATCATATCTTAGCGGTAGAACTCAGGTCGTCAGATTTCAAGGATTTTTATTCAAAGAAATCGAAGTAATCCCAGGGAAGTCATCTTGGTCCACTCTTGTTCAATATCTTCATCCCCGATCTGTCTCCCAAATTAAAAAATATACCACATTTTTTTATGCAGGCGACCTGAAAATATATAGCGCTATAAAGTCCGACGGCGACGTATTATTCCTTCAGACGAAACTTAATGCATTGCAAGACTGGTGCAACAGTAATACGTTGCAACTTAACACTAACAAATGCCATACAAGTAAGGTGACAACGTCATCGATTGGTAAGATAAAAATCAGAGGACCTAGATGACTACCTTGCCAGAAGACGCTTCAATGTTTCTGGATTTCACTCCACGAAATAGAACTTGATAAGCTCTGTCGGCTAAGTAAGTTTGGAACCATACCACAAGGGCATGCGAAAAGCCCATTGTTTTAGTTTGAGAGCTATAATCGAGCGAGAAGATTTTTAAAGGCCTTGTAATACAGGTAAATTAAGCCGAAAAAAGCAAAATAGCGGAAATGATTGGGTACAGGCTAAAAATTGGCACAGAGCTTCTTTTTTGGGTTCTTAATAACGGGTTATAAAGTCTACAGATTTTCTACCCCGGGAAGCTCACTTTTTAGGGGATTTTAGGGTCAGTTTTTGCAAAAATCCGTTTTTTGCAAATACATCTTAAGCCGTAACTCTTATCATAAAACAATGCTCGTAGTTCGTAGATCATGCGACTGCCTACAAAAAAGTTGATATACATTTTCCAGTTCGAATTGCCATTTATGAGATATTGCCGTTTTAAAGATTTAAAATACTCATATGAGTGCATAGTGCGACTTGTTTAGGTAATCAGATGTTCAAGTTGAATAACGTTGCTAATTTCAGGGGTGATTTCTGGGATGTATTTGGAAGAAAAAGTTCCCTAGTAGAAATTTCTCTAGTTTTTCCCAAGTACTTTCGAGGCACTTGAGAGTTTTTGGCAAGTTTCTCTAGTCTAGGGAAAACTCACGAGTCCCTTACGAGGGACTCGCAAGTGAACACTAGACTAGACATAACTCGGAAAAAACTTGTCAAGTATTTCAAGAGGCACACTGGCGAAAATCTAGAATAGATTTAAGTACTAAGCCCTCGCAAGGCACTTGCGAGTGAAACTAGTCTAGTTGAAACTTAACATAAACTGTTCTAGATTTCCAAGAGGCACACTCGCGAAAATCTAGAATAGATTTCATTACTAAGCCCTCGTAAGGCACTAGCAAGTGAAACTATTCTAGTTGAAACTTGGCATAAACTGTTCTACATTTCCAAGAGGCATACTCACAAAAATCTGGAATAGATTTCAGTACTAAGCCCTCGTAGGGCACTAGCAAGTGAAACACTATTCTAGTTTAAACTTGACATAAACTGTTCTTGATTTCCAAGAGGCATACTCGCTAAAATCTGGAATAGTCATTTTTTCTTCGTATTGCACTGGGAAATTTGAAGGCTGCGAAACATCTGGTGTTTATGACATTTCGAGGAATTCGAACCAAAATGTTTCTCTTTCTATGTGTTCGATTGGTTCGTCGAGGCCAAGACCCTCTCAATTACAGGCCATGCAGTTGTATCTTGCACTAATACAACCATAGCTGAGAACGGTCCCAAAATTTGACATTTGCTTAGAATTTAATGGCGCAGAGTAAGTACGGGACTGTTTTTATTATATTTTCGTAGTAAAAAGTGGAAAAACATTGTAATTTATCGGTTTAAACTATACAAGATTATCAGTGATTATTTCTTTAGTGATTTAATAAAAAAATATACAAAAAAATAGTGATTTAGTGTATTTTTGGTGTCTTAATTGTTAAGGTGATCAATTTATTTTACATACGCGGTGTTTTTTTCGTGTATATTAAGGAAAAATATGCTGAATATTTAATTAAAAGTGATTTTAAAGTCATTAATTAACTTATTTTGCAATTATTACTAAACATATAAGTACAGAAAAGTGCGAATGGAAAAGTGAATAAGAGAAGTGTTTTTCTGCACCTATATTTTTAATAACAATATCATAACCCTAGTAGAAATTGTGTCTAGTAACTCGCGAGGCACTCGCAAGTTTCGAGTTTCCACTTACAAGTGCCTCGTGAGCTAAACTTGCAAGTGCCTCACTAGAGATGTAACGTAGTAATGCCCGAGGCACTAGACTAGAAACTTACAAGATACTTGTCTAGAAACTTGTGAGGCGCTAGACTAGGAACTGAGAAGTTTCTAGTCTAGCGCCTCACCAGTTTCTAGACAAGTTTCTTGTAAGTTTCTAGTCTAGTGCCTCGGGCATTACTACGTTACATCTCTAGTGAGGCACTTGCAAGTTTAGCTCACGAGGCACTTGTAAGTGGAAACTCGAAACTTGCGAGTGCCTCGCGAGTTACTAGACACAATTTCTACTAGGGTTGTTCTAGAGAGGGGGCTACCCACACTATCCTCTAAGATTCAGCGTGTTTACGATAAAAAATGTATTTTCTTAAAGTTGAATAACCCCCCAGAATAATTATCGTAAAGAGGCATACTTAGGCTCATCTTTTAGGTACTTGTGTGTTCTTTTATTTAGATGATATGTAGGTTCAAAGCATGAGCAAAATCGCAATTTTCGTCGTTTTTAGAATTTTGCTCAAGCTTTCAACCTTCATACAACCAATAAAATAAGGTACTCTTTGTAGAGAGCTTCGGCGAGGGCGTGAAATTGGTCATAGCAATTAATAAATGAACATAAACTGACTTTTCTATTCAGGTAAGTTTTCCAGAGTTTATTCTTCTGGTTTTTTTGCACGCCCAACTCATAGTTTTACCAGGGTGGGATGATCTGGACAGCTTTAGAGGCTCAATAGGTATATAAGATGCAAAAGTTTCGTTCAGAACGGAATAAAACCTTGCACATCGTCATCCAACTCATTTGAGGAAAGCAACCTATTGAAATCGATCGAAGTGAGCTTGGATGACAGTTCTTCAAGATTTGCCCTTTTAAAGTTAAAAGTAAATGTACACTCTTCCTGGATAAGTTTGTTGTTAAAGGCAGAACAATAGCTCAGTAGAGAGGAGTGTGATAATTATCGACAGACGACAAAATTATTGAACCAGGCTCAACAATCATGTTGTCCGAGTCGGAGGAGAATACAAGATCCAACCGCCTTCCTGAAATATTATTCCCACCACTCATTTTGTTCAAGCCGCATGAGAAATAGGGAATTCTAAAATTAAGGTTGTTTTCAGGGAGGTAGCTATCGTCGTCATCACAAGATACCAATTGAACATTCGGTAAATTAAAATCACCTAAAAGTAGGATTTCGTCTTTAGAGTCCATCAAATCCTGGATATAATTTATGCAGGAAACTAGGGTATCATAAAGGTTTTGACCTTTATCGTCAAGAGTGCTGTGCATATCGGGTGCGATGTAACAGCAAATCAAGAACAGGACAAGAGAGACTTAAAGAGCGAGAAGCTTAATATCCAAAGAGTTTGAAAAACTAGGAAACGTTATTGAACAGCAATTGATAAGGTTACTACAGGCAAGTGATAAACCACCTCCACGAGCCTCCGAGTCATTACATCTATCCCTCCGAAAAACTTGAAAGGAGGAGTCGCAAATTTCGGCATTGAGGATCCCACTATATAACCATGTCTCGGTAAAAGCGATTATGTCAAAATCGCTGGCCGAAGTTGATAGAAACACCTCTTGGGCTTTGGATCTCATTCCTTAAGTCTTAAGCTTTTTGAAACCTGGTTAGAATCAGGAGTGCAATGTACACGTGTGCGGGGAACAAAGTATTTAGAGAAGGCACCGGGGAGGCCAGAATGTCGGGTCCAAAAGCTTTTCAGCGGTACTGGACTGTGCAGACAGAACAAAGGACGCGACCGGTTTGGAAGAATTACTGATCTTTCTGCAGGAGATTGTCTCAGGATTGATTTATTTTCCCCTTAAATAATCTTCTCTACGCCTCTGGCAGTGCGAAATAAAAATATTTCGCGGCTTCCATTAACACCCAAAGTTTTCCTAAGATACCTCACGGTGGTTTCTTGCGATATCTTCAAGCTCCAGGCCAGAGTAATTGTTGGAAACGGGCGAAAGCACCAGGTTTAGCAAATCGTTCAGCGCAGGCTGCTTTCGGTACGTTCACTTGGTTTCGGTATGTTAGGGAACGTATAGTTACTTAACGGCAACATGACAACACACCACAGTTATACCTATATCAGTGGAAACTCGTCGAAGAAACACAGGCACAGTTGTCACCAGCTGTAGTCCAGTCATAGTACCCTAACGTACTATAACAAAGTTGTACATAACTTCAAATGAATTTAAGCTGGCTTTAAAAGAAGCCTGTGAAAATCACTTGATTCAGATTTTCAACCTGAAACCGCAGAATTTCTTCACCGATGGCATTATGAATGGCTCTACTTGAAAAATGACGATCAACTCTATGATCTTATAATTAATAGTATGTTCCTCTCATTGCCACTCAAATTACTTCATAACATATATATAGTTACTTTCACATCAACTTCAAAACTGGCTGGTTGAATATTATCTTTACTCTCTATCTATCCAAGTGTTTTTCTTTCACATAGACGCAAAAAAAGAGAACAAATTTTAGTTAGGTGCAGTGCAAAATACTTGATAATTCTAAAAGCGATGCCACAATATTACAAAGCTCTTGCCGTTCTGTATTTCAATGTTCATTTTTATGGACTGTACATTCTCCGACCCTGTTTTATTATCATTTTGAATAGTTACGACTTTTTATCGATTAACATTTGTACTACAAGAAACGACTTTCAAGGCGATAACTAGAATCAGGACGACTGTAACTTGTGTGAAATCTTTCTAATCAATAAAAATTACACGAAGTCAGGCTTTAATCGAAATCGATTTTTTCTTGAGAGCTTTCCTAAAGCTACAAGAGCATAACAGTTTTATCGACTCACTCTGTACGGATAGTGAAAAGCACGGGATTAAGTGCACGAAATGGTTTCTTTTTATGCAAGTCAACGCTGACTTCAGTTTAAAGTGCTGCATATCAGTATTCAGCCGAATAATGCCCTTTTCTCTTAATATTTTGAAGATGTTATACACCCACACCTACCCACTACTGTTGTAAGTACAATATATGACAGATTTGAAACACTTGGCATCATACCTTCTCCTTTAGGGTCATTTACAAATTCTAGACTCGAATCAGTCTGTCATAAGCCAAGGAAATTATTAGTGTGACATCACCGGCACCAAGCCTACAATCAACATTTTTCCTGCCTTTGCGGATATATAGTATACGTTGGGATTCAGAGATTAAGCTCAATTAGACCCTTTGTACACCATACCATGCCAGATTGGGGTGAGCCCACAGACCTCCAAATGCTTTCATGTTAAATTGGTTTATTTTCCTCGTTTTTGATGGGGGCATTTTTACGATCTCCCTATTATGAATTTTGCGACTTCAACCCCTGTGTTCAAAGGGGATCACATCGGTTTCTAGGCTGGTATTGAGGTTGATGTTGTCGGCCTCAGTCATTGCCGTAATTCATTTGACATTGAGCATACAGGAATGTGAGCTGGAAATATTGTGAGAAATTTCTCTTGTCAAAACATCTGTTTACATAAAAACTATATGCATATCTATATGATTGCTGACGACGGTTCAAAAGGATGAGCAAAAACTCAAACAAAATATTTGAACAAATGCGAGCATGAATTTTAAATTGATCTGGTTTGACAATGTTTACGCTCGTTCCGTTTGCGTCTTGGAGTTCTGTCTACGGGAAATTGTATGAATACAATTGTTGGCGACTGCATATTCAATTGAGCTAATTAGCTGTAATTATTGAACCCACATAAGTGCTTCAAATATTGGACAGACAAGTTTTAAAGACTATCGATTACTTCGCTTTCATCACCCAAAATTCGAATCAAATTTATATTTCAGCAGGCGTAAAAAGAAAAAAATATTTTATGCAATTATGAAAGCAAATTGGAATATCAAGTTGAGTTTATTACTTTATCTAATTACCTAATATTTGAGTGATTAAACTAGGATTTTATACGGGGTAATGTGATTTCATGTTTTAAGTTGCTTTGGTTAAAACTAAACTTAAGCACGTATTGCTTTTACGGCACATATCAGATAAAGCAGAAACCTATTCCTTACTTCTCATTCAAGGCGATATTCCGTTAAAGTTGATCCATCTCTCGGGCATTCAGACAACTGTCAATTTCCCACCCAACCCAAATCAGCTAAGAGAACTATGTACCATTACGGGAAAGCGAATTAACTGCTGCTTATTAATTTTTTCCAATCTGCTGACTAGGACCAGTATTTATGAAACAACAACGTTAACTCGGCCGCTATCCATATCACCAGGCTCACATGTTGGCAGGCATGTTGATTCGCCATTCCACTGTGAAATTTAATTCGAACTCAATGGGCAGCGTATTCTTCATAATTTGCGAGGTATTGTAGGTACTTCGAGCAGGGGCGTATCCAGGAACGCATTTAAATACTAACAAGACCTCAAAAAATTGTAACTTGCAGGCATTTTTATTTGTATTACACCCCCTTTACTAAACAATCAGAAAAACCTCCTACATTCTGATGTTACCGGACTTGGTGCCTGAAAATCCCGACAGTCCAATAAAATTAATTTTTTCTAGTTATAAAAAATTATATTTCGACAAAATTTTTCATAAATGTTGTGAAATGGAATCAAAAAAAGCGCCCTTTCGATTTGCAAATCGCCCACTTCAAAAATGCTTTATTGATAGCAAAATTAATAGCAAAAAAAGGAATAAAATTAATTATTGCTCACAGGTAGTCTTAACACTTTCTGCTATTCAAACATTTTCTTGTGTTTTTTATATTGCAAAGACAATAAACATTCCTCCCGCCCCCTATAAAAGCAAATTTTCCAGCATCCTAGTTTCCACAAAATCGTAAAAAAGCAAAATATTTAAAAGTTTTCGAATTTTATCAAATATGATCATCCCTCATAATTTAAGAAATTTCTTTCAGAAAACTTTCAACGATGCGCGCAACTAAAACAGCGTTTCAAGTTTCCCCTCCGTGTTAAAAGCATTGTTTTACTCAACCCAAGCAAGATTTTGTGTAAGGTTACGCGAATGCTTTATACAATTATATACTAGCGACAAGGGTTTCTTTAAGCTGATGAACTAAATTGGAAGAAATTACATAAAATTATTGGTCTAAAATTGTGTGGAAATTGTTTAAAACATTGTTTTCTTACGGAAGATGACTAACATATAAAATGTTAACCATTAATAGCTAGATAGTTGATTCTAGTTTATAAAACATCAAAAAAAATTAAGATTTTCGAAGATTTTTAGGAGAATTTTGGGGGCGCAGATAGCTTTAAAGTACTATTACTAATAAACCAGACAAAAATTTTAAAATTTTCCACCATTAATAGCTAGATATACATTTTCTTAAGAATATGCGATTGAAGTTTTGTAATTCGGATGGCTAGTTTTCTCACAATTGGGGGGCGCGTAACACCCTATAATCCCTGGATTCAGTGTATTAGCCCCTTAAGGGGTTGCTCTGATTTTGGGTTTAAAAAAACCATTTTTATTTGCTTTTTTATATTTATTAATATGTGTAGAATACGTTCCTAAATAGTCCATGGAAATGGTAATTTAACATTCTAAAAATGCAGGACAAGGTTTTATTTTTGGGATGTGTAGGGGGGCGGTCAGTGTGCACTTAAGTTTGAGTTTTTGGGGATTCTAACCTCCCCCCCCCCACCCACATTTGGCCGCCGTCTTGGAAAACGTGTACAAATGGTTTTTCCACTATATCTCCGAAACGGTACATCTTACAGAAAATTTGTAAGGACACTTTTTGTTTAAAATTAAATTACATACAAATGTAGGAATTTTGTGGTTAAATGAATAATTAAGAAAAATTAGTCACAATATTTTCTTTTAAAGGCTATAACTTTTTTTCCTTCAACTTTAACAAAAAAAAAAAATAACAACAAGGTTTTTCTAGAGGGTTTCATTAGGAATAAATTTCACTCATAACTTTTTAATTTCATTCGCTACGAAGGGTTTTACAGCGCCCCCATAGTATGAAAGTGACATATTTTCTGAATATTTTTATTACGATTTTACCTCCTACTTTCCTTAGATTTTAGCAATAACAGGTAGCAAGTAATAATAACAAATGAATGACTATACGTTATAAGAAATGCCGATGGTTGAGTAATGTAATAAAATTGTTTCGCATTTTTTGCGGGTTTTTATTGCTGTTGTGCTATTTTTTACAAAGCACGATATGGTTTAAAATGAAATTCTTTGAATAATAACATGTATTAGTTACCCCAATTTTTTAAAATAATTTGTGTTAGGGCTGCACAAAAACATGCTTCATTCGGTTGTGATAACTATCTAGCAAAATACGGCCGTATTCATTTTATGACAAGCGTTGGCAAGTTTTATAACTCATTTCCACACCTCCTGCGAGGTAGAGTTTATCGGTGCGTTTTTAAAGTGGTGTTCCCAATATGACTAATCCAGGATGTTGCTTTTCTATCGACTCCATTCTTGGTCTTTTTGAAAGGCTGTGTAGCGGTTCATGATCAATTACTGGATATTTTTAGATTTTCTGAGGAATTATAGCAGAGTGCAATGGTGCCAAGGCTGAAACTTCAAAAAGCAATGAAACAGTTGGCCAGGAAATTAAAATCAATCAAGGGAGCTTCTTGTATACAAGACACTGTTGCCGCTGCTGGTACTATGACAACAAACGCTGTTATCCGTACGACTATCAAAATAATTAATAACAAATAGAGTGTAAACTGTTGCGGCTGTTCAACTCCAACGTTAAGGCAGTACTTTTGTATGGTTGCGAAACATGGAAAGTCACCCAATTCATCACAGGGCGCCTACAAGTCTTCATCAACAGATGCCTGCGTCGTATCCTAAAAATCCGCTGGCAGGATAGAATTTCAAACGAAGAACTATGGCGCCGTGCCGGCCAAGAAAGGATAGACGACCAAATTAGGCGAAGGAAGTGGAATTGGGTTGGCCACACCTTGCGACGCAAAAACGAAAATCTATCCAAACAGGCCCTCGACTGGAATCCGCAAGGATCCCGTCGAGTCGGAAGACCTAGAACAACGTGGAGGAAAACCCTACTAGCAGAAGCCGCAACAACTGGGAGATCCTGGTCGGAGCTAAGAGCTGCCCCGCAAAACAGAGTCCGCTGGAGGGCAACTGTTTCCGCCCTATGTCCCATGAGGGATTAAAGGAGCGCAATGATGAATGAGAGTGTAAACTAACCTCCAATACTGTGCGGAGGAACTACACATATTCTTCGTAATTCTCGTGCAATTAAAGCTCTTTATACTTGCAGAGGTTTGTCAGTTATGAAATAGTTATTCATAATGAAATAGCACAACGTATACTTTTATAAACTTCAAAACTACAAACAAACTTCAATTAGCATTTGAAAGTTATAGTAATCATCCCGTCAAAGTATTATTATTTTGTGTTTTGGTAGTATGCGCAACTGAATAACTATTTACACAGTTGAGCTGTTTATTTTGAAAGTGGCATAAGTCACTTTTTCAAAAAAATCGAGTTAATGGCAAAACTAAATACAATTGAACGGTATCTTTTCATTTTGATACAAACAAATTTTTTAAAAAAAAGTGACTTATGCCACTTTCAAAATAAACGGCTCAGTTATAAATATGATAATTTGACTAAGACCGAACTGAAATAAAAATTTTGAAATTAGACTAAGATAATTCAAACTATTATCGCAAACTGAATACGTCCATATTTTGCTAGATAGTTAATATATCTGAATAAAGCACTTTTTTTAAAGCCCTAAAACAAATTATTTTAAAAAATGGGAGTAACGCATATTATTGTTAATGAAATTAAAAAAGTTTTCAATGAAATTTATTCCTAATGAAACCCTCTAAAAATATAGTTATTATTTTTTTTTGTTAAAGTTGAAGGAAAAAAAGTTATAGCCTGTAAAAGAAAATATTGTGACTAAATATAATTATATTTTATATAATTTAATTTTAAACAAAAAGTGTCGTTGCAAATTTTCTGTAAAATGTACCGTTTCG
The DNA here is from genome assembly GCA_949987705.1 of Thereva unica. Lineage (NCBI taxonomy): Eukaryota > Metazoa > Arthropoda > Insecta > Diptera > Therevidae > Thereva > Thereva unica. Next base: position 53,006,328 of record OX465282.1, read on the forward strand.
GCGATATAGTGGAAAAACTATTTGCACACTTTTTCAAAGATGGCGGCCAAATGGGGAGGGGAGGGTTAGAAACCCGTAAACTCAAACTTAAGCTCACACTGACCCCCTACACATCCTAAGGGTCCAAATTGTTGGATAAATAGCCGAATGTGTGCTACGCCCTAGATTTCCCTTTTGGACGATGTTTTAGTGTCATTTGGAGAGGATGCACTTGGCGATAATTGAACCCTTCAATAGGATAGTGCACCTATCCATAAAGAAAGAGCTACTTCGAAGTGGTTTGAGGGGCAAAAGTATCCCGTTATGGATTGGCTGGCACACTCTACGGGTCTAAATCCGGTAGAAGATTTATGGAGAACTGTAGTGAGATAGTTGTATGCTCATGGAAAGCGGGTTGAAAATATAGAATTGTTCAAAATAACCATTTAACATGCTTGGAGTTTAATGCCGGAGGAAATGATACCAGTAATAAAAACAATGGAGGATCGACCAATTACTAAATAAAGTTAATTTATAAACTTAAGAACACTTTTTTCTTTATATTTTCTTAGTGAACTTAAATCAATTTCGCACTAAAAATGCTTCAAATTTAAATGTATTTATATCCGGTACGGATTTTAGCGTTATTAAAAGAGCTAGCGATATATGTAATTGTTTTGCCACTTATTCGCAATCCCTAGAAAGGCAACTACATATGTTAAAATTCATGTTTCTACAACAAAATGGGGCTGAGGAAGATGCTCTGAAACATAGAGGTTTTGGGTGAACTTAAATCATTTTCGGGCACTGTATATAGTACCTGATGTTATTGTTATTTACACGAATATAAAATATACATACGCATTTGTGTAAATAACAACAGCTACTATATCTATTGTAGTAACGCAAACATACTTACATTATTTCGGTTAGTTCCGTTATAGGTAAACGTAACAAAAACTAAAAAAACAAACGGTTCCAGCGATTTAAAAAAATATTTAACATAATTGACTTAAATCTTATGGCACTTTGTCGAGAATAATGTTGGCGAGTCCGCTAATGTGCAAACTTTTTTCCAAAAGCTTGTTATATATATTTCATCCCCTATTTTTTACCCGTTGTGGGCCAAAAAAATGGTTTTTTTTTACTAAAATATGTATGAAATTTTGTCTTGTTGGAATTTTGACATCGACATTAACGGACTAAAAGATATAGTTTCTAACAGGACCTTTTTTGATTTTAATGATTCAGGCCAAAGGGGCCGGAGCTATCGCTGGAACCGTTTATCATGTTATTTTTGGGGTGTCAATTTCAGCGCGCTCTGCACATTTATGCACTCTGTACAAAAAAACCAAAATTTTGTGTTTATACTTTAAGTGCCTAATACTATGTGAAAAGTTTTGTATATAAAAATAATAAGAGTTTTCTGAAAAAGAATTTTTGTAAATCTTTTGCCTCAAAAATCAGTGCAACCCCCCCCCCCGCCTTTAAGCTTTATTCCTTATCTTTTTAAAAAATGAAAATAAACAACACATCATATTTTTTTTTTCATACTGTTGTTTTATTTTTGATACAAAATTCGAATCCGATACATACAAAAACAAAACTTACATTTAACAAAAGAACAACAATACTTGCTTGTAAACTATATTTTTCATTCTTTTATTCGGCGAATAAATAAACAAATTTTTCGGGCTTCCTACTCTTGAGCAAGCTACATTTAACTGACCATGAGAAAAGCATGGTTCTTACAAATTAAGACCACATTATTTCAAAGTTTGTCCTTGTGCTTTATTTACAGTAATACTGTAAGCTAATTTCACTGGAAACTGCAACCTCTTAAACTGAAACGGTAAACTGTCTTTATATTTCCCTATCATGATTTGTGCCTCGATAATATTATTGGACAATCGTTTAATTGTCATTCGTGTGCCATTACATAATTTTGGTGAATCTAGATTTCTCAACAAAATTATCGGCGATCCTACTTTTAATTTTAAATTATGTAATGGCATTCCTGCCACTTTCAATGAATTCAAAAATTCAGTAGGAAAGTTGACACTTTCATCTGGATCAACCATTGAATCGATCGATGTGTAAATCCTTGCCACACCAGGAATTTTTTCCTGTATTTCCAAATTAATTCCGTCTACTATGTCATTTTTCACTGCTAATATAGCTTTTTCGAACAACCAATCTGGATTTTGATAGTATACAACAATATTTGGGTAAATGTTATCGATCAATTCTTCCTTATTATTAATGATGTGACAAAAATCTTCTTCAAGTTCGATTTGCCCACTCGCTGGATCGATTGGATGAGTACCTTCACCAATCTGTAGGAATTTTTCGGAAAGAGTTTGCCTTCTTCATCGTTGCTAAGTTTAATTCTCATATTTCTCTTTTCTCGCAATTTTTTTACTCGGGGCCAAAGCAGAGATTGTTTCAAACATGCGTTGACTTCATCAGATGGAGTTGATTTTGGAATAACTGGAAGTGTTTGCCGAAAATCCCCAGAAAGTATAACTAACACACCTCCCATCAATTTTGAATTACATCGAAGATCTTGTAGAGTTCTATCTAATGCTTCAAGTGATTTCTTGTGTGCCATAGTACATTCATCTCAAATAATTACTTTACTCTTCTGCAAGAGTCGACCTCGTCCAGATGATTTTGATACATCACAAACTGGAAATTCTTGTTCTGCAACATTTAACGGAAGCTGCAACGCAGAGTGAGCAGTTCTTCCACCTGGCGTTAATGTTGCTGCGATTCCAGATGATGCTAGAGCAAGTGCAATCTCTCGTCGGGCGCGTATTTCAGCCAAAAGTAAACTTATTAAGAATGTCTTTCCTGTTCCACCAGGTGCATCTAAATAAATAATTCCTCCAATATTTTTGTTAACATAATCCATTATCAAATCGTAAGCTTGCTTTTGATCTTCTGTCAACAAAGGTCTGTTCTTAGCAATGTATTGCTGCATCTCATCAACGTTGTAACTTTTTTCTTTCAATATTTCAGAATTTAATGCATCAATAGCATCTCTATTTGGTGCTTTTAGTCCAAATTGAACTAATGTTTGATTACACATTGCTAAGCATTTGTCTTCTAAAAGTACCAGAGCTTGATTAAATATATCTTCGTTGAACTCGATGTTCAACTCTGGATTAGCTTGTCGTACTTGATACAATATATCATCACTCATACTCTCTTTGAATGTGTCCCACAATTTTTGACGGTTCGAGTTATTGAACATTGTTAATATTGTCGCAAATAAATCTCTTACTTGATGAGCAGTAGCTGAAGAGGTAGCTTCTTGCAGAGTTAACTCCCAACGGGAATCACTTACTAATAATCCTAAGCGCTGACATGCTTCTTTGAATGTATCACACACAAATCCATTTGACTGTTTTCAAATCTTTGAAACACTGCGGTCCACGAATTACATGTAGCATCATTCGTAAATAAAAACACGCTGTTTTTTGGATGTACCGTGTAGACTCGCCCCAGTGCGTTACTTTTGAATATTCCTTCGTAACCTTCAAGTGGTTCTCCTTGCTTTCTTCTTTGAAAAATCCGTTTGTTTGGGTCCCACGTATAATATGTTGGAACATCCCCGTACAGCAAGTTTTTTGCAAATTGATCATCACTTTGACAGAGTTTAAAAAATGCAGTCAATATAGTATCCACTGGTGGTTGGCTGCCAACTTGCCTCGCAATCTTCTCTGTGAAATAAACTCGTTGTCAAATAACTGCTGGTTCTCGGTCGTGGATTGGACAACCGAATATTCGCCAAGCCGCTTCATTACTATTAATGTATCTCCCATTTGAAATTGAACGATTTCATCTTGCTGATTTTGATCACCGGAAATTGCGAAGACAGCCATATCCCTTCCTTTGTTAATGTATTTGCACACATATTTGATTGATTTCACAGAATGGAAATACTCTGTATTAATGTGACCTTGCAACATGTATGAAAGAAGTGGATTGTATGGAACGACCCAGCTGTTATCCACTTCTATCTTTTGATTACCTCGTATTTTAATTTTAGCAGTAAAACCACCATTTTCCGGTGATCGTCGCCTGTACTTAGTATATCTCTCCCGTTTGAGTTTCATTTAGGAATGCCCTCGGATATTTCTTCGAACATTTACCTTCGCTCATACATGGCGAGTTAGGATTAACCCGCCGTCTGCTACTGGGGTATTTCAATACCCCAGTCTTTTTTTAAATCTGTATATTTTCTCTTATTCTTGCATGAATTATTAAAAATTAAAAATATTGAAAGTTATTCTTTGGCTATTAAAACAAATAAAAATTAAAGTTAACACTTAAAAGAGCAAACCCAAATTTTGTTAGATTTTTTGAAGCACTTTTAGTACCCTAAAGTATACAAGGAAACGAAATACCCCATGTAGCAGACTATGTACACAAAAAACCATGTAGCATACGGCGGGTTAAGTCCCCCACATGGACCAGGATTTTCTTTTGGATCTGGAATCTCAGCTCAATTTGATCAGGTTGGATTTTTTTTACACAACCAAATTAAATTATGTGAATGCGGTAATCCTCGCTTCAGCCATTCAATCGAAATTTCATGTTCTCGAGCAATCTTTGACCAGAGATAACATAATACTCCGTATTACGTTTATTTTGGGAAGTGCTTCGACTATTTTGAAAAGGAAAGATGAAGGGGATCCATAGTGAATATTACATAACTAACGACGAAATCGCGAAGAAAACAGCAAAGAAAAACAAGTGCTCCTTCACCAAGTTAATGCACCGTACCACGATAGGCGATCGAAACAAAGGCAAAATCGCCCAAGTTGTACTTCGAATTGCTTCTACGTACACCGACTTATGCAAATTTAGCCTAAAGCGAATATTACCTGTTCTGAAATTAAAAAAGAAAGATGGTCGCCGGCAAGAAATATGGCTCCAATGAGGAGGTTGATCAAATCGTTCTATAAGAACGACATAGAAATGTTAGAGAAGCGTTGGAATGAATGTACCACTATTGAGGGAGACTATAATAATGGATAAAGTTGTATATGTACCTATAAGTCGGTTTTTGTATAAGCCCTAGTGTATGTACTTTAAAAATTGGCGTGGTGAACCTTCATTTTGGGCGTAAAGAAAATAATTTAAGGTTAGGGGTTGCTGTGGGGGTGGCTTCCGCTTCACCGATAGGGTTGATTTTGGTCTCAAGAAATACTCATAGTTTATAAATAGCCCATAAACAAAAATTTTTTGGAGTGCAAGTGTGAAACCCTAAAATTTAGTAATAAGAGTTGTCCTGGGGGTAGTTTTCGATCAAGTTAGAGGGTTGACTTTATTTCCATTTAATTCGCCATACCCAAATTAGTAAATGGCTATGTTTTTGGCAAATGTTTTTTTATATTGCGTTCATTGAGTACCTAAAAACATTTATTTCTATATGATCCCAATGTCGTCCTATCCTAAATTTTGGCATTATATGTACGTTAAGATTGTATGTACAAAATATAATTTTTTCAAAAATTTGGAGAAATATTATTTTGAGATATTCCAAAAACAAAAGTTTCGTTCTTACTAATAATACTGTAGTTTTATTCTTACTAATAATACTATATTGTATATCACGTATTAAAGCCTTATTGAAGCAGAAGAAATTGGTGCTACTTTCAGCTTTCTATGTCTAATAGTTTTTGAGCTAGATCAATTTAAAGATTTCAAAATTTGTTAAAATTATAAGATTTTCGACTTTTTGAAAACTTATAACTAATAAAATGGAAGTCCAAAAATTTGAAAACTTATTTTTTTTAGTTTCCATCAGAAGAACAAATATAAAGAAATTGTTTTTCACCTTCCATTGTTTGCAGTATATATTTACGAGCTCAATATTTAATTGTTGATAAGGGGACTCTAAAATGGATAAATCCTGTAATTGCAAGTCCGAGAATGAATTCCTTCTGTCATACGTTTTTCCTGAAAATTGACTGGACATGAAGCCTATAAAGGTATTGAACCTATTTTTAATTTATTTTTACCAAAACAATTACGATCGAATTGTTTTGAGCAGGTTGTGGGCGGGGAGTTAACTTTACAAGCATTTATAAAACGCACTTGTCCCAGATTTTGAATAAAATAAAACAAAGAATAATTACCTAAATTCGATTCTAAAATCAATCGAGTTAGCCAATACCGAAATACCAGAAAATAAAAAAAAGTAACCAAAACCTCAACTAATCACCTATTTTAAAAATATCGCAAACCCTCTCACCAAGAATTTGAAATCAAGTGAAATTGATAGTGGATTTCAGACAGTCATTAAAAAAATACACGGAATGTTCTAAGAAATACATAAAATACAAAGCATCAGGGAAATCCTTCAATGTAGCGCTAGAGGCAAACGTTTGAAAGATGAGAAAGAAAAAAAGATGTTGCGAGAAACATTCTGTTGTCAGTTCCTTTCCTTGCCCCCCTAAAATTCTAGCTTCCTTATCCACAAACTCACCGCATCTCTTGTGCTGCGGACCATGACCACGTTCGCCTCCTTGTGTAGCTAGACACTCGAATATGTTGCATGTTGCTAGGGGGAGGCAATCTCAGAGGCCTGCCGAGGCAAAAAGCGTTCGGCTTTTTTGTTCTAGCTGTCGCATCTTTATACGGAGTATTATGTTATCTCTGCTTTGACCTTATTATTTGTATTTAAAAATTCTAGTACTTTTTCTAAGTTTTCGAATGTTTTCGAAATTTCGGAAATTTCTCGAAAGTTTCTAAAACCTTTCTGGAAGTTCTCGAACTTTCGAGAATTCCCGTAAACTTTCCAGAACCTCCACTTTATCTTATCTTACATTTTAAAATCGCGTTGGTTTATTTAAGAACTTTCTCGAAAGTTCTAGAACTTTCGGGAATTTCTCAAAGATTTAGGAACTTTCAACAATTTCTTGAAAGTTTTCAAGTTTCTATAAACTTTTCTGAAGGTTCTCGAACTTTAAGAAATTTCCCGAAGGTTCTAGAAGTTTTTGCAATTTCTCGAAAATTCTCGAACTTTCAACAATTTCTTCAAGGGTTTCAAGTTTTTACAAACTTTTCCGAAGGTTTCACTCTCGAACTCTCAGAAATTTCTCGAAAGTTCTAGAACTTTTGGAAATTTCTCGAAAGTTCTCGAACTTTCTTAAACCTTTCTGGAGGTTCTCGAACCTTCTAGAATTGCCTTGAACTTTCCAGAACCTCCCCGAAGTTTTCAAAATTCCTCGAACCTTCTAGAAGTTTTGGTTGAGTTTCAAGTCAAGTCAACCTCATTCTAAACCGTTTTTCTCCCAACCTAAACCGCGCAGCCCAAAACCGAAACCTTCTTCATGGATGGGAGGGTCGGGGCTACCCTACCGTTAAACCTTTTTTGGGCTGCATTGGTTCGTTTTTGAGTTTTATCGGAACATACCGACATACAACTTTCTTTTATAATATATATTGATATTGATGTAGGTTGGAAGTTGAGTATAAATTGATTTTTTATTTCTCCTAGAACAATTAATAATAGGGCGACCAAAAAATTTCTGTAAATTTCCAAATCGTTAAAAAAGGAACAATTGGAAAATATCGTATGCCGTAGGTTTTAGCTTTTTCAAAAAAACAAAAGCATATACAGAGGCTTTGTCCGTCTGTACGTCTGTGACCTTCTTTCATCCCTGAAAGTACTGCAGATACAGACTTGGGAAATATCTCAAAATGTAGCTCTTGGTCAAAAGACCTAAAACTGAGAAAATGGTCTGAAAATTTCAACCGGAAGTATATTTAACAACAAAAAAGAGATTTCTAATAAAGTCCATATATCGGTAGCCTAGAGGTAAGGCGCTGGAATCCTATCCCGGGGAACCAAGTTCAATCCCCGGCAGCGCAATCGTGAAATAAATTTTTTTTTTACTTCGGTGGAACATGTTTTGATTCTATCACTAAATTATATTATTTAATAATGATACTCAGGAGAACATAAACATTTACTTAATTAAAAGTGAAAAAGTATCATTTTCTTGATTTTTTATGAGTCTTCGGCGGCTTTATAAATGGTTAAAAAATTTCGCGGAAATAATATATAGTATTTATTTTGTATATGCTGCTCATTTTATTAGTTTATAGCACTAACATATAGTAATGGACTGCTGATTGACGATGCTGAATGGCACCATTTTTCTCCAGAAATAGAAAACCTTTTTCATGCAAACAAAAAAAATGTCTTTGAATTTAGGAGAAAATAAGGGGGGGCCTAATTGGGGGCCTCGGTAGCCTAGGGAGTAAGGCGTCTGGCTACTATCCCAGAGGTCCGGGGTTCAAATCCCGGCCAGCCCCACGGTCCTTCGCCTTTTCCACTTTCCCACCTACATAACTTTCCTTCTTTCTTCTTCCCTCTTTACATTCCTGATTCCTTCTGTCATAGCCTTCCTTAGCCCTTCCCCGCTTCACCAAAGCGCATGTCATCGGTTGGTTGATGAGATTCAACTCGTTTCAGGAGGCATAACACTCCAGCGAGTTGTTTCTCGATGCCCCGAAGACAAAGTCGCCAGTAATGGTTGGGAGTAGGTGGACTGCAAAAATATCGCTGGTAAGTTGTGACAGTTCCTTTCTTCCCCGACTGGAGCTGCTGTTCGACATTGCACTCTATATGAAGAAAATAGATTGTCGACACAGTATAAAGGGCGTTTCCTGTGACTCTAGTCTTTCACATAAAAAAAAAGTGATAAGATGTTTGTTATAATTAACGGAAACAAATTTCCATCAGTCATTAGAAGTTTTTTCATTAAATAAATGTATTTATTTCAAAACCGTGACGGTTATTTCCCTCCCCTGTTTAACGAAGTTTTCAAAATAGCTCAAGAGTGAGACAGAAGAACGAAAACTATACCTGTCTATTTTTTTTTCTAATTATGTTTATATCGCTGACACGCGCTGACGATTACAGTTCATTGGGATTTAACGTGGGAGCGAGGCAGGAATAGTTGTTGGTGCCATTTTTTTTGTATGGGATTTTGCTCATTTAGCAGTCCATTACTATATGTCAGTGGTTTATAGTCATGTAGGTGGTGCTGTAGACCAAAAAAAAACTCAATTTTATCGAGCTTCGACGTGGATTTATTTGTCACAAAAAAATATCTATGATTTTAACGAAACATTTTGTAGGTTTATGAAAAATGAATAGTCACACTTATTAAAATTATTAGTGAGTGCCAGTAGATATAAAACGAAAAGTAGATGTCTAATTTTTACCAGGGAATATAAACGCTTACTGAAATGAATGAAAATTTATAAATTTAATTGCACGAACGGTGTATTTAAGACCGTCCTTATAATCCATCACTATAAGGAAGTGATTTTTCTCAGAATTTTTAATATTTTACAAAAAATTTACACACGATTTGCCCCATATCTAAAAATGTTTGCAGCCCTTTGTTTAAAAGGATATTTTTAAGTTTTTATTAACTAAATTTGTAAGAATCTCTTCAGAATAACAAAAAAAAAATTATAATAAACTAAGCCTTCGTCACCAAGAATCGAACCCAGTTCTTTCGCATGCCGATCTATAGGTACATTCCAATGCTAGATATGTATGTATATAACAGATTTTCTAGTATTTATGAAATGTATTTTGTATATTTTATGGAAATTGATAATCATAGGTAAAACGAAGAGTAATGTAATATTGTCATAGATGGAGTGTTCACTATTGGGGTGCACTAAAATATATCAATTCTTTCAAATTCTTGGCGGGTAATTATTGTATAATTCTTTCAGCAGCATCTGCATGAAAGATGCGTTAGTTTTTCAAGTTATATGTTTGAATATTTTCGTGATTTTTCACAATCTCCACTTAATATATTGTTATCCAGTCTGAAGTGTTAATCAGCAGAAAGGATCCAATCAAAAAGCGTAATTAGTGGCTAGTCTCTAGGCACAACATCCCACTAGTTTATTATCATAATGGATGATAGACATTAGCAATGGCATTAGGAAAAAAAAGGGGTGCGTAGGACCACGCGGACCGTGCCAGACGTGCTGCCTAAAGGTGATGGCCTAATCACGACGGCGCGTTATACGTGGCAGGCGCTCCATGCGCGTTGACGTCCGTTGAAGGTTCATTCGTAACGTCAGGACTTCAAAAATGTTGTTATTTAAATACACGTATGGATTATTTGTGTGCACTTGCAATAAAGCCATGGATCTTTTTTCACAGATTCTATTAATTTGTTATCAAACATTTTCATAAAAAATAACAGTAACTAGTAAAATGCAAACTTTCCTCCTTTTTTTATTCTGAAATCATGATAATTCGACAATTTCCAAATTTTCAACGTCTGCCAACGCGCGAAAGTTGAAAGTTGGTTGACTTTTGCCGTCGCTTGACGCCGCTACTCCTGCAAATTCGTGGATGGGATAGATTGATTTGAATTATACACAGTCGAATATCAACAGCAAAGTGCGTCAACGCTTTGATGCGTGTAAACGCGAATAAAGTCGTGATTGGGCTACCGCCTTAAAGAAGGTGTCACTTCAAAAATGTTTCGAAATTTTTTTTAAACGATTCATTTCATGTTGAAATATGCACGATGTTCTCGCTAACGTGGTTACTCCCAGAATTATATTCCCTAATCATAAAAGTATAACAAGAATGTGTGCAATAAATGATGTCTTTTGTTTTGATTATTGGAATTAATTCCAACACCTCCAGAATAAAATACTGTTTTTCAAATAAAACTTGGAACACCTGTTCATCTGTATCAGTGTTTCATATTGAATGAATGTCCCACCCATCCCTTATTATCTTAGTCATGATTAGGGAATTAAATCCCGCGAATTTTCGCGGGATTAGACGTGCGGGATCCGCGGGATTCGCGGGATTTGGGCAGTAGAAGCACCTCTTATAAAAACCGGGAAATATTTCAAAGAAGGATAGATTTAGGCTCTCCAAGCACGAGTCGACTGATCTGTTTCGTCATCTTGCCCGTGTATGGAAGTGGGAATCCATACACGGGTCGATAGAAACAATACCGTTTTGAAACTAGTTTAAATTGCTCGCGCGCGACTGTTCTTGCCGGTCAGAAGCGATACCAGTAAAGTAAGTGGTTGCACTAGATTTGAACTACTTGAAATTTTGCCAAAACCTGTAAAAACTATGTGGGCACAGAACACCGTTTCATCCAAAGTCAGTTGTGCTCGTGTGTGGACAAAGGTTTCATTTTGGTTGCTAATTGGTTGTGCGCGAGTGATCATTGTGAAACCAGTTTAAAATTGGAATCTAATCAGTCTAATTGTGTGTGTAGGGCCTTAAGCCTCAATAATATTGGACGCAACGGAACGCAACAGCCCGGATTGGAATTTCAAAATGAGCTTCAATACAGACAAGTTATATTGAGGTGGTTATACTGGACCAACGGAACGGACCGGATGAAAGTTTCAAAAATTACTAAAATAAAAATGTTAAGCATAAGTCCAAAATTTGGCAAAACCTTGCCGAAAAATTAGGAAGTACAAATGATATTTGCATACGTTCGCTTCCGTCAGTATAACCAGCAAAATTCTACTCCGTTTACTCTCCGCTTCTTTGCTTTCCGTTGCGTCCAGTATAATTGAGGCGTTACACTACACAAAATATTTAAATTCGTTAGTTGAAGATATCTGCCTACTAACAATACAGCTTTAACTCAAAATGGTGTAACTATATTATGTGTGTGTATCCAAACGAGATCAATTACTGAGTTTCTATGCCGGGTTTATCTTGGGTTAACTCAGGATAAGCGCTAATGGAATCTTGGGTTGGGTAAAGTTTCGTTAAATCCAAAAAAAACTTGACGAAGCACGTCGGGTTGAACCGGGTTTTGCTTATAGGTTTGCTTAAGTGCGTTTACTGCACATATATCAACGGAGGCCCAATGTAAAATTATTTATCTGTCACATCAACTCAAAACGGTCATCGAGTAAACTTGAAGGGAAAAGCTTTCTGTAAACTCAACCAATACTCTACTCCAGTTCTTGGAAACATAATACATGTCAATTTACTCTACAAAATTTAATTTTTTGCAATCCCGCAAATCCCGCGGATCCACGGGATTGTTGTCCTCGATCCCGCAGGCTTGCGGGATTGAGATTTTGATGCGGGATTGGATTCCCTAGTCGTGATACTTCAAATCGCCATAAAACATTCTAGTTTCTAGGATTTCTTACATTCATCATCTCCTTGAGATGCAGCTGCATCTTTCCGCCCACACCACAGACTAGGAGTAGAATAACTATACCTTTTCAACTTCAAATTGGGACTAAATAATTTCAAATTGGGATTAAACAATTTCAAATTGGGGCTACTAGCGTAGTACCACTCAGTTTTTTAAAGAAAAATGTGTGTAGCATAGTATTACGTGTGGGTCTCGACCTGTGTACCTTGCCAAACATGGCCTAATTACAAATATAAGTTTCCAAGCAGTTTTTGACTTTAGTCTTTTTCGTGTAACAGAATTAACCTAACATAAACTGTTGACAAGTCGGAAGACTTATTTTCTGACCTTCAGATCTGTGGTACTAATAGGCGGGGAGCCGTTGATACTAAAAGTCCCGTTATAAGGAATTGGAAATTTTGTTGGTAATCGAAAGTTCGAAGTTAGACGACCAAGAAATGCTCGGTTAGCATGGATTTAATAAGCCGGAAAGGTCGGACATGTTGCAACCGGTTTTTTTGTTTTACTCCTTTTAATGTTAACTTTGAAAATATCTTGGTACGCCGGCTCAAAACCTGCCGAAAATATCCGGCATACCAGATTTTATTTCTTAAGGCCCTTGGAGACGCTAAAACATGGTACGAGTAAACATGGTACGACCAAAAACCCGCAGACGGTAAGACATGTGCTAAGACCGATTTACTTGAACACCACTCTCTTGTCAAAATATTTCAAGTTAATCTGTCATTCAGTTGTCAACTGGTAAATTAAATTTCGTGTACCAGTAAATTTGGTCAAACAAGTCCGCAAATGGTAGGACATGGTATCATCAACACGAAACTCCGCCCACGAACATCGACGGAAATCAAACCAGTTTTGATTTTAGTCGAACCGTTGGTCGGACCAAAAAACTGGTACGCGTACCGGCCCGTACACGGCTAACATCACCTCGAACATGGTCCCTGTACCATGTTTACTCGTACCATGTTTTAGCGTCTCCAAGGGCCTTTAGCAGTTGCTGCTTACCAAAAAATTTTCCAATTCCGTATGACGGGACTTTTAGTGGCACCGGCTCCCGGACTATAAGGCCGATGATGAGGTTGGAGGATGTATGAAGAACAGTGGAAGTGACGCTGAAGGCTATCGACCAGAAGCTTAAGCAATTCGAAGCACCAAGAAACAGATAAAGGCAAAGAAATAGAATGCTGTTCACCTTTCGGTGCATCTGAAATTTATGTAGGTAGGGAGTTGGATAGCGTGCTTCTTCAAAGTCACTTTACCCGCAAAGAAAACAGAGGCTGTAGTTCTCTGACCCATAAGCTCCCTATTCCAGGTCTGGTGCGCACTTTCCAGGAGTCCGGGTCAAAAAGAAGCAGATACGATTTCGGGAAGAGTAGATCCTGTTTCTACATGAAAAAACAAAACTTTTTGTCGAAACAGATTTTGGTGTCATTTTTGTTAAACTTAATTGCTGTGGAGGAGACCTGTGTCTTACCAGTCAGGGCTCAAATGTCATGCGAAGAGAATCTGACACTAGCGTCTGGTTGCAGACCCCTAGCGGTATCTTCTATCTTAGGTATGGGACGCAAGGTCAAACGCCAATTTGCATAACAAATAAACCAATGCTTTGTTAAGACCCAAAACCAAATCCCAAAGCGCCTAAGGATCAGCTTTCACATATAAAATCTGAACTGCTCTGAAAATCAAAGCAACTTACATTGAGGTTAAGATTCTCACCATTCCCTTTTAAAAGAGGATCAACCACTATTTCGGCAGGCGCTTTACACCAGTCATTAGTGCATATTTATGTAACAGAAAGCTGCCTTTAAAAAATGACTTAGGTAAAATTATTTTCCCTCGATACTAAAGGTTTCCATGAAGCTTTATCTCAGATTGCTTGACGGTCATAATTGTTTTCAAATTCTTTGATCAAGTTAAAGATTTGCTCTCCACGAGTGAATTTTATGACTCTTTGAAATTTTATTATCTAATGATTATTATCAAAGGACTTGTTTAAATGTTTTGTTTTCCCTTTTTATAGCTTGACGACGCTGCTCTTCAAGTTTACAAGGATGGGGATTATGGAGCTTACCTTGATTTGGAATCCTCCCTAGCTGAACAGGCCGAGGAAATTGAAGGGTTAAACTCTAGGTAAGTGAAAAATATTTAATGGGAGCTTATCCCTTTTCGTAGTTTAAATTCCTATTCAATATTCACTGAACAAATTTTATTACGCAATACAATTGACGTCAAATAACAGAAATTGTATAGGATCTAAACACTCTTTTCAAAGGGGTACAATGCCTAAGTAATGCTGAAACATAATCCCTTTTGTTTGCTAAGATAGAAAACTAAGCAGGCATAACTTGGCCATTCCGTGGGTCCACATTTTGCGGAATCTTTTGACGTTATTGTATAAGTGATGAGTGAATGGGTTGTTGGCTTTAATTGCGTATCTAATTTCGTTTTAAACAAACAATAGACACATAACATCTGAGTCTGACGTATGATGGACTCCCTTATAAGGAACATAGAATATTTCATTTATTTTAGAGCTTTTATACATTAACAGTTGTAACGAACATAAAAGTCATTAAGTTTTTTTTATATTTTTCGTTTTTACTGTGTAATAACAATTGGTTTTTCTCTGTATATGGAAACAAGTTTTAACTACGCCTGAAAGAAATTAATATAACGTATAACTTCGCTTGGAACAAGCTAAAAATATTTTGACTCGTAGACATCTACAGTACATAGCCAGAAGAGCTTAAGTGCAAAATATGCGTTTCGAAAAAATCGCCCTCAAAGTTGTTTTTAAGTACATTATCCATTCAAAACGCGGGGGGGGGGGGGTGTTCCAAAATAACACCGTTAAGAAAATCGAACCCTAAACGTTTTTGGGGTCGCTGATCACGAAAATCGGGGTCCCGCGGTCCTAAAACATGGGCGTCACCCCTAAAAATGCAAAAAACACCCCTCTTTAGGGGGTTTTCGCGATTATTTCAATAATAATGAAAACTAATGCGATGAATTACACTTTTTTTAATATTAATTTGCGAAGGTGGTTAATTTGTACTAAATTAAGGCGAACTTTATGATAAGGGGTAGCCCTAAAGGGTTGAAACTACCCCTAAATCGGCCAAAAATGGAAAAAATTGTAAAAAAAAATTTTTCAATTTATGCTTCAAATTCGATTGTGATCAGGCAAAAATTATTTTCAAACCTTAAGGGGTTAAACTACCCGTACAATAATAAAAATCAACTTTATATAAAAAAAATTGCAAACATTTTTTTTTGCTTTTTGTTTGAAATTTGGTTCAATAGTGTTGCAAAAATATTATTATGTTTATATATACATATATGGGCGATTCTCCAGAACCTTTAACCTGAGCTAATTGGAAAAATGAAATTTCAAATTGATAGCACAACCGTGCCATGATATTTTTTGTGTTTCTTATTTCATAAATAAATGTTTTCTGATGTAGAACATTAAAAAATTCAATGCGCATTTTTTTTATGACATGGTTGTATTGACATGGTTACAGTTTTGACATCAAATTTGACATGGTTACAATTTTGACATTCGCTTAAATTACTTTTTTTTTAAGATTCATGAAACAATTTAAGTGAAGGAAACGTTGCATATGATTTAATTAGTTACAATACGTCATAAGAAATTTTACGGGGATGAATTTAATGTAATATGAGCAAATTAATTGCAGTTACAACTTTGACATTTAAATGTAACCTACGTTCATGTTACCCAGTTTTGCCCAAAAATCAACCGATTTCAACTTATTTTTGTCACAAAATTTATGCACATGTTCGTTAGTGTCTGAACAATAAGTGCATTTAAAAAAAATTATGATAAAATGAGACAATTCGGAGTACTTCGACTTACCATGCGGGTTACAACTTTGACATCAAAACCTAGGGACAAACTTCAGAGTTGTTTTTTGGAAAATATAGCGATTTGACACTGCACCGAACACAACTGCATTTTTCCTTAAGAGTTAAACTACAACTTTTCACTTTTCACTATTTGTTTCAACGCTTCCTATCACAAATATAAATAGTTTTTCATTCAGATTAGCGCTAAAGACAGGCCGAAAAGTGACAGGTAACGGAACATTTTTTCAAATTTTATTGCAATATATCGTTTTAAATGACTTCGTACTTATATCTTATTGTTCATTAATAGTTTCTTAACATTATTGATAGCTTCTTTTATTTTTAATCTTCTTATAAAAATTGTTAGTCATAAAAATTTCGAAGCGACAAGCAGGTTAAAGGTTCTGGAGAATCGGCCATATATGTATGTTCAAATTAAAACAGCCCGTAAATTTATTATAACCATTTTATTCAAGTGTAACTTATAACTAAACTATAGCTGGCATGTTTTTTGTATCGCCATAAACGATGGCTACTAAGGCTCAAAATATTTAATTATGTTATGTATACAGAGTAAAACAACTTAAGTACAACATGTTTACTAAGTTTCTACAACAAAAGGTATTATCAACAAAAAAATATTTTTTTCAACCCTTCTTCAACTACCCCTACATTAAAATTTTAATTGAAACAAATTAAATTTATTGTTTTGCATTTCAATTTTATTTTCCGTTTTTAATCATTAAAATATTTGGAAAATTTCACTATAAACCCCTTTGTACAGAGGTTAAACCACCCCTAACGAGAAAAAAAATAAAAAATATATTGAGAAATATTTCATTTCGTGGAATCTTTAAATAAACTCTGCATTTTTGTAATAACGACAATCACACAATAATTGGAAAATATGTACCCTAAATTATTTAAGGTACTTCTGAATAATGGGGTGGTTCGTTTTTTTACAATGACATTTAGGCAAGTAAAAACGGAGGCATAGTAATAAAATTAAGATATTGCGAAAACCCCCTAAAAGGGGGTGTTTTTTGCATTTTTAGGGGTGACGTCCATGTTTTAGAACCGCGGGACCTCGATTTTCGTGATCAGCGACCCCAAAAACGTTTAGGGTTCGATTTTCTTAACGGTGTTATTTTGGAACACACCCCCCCTCAATGTGAATGGACTATATAGTAGGGGTAGTCTTAACCCCTTAAGGGTTGAAAATAATTTATTTTTGCTTGAAAGTACACCCACAATCGAATTTGAAGCATAAACTTGAAAAAAAAAATTACAAATTTTTTCTATTTTTAGCCGATTTAGGGGTAGTTTCAACCTTTAGGACTACCCCTTATAATAAAGTTCGCTTTAATTTAGTAGAAATTAACCACCTTCGCAAATAAATATTAAACAAAATGCATTTCATCGCATTCGTTTTCATTATTATTGAAGTAATCGCGAAAACCCCCTAAAATGGGGTTTTTTTTTTTTTCATTTTTAAAGGTGACGCCCATGTTTTAGGACCGCGGGACCTCGATTTTCGTGATCAGCGACCCCAAAAACGTTTAGGGTTTCATTTTCTTAACGGTGTTATTTTGGAACACCTTAACGCGCGTTTTGAATGGACTAACAGAATTGTGCACAAAACCACTTTTGCCGGTTCAATAACTCATCAACCACAGCTTAGTTTAAGATAAGAATTATATAATAGCAATGATTAAGAATAACATACTGAATACAAAAATGCAATAAACTCAAATTCGTCAAATTTGCACTTAAGCACTTCTGGCTTTTTACTGTAGACATACAGTCATTCGCAACTAATAAACTATAGTTAAATTTAAGAAGTGAATTTTTAAAACAATTTCAATAATTATCACTCATAAATCCCTAAAAAGTTATCGCAGCTTATTTCACCATCCGCAATCATAATGGGTAATACCACATGCGGATTCGTTTAATTTTATGGTTCAAGGTAATTCAATACCAGAAGTGCAAAAAGACAACAAAAGAGACATAAAGTAACGAGTTTTCAGCTTAAACCGGGGAAAAGGTCTAACATATAAGTAACTGCTTTGGAGGCGTCTTGAAAAAGGGCGGACAGACTTAAATAAATCTGAGTATGTATTTACAAACGGGCTCAGATTGCCAGCTTGAAGATGTAAGACTGACTGACTTCAAGGTGAAAGTTGCTCAATGACGTGCCCAAGTATAATTTCTTATAATATCCTGTTTGGCAGAATTTCTTGAATCTGGGAACTGGCTTATAATCATATTTTGTTGGATGAAAACTGCTATCACATATTTTATATATTTTGAAGTGAAGATAATTTGGTATACATATTTAACAAAACGGAACCATTCTCAGCTACAAACTCAGCCTTCAAAAAATTTTAATATCTAATTAACGTTAAGAAATAGACGTTCTTTTCTAAAAGTACTGATTGAATTTCTATTTCATTTCTATTTATTACATACAAAATAATAGGAAAATATGTAGTATATTCTGTAACAGTTTGGAATGATGCATATTACGCAGAAGTGGAAGTTTGGCGTTCCACGAGCGCGGAATATGCCATTCAAAACGTATTGCAGACCACAATTTTTCTACGCCTCTAAAATAGTTTTTATTGATATTTTGTAAATAAAAACGTACCAACCTAATGTAAAGCTATTGTCAAAAATTTAATGTATAAGGCACAGCAAGATATTTTAACACTAAATAACATATGGTAGTAGAGAGCCCAACCTATTAATTTCAGGGCCGTAGCAACCCAGGGGCTAGGCGTTGCCCGACACGTTTTTCTCATATATGAAATCGATACACAAGAAAAAGAAGAAACAAAATTAAACGACAATCGAAAATAAAAGCTCCTAAAAACGGCATTCAGCATATTCCCCAAATTGGGATCCCTGTAATCCAGGTCTACTCGGGTATTCCTTCTCTACGAGTGAAGTACTGAATATCAATATGTCGTCAAGGTAGACTACACAATTTTTTTTAATGTAATCGCTGAGAACAGAATTTATCATTCTCTGGAAGGCCGATGGAGCATTTTTCAATCCAAATGGCATTCTGATGAATTCATAATGTCCATTTGGAGTAGAAAAGGCTGTCTTCTTCCTATCTGCTATAGTCCGTTTCATATTTATAAGGTCAACGCGGCCACTCCCTAAGGGGGTGAAATGGGGGTGAATAGGTTGTAAGGGGAATTTTTTCTTTTAGTCAGACTTTCTTGCAACTTAGTAAAAATACTCGAACCATAAATAATGAAACATATTTTTCGGGTTTTTCGTTAATCTACCCCTATGGGTTGGGTTTCAATAAAAAAAATAGCGATAATATTGATAATGTGGGTCACGAAAGTTTAAAAAAGTGGCATGGCTTCTCGATGGCAGAGTGCACATGAATATTTCTTATATAATAAATGAAACGATAAATTTAAATGGTTTTATATATTTCTTCGATCTGTTATATAACACACATTTACATACATACAAACATACAACAACGATCAACAAATCCACATCACACAACATAGTATTCGTGCTCAAAAGTGGAAACCGCTACGTAATGAAACTATTAAAAATGCAGTAAATGATAAATAAATGCTGATGATTTGAGACGTTCTTCGACAATGCACGTGTTTCTGAGACCACAGCATGCGCACCCAATATCATGCCATAGAGTGAGTCATTGTTAATGACTCATTAGGTGTCAGCTTTAGTTAGGCCCACTGCTATCCCCACTACGCCCTCCTCTACATACCTAGACAAGATCCCAACTCAGCCCTCGAACTCAGTAATGAGTCATGGTAAAGATTTTCGTGACGTACAGCCTTTTGAATATGTAGACCCCAGGGATAAGACATATTCATGTCAAAAACAAAATATAAGCGCTTTGCTCTGATGCCTGTGTTAAAAGGAAAGGAATTGGGATATGAATAAGAAGCTCATTGGCATTGTTTTTCAGCGCTTCAGAATCTGTTCAAAAGCGCTTCAATTCTCCTGCTGGGATAGCATAGTTTCAAACGCAGACTTTGTTGCAAGAAACAATGAAGTTAGGTTTGATCTGTAAATCAGTAGTAGAATATATGAATTCTTATATCATGTAGATTGCTTTTTTTGCCACTCAATTTTCCAATCCATATTCTAATACTGGTAAAACTATAATTTTATACGGGAGCAGATGTCATGGTTAGATGATCCGACGTTTAAAGCATTGACAGACTATGACAGACTTTGTTGTTTTTTAGCCAACGTGTGCGAATTTCTTGAGGCGCAAACTAGGCGCTTACAATTCCTAACTTCTTACATGTTGCCATCTCTATAAAGCCAATTGTAACTACAGTTCTTATGTAAACCGAATCTATGACATTTATTAAGTAGATTTTGAATATATGGTCATTCTATCGTATGTCCTCGGACGCCTAGGATGTTAGGATATGGATAAGTAATTAGTACTTGATTATCCATTGGAACAGAATTTAGTAAGAGGCTAGTAGGCCACGCGGTGAACTATGTTTCCTCCTAAAGATTGAAAAAAAAAAATCGTGACATGATATCTTTTTTAATTTGTTCATTGAATAGCGTTTTTAACCTCCCGTAACTTTATCACACGCCGGAGTGGAGTTTGTATATTATTATACAAAATCGGACACGTGTGTTATCGATCACGTAAAACTGTAAAAGTATCGCAAAGAAAGTATCAGTCAGCAGCGAACACTCGAAGGGTTTAGATTTAACAAGATTTTTTTGAACTAAAGGAGTGCCAATCTTGGTATTTACAAATAGAGCCTAACCCAATATTATTTATTATTTCTTCCATAAGTTGAGAAATAATCGAGATAAATATTATTGGGCGGTCGTTGGAGAGGTGATTGGTTTTTCGTGGAAAACTTTGACGATATACAGAGTGTACCGTCACAGCTTGTCAAACGATTAATAGTAGATAGTAAACAATAATATATAGTATAAATAAACACTTTTCTGTAATTAATATTGTTAACAAAAAGATATATGTGATACCATATACTACTTTTTCTTCAAATAACTATGACTCATTTTTATGGCATTTTTATAATATTATTATTGGAATCGCTTCGTTTTAGGGTGTAGTTTAACACCCTTAGCCATTCGAATTGCGGATATACAACCAAAACTATCGATTGTGAGCCGGTCAAACGATCATTGTGCCCATGGGTTTGATTAAAATCAGGATGTACATCCAATTTGCCCTTGTCTGGGGGCTTTAAGTTTGCCCACAATTTGATTGACCGCCTAACGACCAAATTTGCGATTTGTCAAAGATTAAAGCGAGATTTCGCATTCAATAATTTTTTAAGTTTTCTAATCGAGCTTGCCAATTATAAACATAAACAAAATAAAAATGGCAATTTAAGAGAAAAATATATCGTTTATTACTCAAAAAGTAATGAACCGATCTTGTTTTTGTACATTGCCAGGACTACATAAGCATCATCTGTAATTTTCAGCACTCTATGTGCAGTTGTTTTCGAATAAACAAATAGTGAAAGTAATGTAATTTTAAAACTTTGGAAGCTATTTACAAGATCACACTTGCACCTAGCGACTTCTAACAGGGCTTATTTTTTAGAGAATTTCATAACGAAATGCATATATTATACTAAAAGATTGCAGGAACGGAGATATTGAATGAAATATAAAAAACGTGCTTATTTTAGTCAACATAATTTAATTAAAAAGTTATGCGGCCAACCAAATTGTGGGCAAACTTAAACAAACTACACCCTAAAACGAAGCGATTTCAATAATAATGTCGCCTAGGGGTCAAAAATGCACTTTTTAGCATTTTTTCGTACTCGCCGACTAACCTATTTGGAGATAATTGTAAAATGGCACGATTTATTAACGTTATTTGCATGATGTATAAATTTCTATATTATTACTTGTTAGATTTTTAATAAACCATTTAATATTTAAGTTTTAAATATTTTACAATAAAACGAAAAACATCTATTTTATAAAATTTTATTATTATTTTCTTTCTTTTCCAGTCGTAAAAACTCAATTGTTGTTCGAACGCAATTGAGCGTGAGAGTTCACTCCATTATTGGTGAGTATTGGTATAAATAAAATTTCTTACAATAAATATTTTATATTGAGCTCAGAAATGAATATTTATTTTGAAAATATATTTGCTAAATGAATGTCAGTAAAATCTTCAGCAATTGATTTTTTCGCTTTGAAGAAGACAGACACCAAACAACAGAATGGGTTAGAAAAACTCTTGCCATAGTTTTCTCGTCAGTCGAGTCTCTTTCTATCTTTGCATTGGAGTGGTTGTTAGGTTGAAATGGCTGCCCCCACTAGAGAGCCCACTTAGGCTCGCCATTGTTATGCCATTCTAGCGTTGGGACAAAGTTCAGGCCATTTCAGGCCAATTTGAGCTCTTGATAAAGCGACAGAGGTTAGGAACACCAATATTTTGCAGCTCGCTCAATCCATCAAGGAAGGGTGAGCCAGGGAAGGTCCTTCTTTTCCTTGCGAGGGCAGGACATCTACAGAGAAGATGGGAGACAGTTTCTTCCTCTTCTTCATTACCAAAACTTCTGCAGAAGTCGTTGTGAGAAAGTCCTAATCTTTCGGCGTGCGGGCCAAAGGGACAGTGACGGGTTAGCACCATTACGACATGGCTTATCTCCTTTTTGTTTAACTGAACAAGAGTTTTTGAACGCTTTGCGTCCAAATTTGGCCACATTACATGAAGAGTGCGGCACACCGTTTGTTGGCGGCGCAAAGTAGGCAGGTGCCACTGTAGGTATTCTTAATGAACACGACTGTCACCAGATTTTAGAAGAACATAGAAGGCGACGCAAGATAGAATTTTTAAAGCCTGAAAATATTTGTTTGAGAAAAATAACAAACGAATTGTATTTTTCCAAGTTGTTAAAAATTAATGTTGAAATGTTGTTGACAAATAAAATAATTAACAAACGTTAACAATATTTAATTTATAATATTGCTCGCTGAGGAAACTAAAGTGTGTCGCCAAAGCTGTCAAAATAAGGACCGAATATTCCGGAGCAACGGAATATTCAACATTTTCTTTAAAAATTTTATTTAATTTGTTTAAAACTAAACAATCTATTTGAAGAAGAAAAAAAATGCCACGAAGAAAAGGCCGAAAGTCATCAAGCTGTCGCAAGTGCAACAGGCAGGACAACCAAAAAATGTGTTTTTTTTGTGATATCTTTTTAAACGAGAGCGAACTTGCTGCACAAGTAAGTAAAAAAGGAATCGATGCTCTTCTTGAGTCTGCTAACCAAAATAATGATGATATTTCAAGAAAGTTACTTGCTGCCGTGATAGCAACTTTTTGAATCAAATCAAATTTCATAATGATTGTAGAAGTATATACAATAAAAAGGCGGGGACTCGGAAAAGTTCAGAATTTGATACTGATGGTAACACACAGAAATGTATACGAAGCACGGGATCTTTTGACTGGGAGAATTTGTGTTTTATATGTAATCATGGTAAAAACTTATCAGCAGTAACATCAAGGCCATTCCAAATATTTTACAAAGCAACAAGGTGACTAAAAATGTGCGCGATTTACTTACAAAAACCCCGAATTTATTAGAGGTCAATGCCAAGTATCAGAAGCCGTGTTACGCGACATTTTGTAACGAAGCGAAGAATGCTGAAATCTCAAACAAAAGTGAGACCAAAACACGTTATTTGTGGAAAATGGCTGCCACCGAGATATGGAAAAAGAAAGAAAGCTCTTTGCAGAACGGAGAAATAGTTTTTTTACCTGACTTCCATGCTGAATTTATAACAAATTTACAAAAGCAAGACACTTGCAAGAATGAAGCGCAAGCAATACTCCCCCATGAAGTGAAATTAATTCTTTTGGAAACTGATTCAGATGGTGTTATATTTCACTCAAAAAAGGGGTGTCCTGACATTATTTGTTCGACAAATTGGACCATCTACCAATTACTGAAAAGAGAAAAAACCGCCAAATGCAATCACAGCATATATGTAGGTACATAAGTGATATTAAAATTGATGCTACAAACGATTCAGTAATTTTACACCACGCTGTCGAAAAAATCAGGGTATAAATCGATAAAATACCTAAAACTTGCGAATATCCGAACCCATCCGATTTGCAGATCAATTACGCACATAATTTTGTTCTATTTTAACGATGAAAAATTATATGTAGTTTTGCTACTCGTGTACTTTGCAACGGCTACAATGTTGAGTGTCAACAAATGTTACTGTAACTTTTGAACCGGAAGACATTTTGATCTGAAAATTTACAGAAATCTGCCTTAAGTATTTGGCTACAACGTAGTTTAGCCAAAAAAGCGAATTTCAAAAATCTATTTTTGATTAGAAAAAAAATCTCACGTATCTGTTGGAATTTTTTTAAACATTCGCCATTTTGTTTTTAAATGATGTAACCAGTTTGGTTAAAGTTTTATATTTAGGGTATTAGTCAAACTAGACTATGTTAAAATTTGAAATTGATATCTGCAATATCAACTGAGATATGGCGAGATAATGTGAAAATTTCGTTCAAAACGCATTTATGAAAAAAAGGCATTTTCATGCTTTTTTTATTGTTGGCCATGTCCAAACTTCGGCCAAAATCAACTGTAGATGCATTTTTCTATCCTCTATCGATTGCAATTAGTCTCAACTGGTTATCTCATTTCCATCACTTTTTTCATTTCTAGAGCACTTTTTGGGGATTCGCTGCGGGCCTAGTACGTGTCGAGAATAAATCCAGGAAAGTTACGTTCAAAATAGCCGCCCAATATGATACATCGCCCAAGTATAGCATACGCGACGCAAGAACTGTTTCTACGTTAGATTTATCAGAACAATCGCTAGACACTATGAATCTAGAAAAGACATCCACATTTAAGGGGTTGCCGATAAAGTCATATAACAAGGCCAAAACCAGAATACTTATTGGAATAGATAATTGGGGTCTAGGTGAACTGAAAATTAAGGAAGGAAACGAAAATCAACCAATTGCAGCCAAAATGGGGCAAGGTTGGACGGTTCAGAGTCCCACAATAAATTTGCTAAATAAAAATAGGCGAGAATTATGTGCCGTTCACCGTTCAAATGCCGGTTGTGAAAATTTAGAAAAGCTAGTCAAAGAATCGTTTACTTTAGATAACGCAGGAGTGATAGTCAGTAACATCCGAATAACAGGTAAAGAACAACGGGCACAAGATCTACTCAGAAAAAATGTAATCAAAAAAGATGGAAGATATGAAGCAAAGTTGCTCTGGAAACATGACGAGGTAGTCCTCCCAAACAGTTATCATATGGCTGAAAAAAGATTAGAATGTTTGGAAAGAAAGTGTAAGAAAGAGCCCGTGTTGTTATCTGCCATCAATGATCAGATTAAGAATCTGATAGATAAGGGATACGCAGAAAGATGTAGCCAGAAGAATTGCAAAAACGTAGTACTGAAGAATGGTACTTACCCATATTTACAGTAAAGAACCCGAATAAGCCAAATAAAGTTCGATTTGTATGGGATGCAGCGGCAGAAGTAAAAGGCACATCACTAAGCTCAATGTTGCTAAAAGGTCCAGATCTGCTATCCAAGTTAGTTCATGTATTATATAAATTTAGGACGTCTAAAATAGCCGTTGGTGGCGACATAAGAGAAATGTTTCACCAAATTGCTATTCACCCAGGGGATCAACATGCACAAAAATTTCTCTGGTGCAGTGGTGATGTATGTGGCTAGACCACCTGATATATACGTAATGACGGTAATGATATTCGGTGCGAATTGTTCGCCCAGCATCGCCCAGTTCACAAAGAACTTAAATGCATCGCTCTACCAAAATCAATATCCAAAGGCAGTAGCAGCAATAATTGAGAACCATTATGTAGACGACCTACTGTATAGTGTAGATACAGAAGAAGAAGCAGTAGAGCTAGTCGAACAGATTTTATACATCGTCAAGCCGGAATGGAGATGCGCAATTGGGTGTCTAATGCAATAGTTATAGAGAAGAAAAATTCCAAGTCACATTCCCTAGTAGAAGACCACAAGGACCTAAACAGAATGGCTGCGTCTTCCACTACTTACACCGAAACCGCCAAGATGTTAGGATTGTGGTGGTGTCCTATAAATGACAACTTCCAAGACCCTCTCAACTACAGGCCATGAAGTTCTTTCTTGAACTAATCCAACCATAGCTGAAGGTCCAAAATATCTGACATTTGGTTAGAATTTATATGGCGCGGAATAGGCTCGGGATTGTTTTCGTAATATTTTTGTGGTAAAAAGTGGAAAAACATTGTAATTTATTACTTTCAACTATACATGGATTATCAGTGATTAGTTCTTTAGTGATTTAATAACAAAAATTCAAAAATATTAGTGATTTAGTGTGTTTTAAGTGTGTTAATTGTTAAGGTTATCAATTTATTTTACTTTCGCGGTGTTTTTTTTTTCGTGTTTATTAAGGAAAAATATGCTGAATATTTAATTAAAAGTAATTTTAAAGTCATTACTTAATTGATTATGCAATTATTATTAAACATAGAAGCGCAGAAAAGTGTGAAAGGAAAAGTGAATAAGAAAAGTATTTAGTATTATAGGTATTTTAATAATAATTTCATAATATATGTATTAATCACTTTAAAATCACTTATAATTCCATAACTACACAAAACATAATATTTTCAACATTTTTTCGTAAATAAACATGAAAAAACGCCGTGAATGTAAAAAAAAGTTGATCGCCTTAACAATTAGAACACTTAAAACACCAACACCATAAATATCAACTTTATAGAAAAAAGTAAAGGCAACAAATGTGGGCAATGATAAGCTCAACACACGATATAATCAGTTTTGAAATGAAACGGGGAAAGAAAAAGATATTAGGAATTTTTTTTTAATGAATTTACGTTTTGCGACATTTAAAGCGCTATAACTCGTGAAATATTAGCCCCATGTAAAAATGACAAAAGCAAAAATTATAGATAATTGTGTGAAATATAGCGCAAAGAAAGTGATATATAAAGTTTGAAGCACTATAACTCCGAAGATATTAACTTTACAAAAAAAAATTCTGAACAAAAAAGTTAAATCACTTATTTATCTACAAAAAAGATTATATACATTTTTGTCGTAAAACGCATAGTTTCTGAGATATAGAATTAAACGCGTTTCCCTTCATTGTAAGTGAAGCATAAGGGTGGGGATGACGCCATTTTGAATTTAAGCTCATAAAAATATGTAAAAACATTTGGTAAAAAAAAATCGCGTGCGGTATTTTTTGCAAAAAAAAAGTACCTATTTACTGGACTAATGAGCAAACGCAATAACAAGACAAGGCTAATCTATTCTTGTTCTTGTCTTGCTCTTGTTCAGTCTTGTCCTGTTTTTATTCTTGCAAGCAGCATAACTTAGTCTTGTTCTTGTTCCATATTTCGAAAAAAAAAAAAATTATTTATACTTTAATTTTATTTACAATTTTTCAATATTAAAGTATTTACAACTAATTTCATCATTTTTTGTAATTTAAAAACACAATAAATATGTTTCCTAAGTTCGAAATTAGTGTCCTCGATTTTAATCATCAGTCCCTAGCTATTAACGGATTTTAAAATTTCGTGGCATTACATGACTTGCAGTGAATGCAATCTAGTTGATTTTAAAGAACGAACGAGATGAAATTATCTGCAGACTGCACTCCCTTTGCAATGGTCATTTTGTATATCAGAGCAGAGCGGCAATTGCTGTGCAATCTTGTGTTGATCCAGTCACTTTGTCAGTCCCTAGCCAAGTAATTTTATAGTTTAATAATAGGAAATTGATATTACTTAATTATTATTTACAAGTGATTTATCGGCCTTGTTCGGTAGATAGAGTTAGATGTCGTAGTATGGTGGTCGATCAGTATTTTTTTAATGTTTTTACTCAGAATCGTCAGTCAGTTGTTAATGGTGCTAACGACTGACGGGAGTGGTCAGGGGGTGACATTCACTTATAATTATATAATATTTATTGGACAACTACTCATATTGACTTGTCCTTAAATATATTTATTAGCTTAGGGCACTAGACAAGTTATTTAAATGTACTATGAATATTTAGTCCTTATTAGTCATATTTTCTGAATAAGAATTGTCGACACTTATTAAAGAAAATTCTGCACTTATTGGTCATATTTTCTAAATAGGTGTTATTTATCTGATTTCAAGCAACATGCGGCCTGCAAAGAAGCCAACGCTAGAGGCGAAAGCCATAAAAAATGTAACAATAAAAGTCAGTCCCTAGATGACTAAAATCGCAAAGCTCTTTTCTCATAAAATACTACATAAAGTGACTGGCCGCTTTAGGTATGATAAAATGAATTAATCACGCATTATATACACTATCAGGAAATGCAATAGCATCTTAAATATAATGAAGACATATTACTTTCAAAAGTGGCCCTAATTTTATGAAAATACCCTTATATTCTATAACTGTTTTATTATTGTTAAAATGCGCTGATTAGTTAAATTTCTAAGAGTCTGAATAAACTCTGGAGAAGTATGCGTAGAAAGCTGCCGGCTGTTGATAGAACCCCCCAGTAGGACCGGTAAGCTTACAGAAGTACTGAAATCAGCACTTACTGGTAAGGGGTAGGCCTTACCACTCCCTTTTACAGAAGTGCTTACTTTTACACACGATGTCATAGGGGGTAAGGCCTTACTATGGTACTTACCTTAGAGTACTTAGAGTACTGCTCATCTGTAAGGGGTATAGTAAGGCAGCAAATGGAACATTGCGAAAAGAGATATTCATGGGCGCCTGTGGATATGTGATCCGGTGTCGAAATGCTTTTATTTTATTTTTTTCATCTTTTACAAATGCCTTTTTTTTCCAAGCCCGAGAGTGGCTTTACCTAAGCAGTCCCCCAACTAAATTCTCCACTTCTCCAAAGCTGCTTGTCCTCCGTATCGAATGAGAGCCGCGCTATTGAGTATGCTAACGGCGCATTTTATGTCGACGAATATAATCAATCGCCCGTTTTCTTTCTTTCTATAAAATTTATGAAAGCTCCAGGAAAGCTCCCTTGAGTCATCGGGCAGACTCTCACTTGTTTGGGTATAATTCTGGACTACACCTTACTATCTGCCTTCTCTTGTAATGGGGTTTGTAAGGGCTCATCTAGCACCAAGAAAATAAGGGGCACCCCTTACCAGATGAGTACTTATTTCAGTGCTCCATCGGTAAGGCCTTCCTAGAATTCCTACTGGGCAGTAGGACCGGTAAGCTTACAGAAGTACTGAAATCAGCACTTACTGGTAAGGGGTAGGCCTTACCACTTCCTTTTACAGAAGTGCTTACTTTTACACACGATGTCATAGGGGGTAAGGCCTTACTATGGTACTTACCTTAGAGTACTTAAAGAACTGCTCATCTGTAAGGGGTATAGTAAGGCAGCAAATGGAACATTGCGAAAAGAGATATTCATAGGCGCCTGTGGATATGTGATCCGGTGTCGAAATGCTTTTATTTTTTTCATCTTTTACAAATGCCTTTTTTTCCAAGCCCGAGAGTGGCTTTACTTAAGCAGTCCCCCAACTAAATTCTCCACTTCTCCAAAGCTGCTTGTCCTCCGTATCGAATGAGAGCCGCGCTATTGAGTATGCTAACGTCGCATTTTATGTCGACGAATATAATTGCCCGTTTTCTTTCTTTCTATAAAATTTATGAAAGCTCCAGGAAAGCTCCCTTGAGTCCGGGCAGATTCTCACTTGTTTGGGTATAATTCTGGACTACACCTTACCATCTGCCTTCTCTTGTAATGGGGTTTGTAAGGGCTCATCTAGCACCAAGAAAATAAGGGGTACCCCTTACCAGATGAGTACTTATTTCAGTGCTCCATCGGTAAGGCCTTCCTAGAATTCCCACTGGGAACTTGGTGAGACTGACAAAAAATTGTGTGTAAGGAGAGGATCGTAACGGTTTAGCCGATATAGCCCGTTGAAAATTTCTTGGTAGTGTTTTACATATCATCTTGTATTTTTGAGACCATATATGTATGTGTCCTATTTTAACCTATTTCGCATAATACTCCAACCAATCTAAAATCGTAAAGTACCGGTTCGACCGTACCTCGACCGAGGATTTGTTTATATGATTTTTCCTGATTTCTTTAATAATTTGGATGTAAACTACCTATAATGTTATTCCTTAGTTGTTGAATCTACTTCCATCAATTCCTTATACATATGTATACCGTGGATTTTATAAATAATATCTAAATGCATATGTTAAAAATGTTTGTTTGTAGATAAAAGTGAATCTTTTTAAGTAAATTCCAAGCTGCTAATTTTTATACCTTTGGATGACATACCCTTTTATACCTTTGGATGACATACATATAATTTATCTGCTAATGGTCCAATCCACACTCGTAGTCCTTCAGCAACAGCACAACCGGTTCTCCACGAGGGACAAGAGGACAAAAGCATATCCTTCTATAATACTATTATATACTATTTCATTATAGAAGGTTATGACAAGAGAGTAGTGCAGTACCATGTTCACCAGAAAATTTCGGAGTGAAAACTTAACACATATACTCGTACAATTCGCCTTAGCCTACTCGTGTTACTCGCAATGAAAAAATACCTTCTAGACCATTAACTTGTAAAACCGGTTCTGCTTCTGCTGAAGGAATACTAGTGTAGATACCCACCATAATGAGAGTATAATAGAATTTTCGTGGTGCTGGCGACCATTTATCACACTAAGTAAGAATAATTTAATAACAGTCTCTACATGGACAATATTAAAAGCATAATAGACAATTCTCTATTATTAGCACAATTTTTTTACGTTTACATAGTTGAAGCGTTGCACTGCCCTATTT
This sequence comes from Thereva unica, assembly GCA_949987705.1. Taxonomy (NCBI): domain Eukaryota; kingdom Metazoa; phylum Arthropoda; class Insecta; order Diptera; family Therevidae; genus Thereva; species Thereva unica. The sequence goes on from OX465282.1 coordinate 53,037,289, forward strand.
ACATAAACCAATATCTAAATATGTATCCGAAAATAACTACATGGTTGTCATTCAGAGTATGAATGCGCTTCGCAGGGCTTCGGAAATATATTAATAATTCTCAAAACTAACTTTCATGTTTTGTCCCATCCGTAACGCATTTTCAAAGTTATTATCTTAGGTTTTTTTTTTTTGTTTTTTTATTAGATTTTTTTTATTAGGGGTAACCAACCAATGTCTGATTATATGTACCCCTAAGTTTTGTTTTAATCTTTACAAGTCATTTATTATTTTGGTGTCAATTAGGTACTTTTCTAACTTGATTATTTCATCTTTGTTATTTCCTAGGATTTCTTCGAGATTTGGTTTAATGTTATGTTTTCTTCTTGCGTTTTCGTATTTTGAACATTCGATTAATAGGTGTGTTACAGTGATTTGAGTGTTGCATGTGCTGCATATGGGTGGAGATTCTTTTTGTAGTATCCATTTGTGTGTGATATTGCTGTGGCCTGTTCTTAGTCTCGTTAGACTAATTTCGAATTTTCTGTTTTGGTGGTTTGTTGTTTCCCATGGTTCTATTGTTTTTTTTATATTGACAAATTGGTGTGAACTTTGTAACCATTCGTTGTTCCATTGGGTTTTGATGAGTTTTTTTAATTCAGCAGTTATAGATTGATGTGGTGGTAGAAAGTCTACATTGACTGTGTTGATTAAAGCTTCTTTGGCCGCCGCGTCTACTAGTTCATTTCCTTTGATTCCAACATGGCTTGGAATCCAAAGGAATTTAATTATTTTGTCTTGCAGTTGGATTTGATGGAGTAGGTCTCTTATTTTCCATATCATTGGATTTTTGCTGAAGTTGTTTTCTATTGCGTTTAATGAACTCAAAGAGTCAGTGATTATTATATATTTTTTTGTGTGGTTATTGGAAAGTACCATGTCTATTGCATGTTGGATGGCGTGTAGTTCAGCATCAAAACTAGTGTTATTGGGTGCGATACTGGTTTTCGTGGTTTTGCCGTCTATAATTATGGCGAACGCTGTGCTGTCATCTGTTTTGGACCCGTCGGTATATATTTGTGTGTATGACCTGAATTTGTTCAGTATTTCCAGAAATTGTGCTCTATATATTTCTGGGTTAGTATCCTCTTTTCTCCTTTCGGCTAATGTTTTTATGGTTTGAGTGTTTTTTGTAACCCAAGGTGCACTGATAAAAAAATTGTCTTGATTCCAGCAATTCCATAGTCTTCCTTTCGTTGTCTTGAGTTGAAACATTTTTCAGTCTTAACATGAGAATGCTGTGTCAGTAAGACACTAGAAATTCTTGAGCCAAGCAATTATATTTCTTCGCTCAACACTTATATTTTCGGGCAAGATATTTTTTTCTCTAAATAAGATTGTTGTAATTTTTACTCAAGAAACTAATTTTTTTTTTTATTAAAAACAACATTTGTATTAAATAAAGACACGATTAAGCTTTAATTCGACACTATTTTATTACCTTGAGTTGCTTAAATTAAAAAAACGAGTATCTCAAACCAAGAAATTTTTTTCTTACTTCTAGTCAACTTTTGTCTTCATCCAAGACAATAAAACCAAGACTATGAGTATTGCTTATCCGAAGACAATTTTGTTTTCCTTATATCCAAAACATGATTTGCTTCGTTCAAAAAAATTTGTCTTAAGCAAAGCCTTCTATATTTACAAGCCATGCTGTAGGTGTGTGTGTGTGGTTGTATGAAGTCCCAACTTAAATTCGTGAAATATCGAAGTCCCATTAAAATCAAAGGGAAAGAAGTTTTCGTTCCGCGGAAAGTGCTGTTTCGAGTGTGATTTTATTGAAAATAAGAGCTATTCCATCAATGTAAAAAACGTACAATAATGCAAAAAGTACCCAATTTACCTGTCATAAATTTGCAATTTAAATAAACAGTGTTATTAATAAGATTTACGGGGTTTATGTTGGCAATGGAGAAAAAAATATCAAAATCCCTTTGATAACGAGGAAAACAAGTGTTTCGTGCCGCGGAAAGTTTTCTATTAATGAAAGTGCCGGGATTTTTTGTTAAAAATAATAGTTTTTTTTATAAAGATAAAAGCAAAATTTTCGTTTATTACATTTATTATTTACATTACATTATTTACGTTACATTTATTATTTACATTATTATCACAACTTTGTAATATGTAGTTAATAAATGTTACAATTAATGTCCATAATTTTTGTTTTTATTTGGTTTAAAGAAGATTTTATCCCCAATAATTTATTCCCAATAAACGTACATAACCGCACTCCGCACAGTCTGACAGCAAAATTGAAGTCCCATGCACCTTTGAATGTGAGTGTGAAATTTTGTTGTGCATGGCTTGTAAATATAGAAGGCTTTGGTCTTAAGCTAAGAATGTTTTTTTATCAGTGTGGGTATTTCGGTTGCAGTATTTGAAAAGGCATCGTCCATAGCCTTCTATATATACAATATGAATAGCAATTTTTGGCCTTCCCCTACACATTTTTCTGCACTTATGTATTTAAAAAGGACGTGTCTATTTCCACCTTAAAACCCGAAACGCGAAACCGGAAACCCGAAACCCGAAACGCGAAACCCGAAACGCGAAACCCGAAACGCGAGACCCGAAACCCGACACCCGTAACCCGAAAACAAAAGCGCGAATTGCAAATCCCGTAACGCAGAGATATATCCACACCTGAAACCAGGTTTGATGTGTTGCGCAACTGTTTGACGAAAATAAAACGCGTTTGAAAATTTTTGTTCAACAGGCAGCGTAACATAGACGGAACTGCAGTTTGTGCAACTAGTTGCGTAGTGTCACATATTTTTTGGCAAACACAAATTTGCACAAATTGTTCGCTCGTGTATGGGCCCCTTAACGCATAAGGTTGCGCAAACGTTGTTTGGGTCCCCGAAAATAGAGTGAAACAAACTCAAAAAGTGAAAATCCCACATCCCGGCGTACTAATCTTCTAGGGGCCCTGCTTGAGACCCAAAAAGCCACAACTGCTATATCTCTGCGTTCTAATTGCCAAGCAAAACTAATCTAAAACTTGAAACACAACCACGCTAAAATATATAGGTATGGATTTGTCTAATCATCAAGTTTATGTTGTAAACACTATTTGTCTTTCGTCAATTTCCACAAAGTCGTCGATGACAGCATCATAGTCTATATTTTCTCCCAGCTCTCGTTCTATTGATAATATCATCCAATGATTTAAACGTGACTCATACATGATCTTAGATCATTTTTTATCATTTTTAATTTTTGTTCTAAGCGCGAGTGTCAACAGCAGTTTTACCGAGCGGTTCCCCAACTAAGTACCAACAGGTTCAATATGCTGCTTGGCCACCGCATCGAACGAGAACCGGTCTACGTTTGTCCGTTTTGTTAGCCCCATACAATTCCTTAAAGCTCCAATTCCAGATTATTAAAAGCGCTCCAATTTTTCTCCTCTCAGTAGCGCTTCGATTTTTCCCGCTAGAATAGCTTCTGGATTGATTCTGCCAAAAGAAAGATGAGTGCTGAGCCCAGAACTAAGCACATGAGCCTGTCTACATAAGACATGTTCTATTCTAGGCTACTTAGTTTAGGTTCATTGACGAATAAAGAACCGATCGTTCAGTATCTATATTCAATGTTTTGAATGAGCTTATTTTTTTATTCAAAGTTTTTTTGGGATTTCAATATTCTAAAGGAGCCACGCAAGGTGATGTGGTGGGTCTGGTCATGCCTCCTAAAATAATTATTGCCGCTAACCAGCTAACAAAGGCTGTGATGCAGGCAGTATCAAACTAGCAGGTGAACAAGGTGAAGACCAAACCTATGTGGAACTTTGGCACCCTAATATTAACCGGTTAAGCTGGCAGGATGTTTTATTAGGGCTACCTATAAGGACATATGAGTATTTTTAATCTTCACAACGATAACCTACCAATAAAATTTGTAAAATTTATTTTATGAGCATTTAAGAGATATATATATATATATTTGCAAACTGATTTTTTTGAATACATTTATTGTCTCCCAACCTATTTTTGGAGAAATCCGACATTTCATTTATAAAGATGTTTTTAAGGGCTGTTCCAATTTTTAGCTATTCCCGATTTATGCTCCAGTTGAATGACTATTTTGACTGCGTATATAAAAATTGTGTACACGTAAGTTTTAGGTCTGACTGTAACATGATGTAATTTATTTAACCCTATCGGTATCAATTTATGCGAGAATTGCTTCATTAATTTAACAAATGCACTGAAAGGGTTCAACTGAATGAGTCCGTTGAGATTTTTAGGTTTGGGCGGGTGATGGTGCAGGTGCAAACTTTCACATCAAGAGTTTTAGGACATTTTAATTTAGGCCTCGGTAAGATGTCCGTCGTGTAAGGGACAAGTCCTGTATAAGTCCTGCTCAACTCTAACCGCAGGGAATATGTTAACCAAGTGGCTTACAGAGTGTACCTAGATGTAGCTTCTAACATAAGTTTTCTACTAAACGGCGATTTTAAAAATTCAACAATACAGATACCGAACTTTTTTGATTAGACAACATTTCAAACAGCTACAATTTAAAAATTTGGTTGCCATTATTTCAATTTTTTTGTTTTCATTGAAAAGATAGATAGTAGTTTTTAGGATCATATATAGAAGTAAATTTCCTAGATGAATCGGTGATTTTTTCAGAACTAAAAAAATCCATAACCCATAGAGCTCTTGGGGAGGGGGAGGGGGAATATCCCTCATTTCCCCCATTATATCCGCCACTGTCTCACAACGCCGTTCGGACTCAATGCTGTTTTTAGAAATTACTTTATTCTGCAAAATGTAATGTCATTATAAAATATAAATACAAGAATAAAAACAAATTTGAACGTTAACAATGAAAACAAATCTCATGATTAAAATAGTAAAATGACAAGACTAATTAAAATACTAGACTAAGTTCGATACAAAGTCGATGAAAACGGTTCAATAAGATCATTATAGACGCTTTGATACTAGTTTGTTGTTTTGAAATTATTTATTGTTTTTCGAACTTCATTCAAAATAATTGAAAATCTCTTCTATAAAGAAAACAAAATTGAAAATGAAAATAGTGAGGGATGGATTTGCACACTCATCCAACGCTGGCATACTCGCTGTATTCCCACTCACACAAACAAACACGAACGTTTGCGCAACCTTACGCGTTAAGGGGCCCATACACGAGCGAATAATTTGTGCAAATTTGTGTTTACCAAAAATATGTGACTACCCATACACTACGCAACTAGTTGCACAAACTCTATGTTACGCTGCCTGTTGCACAAAAATTTTCAAACGCGTTTGATTTTCATCATACAGTCGCGCAACACATCAAACCTGGTTTCTGGTGTGGATATATCTCTGCGTTAAGGGATTTGCAATTCGCGCTTTTGTTTTCGGGTTTAGGGTCTCGCGTTTCGGGTTTCGGGTTTCGCGTTTCGGGTTTCGGGTTTCGCGTTTCGGGTTTCGCGTTTCGGGTTTCGGGTTTTAAGGTGGAAATAGACACGTCCATTTAAAAATTATTCTATGACACTCTTTAATCACTTTAAATTCATTTTTAAATCATTACGACACAAATTCAACATTTTTTCGCTAAATTAACTCAAAAAACCACCACGAATGTAAACAAAAATAACCACCTTATCATTTATCACTCTTAAAAACTTAATCATTAAGCACTTAATCATTCACTTTTTTTAATTTTTTCTATTAAAACACTGGAGCACTAATTCACGCGCGATTTTATTAACTTTAATATATATTTAATGCTTATTTAACTGCAAATTTAACAAATTTTTATGCGAGGCGACACGTATTTCACTACCGAACAAACTTTGACGTTTAGACAGACCCGGTCAAAGTACTACTACACACTCAAGCAGCTCAAAAGTTGTGCATGGCTTGTATATATAGAAGGCTATGCATCGTCGGTTTATTGTAGTTTATGGATTGGATTGTTGTATTGAATCGGTTGCATAGTAGTTTTCTTGAATATTTGTTTGTTGAGAGGTCTAAACTTTCCTGTGACTGTGCTATCTTGTAGTTGAGGTGGGATGGTAAGCTTCTAATTTTTAAGAGGTAATTGGATTGAAGGATCTCTCTTCGAAATTTTAGCGGGATAATGTTAGCATCTACCTCCATACTTTTTACTGGAGTGGTTCTAAATGCTCCTGTAGCGATTCGTATTGCTGTATTTTGAATAGTATTGATCTGTTTTAGGTCTTTATTATTTGCGCTGTTATATACTATTGCTCCGTAATCAATAATAGGTAGAATTATTGATTTATATATTTTGAGGAGGGAGTATCTGTTTGTTCCCCATTGGGTGTTGGCGAGGCTTTTTATGATGTTCATGTTTTGTGTACATTTATTTTTTACCTTTGTCAGGTGGGCTTTCCATGTGAGTTTCCTGTCAAAAGTTATCCCTAATATCTTAATTTCGTTTTTATATATTATTTCACTGTTTCCAATTGTAATCCTCGGGTTTGTAATTTTATATTTGTTTGTAAAATGGATGGCTGTTGTTTTTTCGGGTGTAAAAGCAAAACCTGTTCTCTTTGACCAATTTTGTAGGTTTGTGAGCGTTTCTTGTAGTTTTTCTTGAATTAGCGTCGTCAATTTGTGTCTCATGTATATTACAAAATCATCTGCATATAATAGTGCTTTTACTTGCTCAGTGCAGTTACTTGTAATGTTGTTGATTGCTATAAGAAATAGTGAAACACTCAATACAGAGCCTTGAGGTAAACCATTTTCCATTTCGTGTTCGTTGGATTGGATATCATTAATTTGAACTTTGAATTTTCTATCGTTTAGAAAATTCCTAATGTATTCTGCTAGATTCCCTTTGAGACCAACCTTTTTCATTATAGATAGTATGCGATATTTCCAGGTTGTATCATATGCTTTTTTAATATCCAAAGATACAGCGATTACATGTTCTTTGTTTGTGAAAGCTTGTAGAATTTCTTGCTGCAGCATTACTGCGCAATCAATTGTGGAGTGGTATTTACGAAAAGCGCATTGAGATGGTGTTATTATTTCTCTTCTGTTTAGGAACCAAGTTAGTCTGTTTGTTACAATTTTTTCTAGGATCTTGGATAGGCACGAAGTTAGAGAAATTAGCCTGATATTGTCGATCTGGGATCGGTCGCGTCCTGGTTTTGAAATGGAAATTGCGAGAGATGTTTTCCACATTTTTGGAAATCTTTGTGTTGTAAAAATTTTGTTGTAGAAAGTTAATATTTGATTTAGAGCTTTGCAATCGAGGTTTTTTATCATATCATAGTGAATCTCGTCCGGTCCGGGTGTTGATCCTTTACATAATTTGAGCACATTTTTTAATTCGATTAATGTTATTTTTTGGTTGTATGGTTCAGTGTTATCCTTGAGGAAATCTATGCGAATGGTTTCGGTATCGGTTTTGTATTTTCTAAAGTTTTCTTCGTAATTTTGTGTAGAGGTAATTTTAGCATAGTGTTTAGCAATTAGTTCTGTTATATTTTCTTTATTACTGATGATGGTGTTGTTTATGTTTATGTATTCGATGTTAGTTGTTTTTGTTTGACAGTTTATTTTTCTTATATTGTTCCATATTGTTGGTATAGGTGTTAGAAAGTTGATGTTCTGTACGAAATTTATCCATGATTCTCTTTTCGCTTTCCTGATAAGTTGTCGAGCAATAGCTTTAGTTTTTTGGAAGTTGATGAGGTTGGTTGTTGTGGGTTTTTTTTATATTTATTCTGCGCTTTTTTTCTACATTTTATTGCGTTTTTTATGTTATTGTCCCACCAAGGGACCAATGGTCTCTTTGAAAATTGGGGGGTTTTCGGGATAGTTTTTATAGCTGCTTTTATTATTTGGTCTGAAATATATTCACATTCTTCGTCGATATCGTATGGTTTATTTTCGAATTGAACTAATTGTTTGAATTGTTGCCAATTGGCTTTTTTGATAATCCATTTAGGTCTTCTGGTTTCATGTGTTTTATGTTTATCGTGTTGTATTTGTATAGGGAAATGGTCACTATTGTGTAGGTCAGAGAGTGTGTTCCATTGGAATCTGTTTAACTGATGATTTATACTTAGTGTTAAGTCAATTGTACTTAATTTTGCTGTGTATGTAGTGAAATGAGTGGGTACGTTAGGTTTGTTTATAATGCCGATATTATGTTGGTGTATTAAACCTTCTACTATTTTTCCCCTGTAGTCTGTGCGTTCAGATCCCCATAGGGTATTGTGCGCATTGAAATCGCCTAATAGAAGAGTTGGTTTTGGCAATTGTGTGATGATATTACTTAGTTCTTTATATGAAAGGTGCTGCGCATTTGGTAGATATATATTGCAGATTGTTGTTTTTATTGGGTACTTTATTTTTATTGCTATAGTCTGATAGTTTGTTTGCAGTGGAAGTAGTTCATATGGAATGTTGTTTTTTATTGCTATTAGGGTACCCCCGCAGGTGTTCCCCCCACCGTTGTAGTCATTTCTTTCAATTGTATAGTTTCTCAAATGAAAATGTTGTTGTGGCTGCAATCTAGTTTCTTGTAAACATATAACGAGAGGATTAGTCTCGTTTATTAATAGCTGGAGCTCTGGAAGTTTGGAAAATAAACCATTTAGGTTCCATTGCAATATGAAGATGTTTGTTTGATTGGTATTGGAAATAACGTTATTATCTACCATTTTCTTTTTGGTTTTCCTTTTGATTTTTTACTATTTGCTGACTGGTCTGATCGCGTTGATGCTTGATCTTCATTTACTCGTTGTATTTGGGTGTTTGTTGTGTTGATGGGAAGTGTTAAAATTGGCATTTTTGGGTTAGGAATTATGTTTGATGTTGTTGTATCGAGGTTTTCGTTTGCTGTCGTTGAAGTTGTAGGGTTGATGGTTTTTGTCTGAGCTAAGTTTTCTTTTGTTACTGTGTTGATTTTTTTTATGTTCTCAGTTGTTTGATCAGTGTTTGCTTCTCTTCTTCTTTTTATTGACGTAGATCGTGCACGCGGTGTTCTGTTGGTTTTTTGATTTCTTTTTGTTTTGTGTTCAAGGGGTATTGGAGATGCAAAGGACATAGGAGATGGTAATGTAGGAAATTCTTCGTCGCTATCTAGGTCTATAAATCTGTTGTTTGTTATTCTGGAATACAAGTTATTCTTTTTTCGTGGGTTTTCAAGAGCTGCTTCTAGATAACAAAGATTTCTTATCGCCATGGTTACATTTATTTCCCTTTGCCTTAGTTTTTCTGGGCAATATTTATGTATTGCAATGTGAGCTTCTTTGCAGTTGCTGCATTTGGCAGGTTTAGTACATTTGTCGTGTTTGGGGTTTTCACTGCAGTTGATGCATACTTCCAGGCTCCGACAATTTTTCGTTATATGTCCATACTTGAAACATTTGTAACACTGTTTTGTTGGTTGAATGTAAGTGTCGCATGGTATACGTACTTTATAAAGAAAAACGTGTTGAGGTGTTTTATTCCCGTAGAAATTTATTTTAATGGCTGTGGAATCTTCCCATTTTATTTTTCCATTTTCGTCCCTTGTTCTTTTTTTTAATCTTTGTAATGATTGAATTTTTATCTGGGTTTCAATTTCATTTATTAGCGTGTTTGTGTCTATGTCCAGGTCTATTCCTTTAATTATGGCAGATCTTGTAGTGAAGTTAATGGGTATGTACGCATTATAATTTTGCTGTTTCAGGGCTTCGTTTTGTGTTATTTTGTTGGCAACGTGGGCTCTGATTGTTTCCACAATGACGGTATTTCTGCTCACTTTTTTTATTTCGTTGATGTATGCTTTATACTCGTCGAAAATTTGCGTTATTGTCTTACCGATTTTTATTCTGCTAATTGGTGTTGTGCTATTTGACTTCACAATAACTTTATATATTCCCGGATCAATTGATTCGGGATAGAGGTTTATAATGCCATCTGAAGCAGATGACATTATGGTTTTTAATGATAATACTTTTTACACTTGCGTTTCGCTTCCTTTCACTTTGAAGTTCTTCGGGGAACTGTATCTTAGGTTTTATTATAGTTGCAAATGTTATCTTAATTTTTATTCATAGTTTGTTGCTTAAATTATAAAATGATATTTAAATGCACAATCAATTAGTACTTCCTTAGAAAATCTAAGAAAAAAAAAATCGTACGAATGCCCTGTCCGTAACGCATGGAATGACCGATATAGTACAGAATCCGTAGAAGAACGACCTTCACGGATAGAGTAACCGAATGAAATTTATTTCTATGATAAAAAATATACTAACAAATGTAGGTTGCCTAACGAAATATGTACAAGGCTATATTTAATATGCGCTTTTTGTCTTTTGCCACCTTTTACCTGTTTTGAGGAGATACTATGCATTTTGGTGAAATTAGGGCCTCACCCTACGCATATGAGTCGACTGATTTGCGATCCCAATTTCACACTGGTTTCACCATTATTACGCTAAGAACCAGTTTGTAACGAAAATTAAACCTTTGTCCACACACAAGCGCAACTGAGTTTTGATGAGTCGGTGTTCTATGCTCACGAAGATTTTGTTAAATAACGACACGTACAAATGCAACGACGCAACTGAAACTGGTGACATTTCCAAGCGTGCGGCGCAACTTTAGTTTTTAAGAACGTAAATCAATAAAAATTTCATTTCACAACTATGGTAAATTCCAACAATAGTTTAAAGAAAGCTCAATCAAAAAATGTCTACAAAGGTACGTACTAAGAGTACAGAAATAGTTCTCATGAATAACTACATAAAATTTAAAAACGAAAAAAAAAATGGCAAGACGAGAACAAAAATTTAAATTGGCAAAAAAGTCCCTGGGCAGATCATCCAACAGCACAATTAACAAGTCATTGACTCTGAATCATGAGAAAACCTGAAGTCTCCGTTTACTGAATGCAATCCTCATAGTAGCAGTCAGGTTTGCCCAGGTTCGTACCGTAATTTGCACGTTGACATGTGTTTTACCAGTCATCCCTCATTTCCTACCTCACCTGTAAAAGCATATCAACAACAAAACTAAATAAACACGAAACCGGCGAAAACCTGACTTGTAGCTGCGGTTCTTTGTCTATACAGGCAAATTCTTAATTCGTCATTTCATCCTACGGAATAAATTGAATAACGTGCAAATGTTTGTGCTTTTTGACATTGATGACTTTAAGAAAAACAATTTTCCTTGCAATTTCATTTTGAATTGAGAGTTGATGGCGTGGAAAATTTACATAAATTCATGACACCAACGATAGTAAAGAAAACGTAAAATTATTATGACAAAGGCTGCGTTTTAATTTTAATTGTTTATTAAATCCATAAATGGCGAATTTTAATTTATTACTTTGTTTTGCGAAATCTCGTTCATTGTGAAACCTACTATCGGCTGTCGTCTGCGCCCAGACAATAGCTGAAAGAACTATTTAGGTCGAAATGTAGTTTTTGATTTATTATTCTTATTCATCATCTTTTTCAGTTTTTTTTGGCTATCCGCTCAACTTTTATTATATAACTTTTTATGTTTTTGACTAGGGTTTTAGAACAGAACGAAAACGTGAAATCCCCAACGCTTGAAGCTCCTAAAGTTTTGCAAGAATTTATAGTATCGGTTTCATGGCACGTAAAATCAGAAGCATATTAGATGTCCGAGTTGATGCTCATTTGATCTTTGCCCTAGTTTTTGCTGATCTTGCTTTTATTTCTGGGGATGTAAGTAAGCGTTGTCTTTTGCACGCGTAATTATGAACTAATTTTAATCATGCAATTATCTAAGTTATTATACATTTTGCCGTACGAATTTCAATTCATGAGATATCACCGTTTTAAAGATTTAAAATACTCATATGCGAGACGACTAATAACTCTGGAAGTTGGTGGGTTGAAACCTTGACTTCTACAGTTTTAGATAGGTGGGAGTATTCTGCGTAGATTGCTGCCTTATTCATGAAAATATCTAATAGGGTTACAAAAATACAGGGTAATGTGTAAACCTTTACCAAAAAAATTTCAAAACACCCTAGCGGCTAAGCCGTTACGATTTTCCCCAGCCATACAATTTTTTGGTCATCTATCCAAGACCTATCCACACCCAGGCGTTTCGACATTTTCACTGATACACCCTGCATATGGGTAATTCTTTTACAAACCGAACACTTTCTGACCGACCCCTCTTCGATTTGTCTGAAACTTTTTTTACGGGTTCTATATCGAAAAATAAGATATACGTGTCCGAGGATTTTCCCATTTTTTATTTTTATTTTTTTTTACGGGGGGTGGAAAATTCGTGATTTTCGTGATTTTTGGATTGAAGACCTTTTTTCAAAAATTCATAACTCCGGTTCTATTTGAGCTAGAAAAAACATTTTTTTTTTAAATTAAAGGTAAAAGAGGGTACTTTAAGGAAAAAAATATTTCAAGAAAATTTATGACAATTTTTCCATTGTTATTAGCAATTTAAATGTTAAAATCGATATTTAACAATGTTCCCCACCTCGTAGCACTTTTTAAATATAACCATTGTATTCTACGTTAAATTTTACATTGAAAATGCTTTTTTAAAAAATGGAGAAAAGATGGTTTCTATTGGAGAAAAACCAAATAAACAAGCGCGACATGTTTGCGTGCTGGTTGCAATACCTAGAAGCCACATTTTTGCCGCCTCATACTATTTTTTTCTATTATATTATCAGCAGTAAATATATTTGTAAGAAAATTATGTTATTTATTAGTGAATAAGGCTTCATGAAGGATTAGGTGTATTATATATTTCACTTGAAAATTTTAACAACTTTTTTTGAACAGTAAATCGCAGCCGCGAGGCATTTCCTAACACCGCACATAATTTCAACGTTAACGAATTCCAGGGCATTGGATATGGATTGTTTTATCTTGAAAGACCGGAGACCGTTCTTAACATAGACAGGGACTCCAGTGAAATGGATATTGAAGGAACATGATCGCGTAATGAGGCCTCAGAGGCCAGTAAGATGTGTATGTTGGACCCATGTAAGATTTCCCGCAGTTCGTCGATTTTATTACGCTGCGCCGGCCCAGGTCCTGGAGTCGTAACTGCCGGCGTAGATCCTCTAATTTGTTCGAAACTACGGCGATGTCATGTTGAACTGTTTCCACATCGTCTCTCAGTTCTGCGATTTGAATATTTAAAGTATTACATACTTCATCAATGCGGGCTATTAGGCGAGTCTCGAGTGAGTTCAAACGGACCTCGAAGGTCGCAAATTTAACATACGATTGAAGCTTGGCAGTGAGAACTTTAGTGCTTCAATTGATTTCTGACTGTTGACCCCAGGTAGTTAAATTGGTTTACCCGTTCGAAGTTATATTCCCCCCAGGTGGTATTGTGGTTTCTTCTTCTTCTTTCCACCCTTGACTGAATTAGAGTCTTACTCTTCTCGGCGTTTATTTGCAGCCCTATATGTTTTGCTCCATCTTCTAATTTTGTAAATGTTTCTCTAAGATATGACAGTGATCTTGCAAGGCAGTTTATATCGTCGGCATATCCTGCCAACTGTTTGGATTTGTTAAGCAGGGTTGCGTTCGCATCAATGTTAACCTAGCGAATTACTCCTTCTAGGCAGAGATTAAATAGCATGGGTGCCAGCCCATCGCCCTGCTTTAAGCCTTGCTTGACTGGGAAGGATTCCGTCAATTCTCTTTGTATTCTGACTGCACATCTTGTATTAACAAACATGTCGCGCTTGTTTATTTGGGTTTTCTCCAATAGAAACCATCTTTTCTCCATTTTTTAAAAAAGCATTTTCAATGTAAAATTTAACGTAGAATACAATGGTTATATTTAAAAAGTGCTACGAGGTGGGGAACATTGTTAAATATCGATTTTAACATTTAAATTGCTAATAACAATGGAAAAATTGTCATAAATTTTCTTGAAATATTTTTTTCCTTAAAATTCCTTCTTTTACCTTTAATTTAAAAAAAAAATGTTTTTTCTAGCTCAAATAGAACCGGAGTTATGAATTTTTGAAAATAGGTCTTCAATCCAAAAATCACGAAAATCACGAATTTTCCACCCCCCGTAAAAAACAATAAAAATAAAAAATGGGAAAATCCTCGGACACGTATATCTTATTTTTCGATATAGAACCCGTAAAAAAAGTTTCAGACAAATCGAAGAGGGGTCGGTCAGAAAGTGTTCGGTTTGTAAAAGAATTACCCATATAAGAATTTATTTGCACTTTATTTGTGTTTATAATATTAGATTTATATAATTTTGTTTATTATTGGTAACTTTTCTGATTATGTACCTACTATGTATCTGGGTATTGCCCATGCGAACTATCGTACTCAAGTAAAGGCCGGAATGAAGAAAATTGGCTAGATCACTGAACGTTACCGCTTTAGACGCCTTAGCTTCGTTGTCGCGGTTAAAACCGAAGACTGGCTTTAGCCTATCAATGGATATTGATTTGATTGTGCCGTTCAATTTGACGACGATGTGCTTTCGTAATCGTTGGATTACTTCAGAGCTTTTCGAACACAGTTTACTCGTATTCAAATGTGGGGCTACTGGCACGTAGACATCCTTTTGGTCAAGTTGCTGAGGATGTATTGCCTTGATGATCTGCGTATGAGAACAAATCGGGAGGAAATTCTGATTCTTTAATTGGATTTTCTTCAGTTGGGATAGAAATCGAATTGGGAAATCCCAGATTCCAACCGTATACGACCTCGGATGGTGAGAATTGTAATTCGGTCTTAGTTGCCGTGCGAATGCCTAAGATCACAAAGGACAAGTCTTCACTCCAATGAGTAGTGTTGTTCCTTGCCATTAAGGTTGCTTTTAGTTTCCTGTGGAACCCTTCAACAATTCCGTTTGCCTGCGGATGGTAGGCGGTTGTCCGGATTCGATGAATGCCGCGTAATTTGGCAACTTCATTGACTAATTTCGATTCCAACTGCTTACCAAGTGGTACCCCGAATCGTGGGAAAAATTCAATGAAGAATCTTTTTGCCACTGTTGAAGCGGAGATATTCCGTATAGGTAATGCTTCAGGCCGTCGCAAGAATCTATGGACTATAGTTAAGATATAAGAGTATCCACGAGATTGGGGTAGCGATCCCATTATATCCATATGGATTGGTCTGCCATGAATCTTTGGACTTTTGGCAACGGCTCGACTTGTAGCACGAATACCAGGATGAGAGGACTTTGTTAGGAATTGAATGCTAAGCTCAGTAAAGAAGTGGGTCTGTAAGGCTTAGGAATGCCTGTACTAGTTTCGTATCACACCTGATAGGCGGTAAATGGTATTGGTGTGAGAACTAATTTTACCCGTGGGTCTTTGCTGGGATGTTCTTGTAGAGACTTAAACTCTGTTTCACCTTGTTGAGCCTGAGCTAGTGTAGGCAGCTCGAGGGTGACCGATTCATCACAAATAATTCAAAACTGTGGATTTCATCTTACTGAGCTGTCAAAAATGTTTTCACACACCTCAACCGAAGGCAAGACGGTGTTCTTTCCGGACATTTTATTATTTCATCATCATCATCATTGGGGCTACAGCTAGAATTGAGCCGGACTTCGATAGTACATTTGTCCTTTAACGATGAAAATTTATACTGAGGCCTCAACTTCTTGAAAAGTCGCGGTTCAAAAATAATGTCCTACTGATATATGAGTAGATATGTATCGAGAAAAAAAGGCGAGGTGTGATTGTAAATACGACCTGGAGAGACATTTCTTAATTCTTTGGCGGCAGTAAAATATCGAATTTGAACTGAGGTGAGGCGAGATTGTACATTCGAATTGGTGAGGCATTTACAACATTTTTCGAGGCAGGAAAATTTTGTATTGGAGAGACATATCTTATTTTTTGTGCCAGTAAAATTTCGTACTGGAGAGACATTTCTCATTTCTTTTGCGGCAGCACAATTTCCAACTTGAAATTAGGCGAGCTAAAATAGACATATGCATTGTAGAGGCTTAGCTTTCTTACATATTCTGAGACATTTTAATACATACTAGAATCAAACTCGATCCGTACATCAATACTGCTTTAATAACTTGTCTGTATAACTTAAATTTAATACTCCTGCTTATTCTTTTACACTTAAAATATTTCAATATACTGTATAGTATGTTATGTTCGCTAGCAGTATTCTTCTCTTTTTTTAATTTCCGCCGTAATGTTTGTTGTTGTTAATTTGAATAGTAAGTAGGTAATGAGTATTTAAGTAGGTAATCTTGTTTACGGAATGCATTTTATATGGTTCGATTGTTATATTTCGTCCTATTCTTCCACTACTATTTAAGGATCCGCATATGCTTCGTTTTATTTTCACTTATGATAAGACCAGATTTTGATGCTACTTTTTCTAAAACTGCTTAAGCTTCCTTTGCTGCAGTGATTGCCCTGCCTATGATGACTATGTCATCTGCATATACCATCAGCTGAGCAGAATTAGAATTATCATCTAGTCTTAATGCTCGGACCGCTTTTTCTAAAAAAAATGTTAAACAGTAAGCAGGATGGTGAGTCTCCTTGTGTGAGGCCTCTGTTTGTTTCAAAGAGCACTGATGCGTGTTTATCACTGAGCTGAATTAATTAGTCTGGAAAGTTCAGTTACACCATTGCTTCGTAGATTTTTGATCGTAGTGCAAGATTATATTAAAGAAAATGATGTGTGTTTCTATATTAAATTCTTTCGCCTTATCAATTGCCTGTCGTTGTGAATATGTACGGTTGTGAACTTTTCTTGCCTGCATTCGCACAATTGCCAATTAATCTTTCATACTGGTGCAATAAACGAGTATTCAGGATATACGACAATATTTTATATGTTACGTTCTGTAACGTAATTCCTGTCCCCGGCTTTGTGTTGAGGACAGATTAGATTATGTTCCTTTCGTCGGGTAGTTCTTTATGCTTCCAAAGTATTGTACAATCTTGTTCATATGTATTTTTAATGTATTGCTACACCGATAAAAAAAAATTAGCTTAAGAGACTTTTTCTTGAACCAAGCAAATAATGCTTTGGATATAACGAAAACAAAATTGTCTTCGGATAAGCAATGCTCAAAGTTGACTAGAAGTAAGAAAAAAAAAATTCTTAGTTTGAGATACTCATTTTTTTAATTTAAGCAACTCCAGGTAATAAAATAGTGAATTGCCCCAATAAATATTCTCGAATTAAAACTTTATCGTGTCTTTATTTAATACAAATTTTGTTTTGAATAAAAAGTATTTAGTTTCTTGAGTCAAAAATTAAAAGATCTTATTTCGAAAAGACATATCTTGATCGAAAAGTATAAGTATTGAGCGAAGAAATACAATTGCTTAACTCCAGAATTTCTAGTGTCTTACTCTGAGACAGCATTCTCATGTTTAGACTGAAAAATGTTTCTACTCAAGACCACGAAACGAAGACTATGGAATTGCTGGAATCAAGACAATAATTGTTCTATCAGTGTACATTTCATTTCATATTTCGGCTGGTATATTGTCTACACCGGGAGACTTGTTATTTTTAAGTTTACTTATAACTCCTTCTACTCAGGGCCGGCGCTTGCGTTTTTTTGCGCCCGATGCACGAAGCCATATTGCACCCCATAAGTTGTTCATTATTGATCGCAGTGAAGGACAATGGAAAAAGACACAATCACTCGCTGGATGGGAAAAATAATTTTCATAGTTGGCGCAAAATTTAAGATTTCGCCAAAATAATGCGTATAACATAAAAAATACATATGTAGGAAGTTTCACATGAGTCATCCAACAGAAAAATTTGGTATAAAGAACAAAAACTTGAGTGATTCCATTCAAAATATAAGTAGGTTCAAAGCATGACCGGAATGCTAAAAAACGAAGGAAATTGGAATTTTGCTCATGCTTTGAACCTACATATCTTCTAAATAGAGTTACTCAAGTTTTTGTTGCAACTAAAAGAATACAAATTTACCTAAAAGATGAGCCAAAGTATATTGCTTTACGATAGTAAGGGTCATTCAAATCTAAGTAAATTAAAAAAAGATACCCCTGTATCTTAGTGGATCTCTCTGAACTCTCTAGAATAACTCTTTCCTCCAAATACATCCAAGAATCACCCCTGATAAAATTATCAACGTAGTCCGACTTGAACGTCCGATGACCTATACAATTCGTGAATGAGTGCAAAGGAGTATTTTAAGTCTTTAAAACGGTGATATCTCACGAATGGCAATTTGTACGAGAAATTTTTTTGTAGAGAATCGGATGATCTACAAATTTTGTAAACATTATTTTTTGATAAGACTTAAGGCTAAGATATATTTGCAAAAAAACTAATATTTTGACCCTGAAACCCCCTAAAAATTGAGCTTCCCGGGGTAGAACAGCGGTAGACTTTATAATCCCTTATTAAGAACCCTAAAAGGAAGCTCTGTGCCAATTTTCAGCCTCTACCCAATCATTTCCGCTATTTCGCTTTTTTCGGCTTAATTTACCTGTACTATGTCGCGAAGTGCATTTTTCCGTCGTAATTAATGTGTTTCATATAGACCATTATGCAGTCACCACTCTGGAAAAAATGTTTTTATAGGAAATTCTCCGAGGAATACCATAGTATTTTTTTTTAATTTTGAAAAAAAAAAACCAACGAATAGTAAACTGAATTTCATATATTTAAATGTTAATAAATACTAATTTGAAATACTTTTTCTTCTTCTCTTTAACGGTTCTACAACCGGAATCCGGTCCTAGCCTCCCGCAACAGTTTTCTCCACCGGCTCCGATTCTGAGCCGATGTCTTCCAGTTTGGCATCCCTAAGCTGTGAGGGTCCTGGACTACGAAATCCTTCCAGTGAAGGTTGGGGTTCCCTCGCTGTCGCACCCCATACGTCTTACCACAGAGAACTTTCGGAGCGGGCTCATTTCCACTCCGAGCTTCACAACATCTATGTCGCGATAGCGCTAGTAGATCTCCTCATTGTAGAGTCTCCGGAATCGTCCTTCCTCACATAGGGGGCCACCATTCCTCCGAAGTATTTTCTTCTCGAACACGCCTAAGAGGTGTGAGTGCTTTTTGCTCAACACCCACGTTTCAATTCATATACATATGTATGAGTACCGTCTTATATAGTAAAAGTTTAGACGATATGG
Organism: Thereva unica; assembly: GCA_949987705.1. Taxonomy (NCBI): domain Eukaryota; kingdom Metazoa; phylum Arthropoda; class Insecta; order Diptera; family Therevidae; genus Thereva; species Thereva unica. The sequence goes on from OX465282.1 coordinate 53,056,426, forward strand.
TAAGATGCTTGGATTTCAAGAGCCTTGACAGACTACATTAAGCTTTGTTGGCTTTTAGCAGTCGTACGCGTATTTCTGATTCCATGCTATTGTCGGCTGCTACTATTGACCCAAGGTAAGTAAATGATTTTACCACTTCCAACTCGTGTTCCTCTACCTTGATTATGGGACCAATGTTAGGTGCTCTTGTATACGAGGCCACCATGTACTTTGTTTTGCTTTCGTTAATGTGCTGTCCCAGATTTCTCGCCGCCTGTTCAATCTGAGTGAAAGCTTCTTGTACAGCTGTTGTTGTTCTTCCAATGATGTCAATGTCATCTGCATAGCAATCGGGTGGCCTTGTGGAGGATTGTGCCCCTTGATATCACGCCCGAATCTCGGATCACTTTCTCCAACGCCAGGTTGAAAAGAAGGCAGGCCAGACCGTCCCCTTGTTTGAGTCCATTATAGATGATATTGAGTTTTGGTGCTCTAGACATTTTCGCATAGCCTGCCTCAAGGTGAAAATTTGTTCAGTTGTTGTTTTGCCTGGGCTGAAGCCACACTAGTAATGGCCTATGGTGTTTCTGACGTATGCGACCATTCTGTTTTGTAGGATAGCGGAGAATATCTTGTACACGGTACTCAACAGCGTTATTCCGCGATAATTAGTGCACGCTGTGATATTTCCTTTTTTATGTACCGGGCAGAGGATGCCTTTTCTCCAGTTTCCTTGCATCACTTCTTGCTCCCATACTTGTACAATTAATTCATGAATCGCTTGGTGTAATGTAGGCCCTCCATATTTAACCAGCTCCGCTGGGATGCCGTCTGCAACCGAAACGTTGTTGTTTTTGAGCCGGGTCTATAGCTCTACTAACTTCTGCTAACCTTGGTGGCGGCAGCATAGCATTATCGAAATCCTTTTTACAACTATTAACATATAGATCTATTCATTATCTTTAAAATGATACCTCATTTAAAAGGGTATAATCAGCCAAAGACGTAAACTTTACTTCCCCTTGTTTTAGAAAGTATGTGTGTGTGGCCATTTTCAAAAATTCAACTTCACCTACCGCACCCGTTTTTTGATTTAAACGACATAAGTGATTTTCGTACCTGCACGATATCGCACGAACCACAGACGATATCGACTTACTTGAGATATAGTCCGAAGCGTATTAACGAAAAAATAATCTCAAAAGATTAAGATACCTTCTTTTGAGGTGCCGAAAGAAGAATATTAACGAAAAAATGTTCTGAAAAAAATTTCATAACATTCGGTCGCACCTTTTTTTTTGTTTAAATGAAAAAAGTTTGCTAATATCTAATAAACTCGATGGAATGAGATCCGTTCTGAACGAAGTGATCTCTTTTGGGTTCTGCACAGCGATAGCCTTCCAACAAAACATCACTTGTCAAAATCCGACGACCTTTAAAAATCTTTCCAAAATTTCGTTACCCTTTACAAACCTCACGAATTCTTCAAACCTTTGATCAGCACTTTCTTGACGGGGAATTGTTTTTACGTCCTAGAGTTTTAGGAAATTGCGGTTAATCCCGGAATTTCCAGTAGTTACCGAAAAATTTGTTCTTTTTGGTCAAGTCTGACAAGTACTGACATTGATTAGTTTTTCTAATATCTGTGAAAATGAAGTTATTTGTACTAGCTTGTCTCGGGATTACTTTGTCACCAGCTCTAATATTAGTCAATTTCCCACTAGTGCTGAACGTATTACTATTTTGTAAGAAGTCAGTTTATTCCGTCTACGTTCATCATGGGAAGTTAGTTGATCGCCTGGAGCGAAGGGATCAAACCCACATCCCAACTAGTTTTTTTGTGAATCCGAAATTGTTTTCTGAAAAAGTCACAACGAAGCTGTGGACCAATTTTTAACCATTTTGGAGTTTTGTCTCTTTAAAATACTAATTTCCCGGGCTAATGTACATTTTGGACATTGAAATCACCCGCAACAATTATTGTACACTGCGGGTAGGAAAATAAAAATCCGGAAATCCTTCGGAAATAGCGTCGAAAGCTGAAGTGGAGATTTCGTCACTAATATGACGGCTTTTGTATAGAAAACAGAAGAATATGGACTTTCAAAAATTAAATAAAAATCCTGCTTAGAGCAAAAAGGACTTAATAAGTTGGTATCACATTAGTATTACAAGTATCTGCAATAATACAAAAGAACCATTAATTAAAATTTATAACCTCGAATTTTTTTGCGATTCTTTTATCAGTAATTTTACTACGCCTCACATATATTCTTTACTTTTAATAATGATACAACGTCCAACTATGACATCATAAATTGTCCTATTTTCCCCTAACAAATTAATTGTAAAACTCCGCTAGCAGAACAAAACTTACCTAACCTTTTTCATCAAGACGTCCTAAAGTGGCAGCATACATGTCATCGTTGGCATATCTGTTAAGTAACTATGTGTGAAGATATCATGGCATCATTACAGCATCCCGTGATCGTAAAAGAAATTTCTCTTTGTCCCTGATCACTTTTACATTACGACTAGTGAACTTCAGACCTATTTCTACTTTTAAAACAAGCTTTATGGGGACAGCGCCTTAAATGCCCGACCGGACAAACTTTGTGTACTTCACCTCAAGTAGTTGCTTTGCTGAGACCGGAGTCCAGTTGTTGAATTTAAACGTTTTCTCTACAATTTTTTATTCATAGTTTCTGTTTATTTCAGTATAGAGGTATATATTTTCAGTGATTGAAAGTCAAATGGAATCTTAATTTTGTCATGTCTTCGCTCCCGGGTTAATCTTCTCACTCAATGTACAAGTATAATAATGTTTGATTAAAGGCACGAGTACTATCACCTGATGTAATTCGTCTTTAATGGCAAATAGTCACTGCAATATAAAATATTAATGGCGTTTATACTTAGCTGATGATTATACGAAAATAATGTTATGTATTTGAGTTGGCCTTAAAATAGATTTAGAGAATTGATGACATTTTTAATAATTATGAAAATTGAGAGTTTGAAACTTTTTAGGCCACTTGACCTTTCATTTTGGTTCATTCATATGGTTTGGCCACTTGACATACCTAAAAAGTATTTCTTTGGATATCTTTTTCTGCTGAATTCTAATTTAATTCAAATTCACTAAAATTCTAAACAAAATTTTTAAAAGATGGCAAAGCAAAGTTATCTAGTTCGTAATATGGAAAAGAGAAGAATTATGCCGCGAACTGTATTCGAACAACGAACCGAATTTGGTAATCGGGCGCCGTTGAGTCGTCGTCATCCCGTCGAGTCGGAAGACCTAGAACCTAGGACCTATTAGCAGAAGCCGTAACAACTGGGAGGTCCTGGTCGGAGCTAAGAGCTGTCGCGCAAAACAGAGTCCGCTGGAGGGCAACTGTTTCCGCCTTATGTCCCATGAGGGATTAAAGGAGCGTAAAGAAAGATTCAAATAACGATACCAAGGTCAAAAATTGATAAGCGAAAGCGCCATGAGTGTCACATCTTATTGTAGATAATCCTTGGTCCAAATTTACTTTATGCTTTCATAGAGGTAGACCTCTATTTATATTAGTAATGACGTAGTAAATATTCTGATTTTGATAATGTATACTATATAAAAATATTTCTTCGAAAACACCTCATATTTTGTCGCCGTCCTTACATTAGTAATTCAGTCATTTTTATATTTAAATTGTAAATTAATTTTCGACAGTTTCTGAAGTCGCTGGCCAACCAGCCCATCTCCTTGACCTATTTCTTACTTTCCATCCAACAAGGTACTCCATCGATGGTAATTCACTTTCCTCATATCCAGCATTATTGACTCTTTCATAGCTGGGACTTATTCGTTTCTTTCAACCCACGGGGGGCTTCCGTTTTGATGTTTGTGGTACCAGTTTTTTTTATATATTCTGTAGCACGTATTGCGCTGCATCTGAAACTTTTCAATTGAGCCATTCAATAAGGGTGGTAGAATTTTGTTCTTATAAGGTATGTTCCTAGTATATTTGATATGTATTAAAAAAATATTAACTCGAATTCTGAATCTTGACCTTGTCTAATGATCCTAGCTACGCCGTATCTTAAGATCAATGGAGGGAAACGTAGCAGCTGATTTAGCGCGTATGTCGTTTAGGGTCAGGATGTGTTTATGTTTAAAAAAATCTACCATTGCAACCATCTTTAAACTAAATTATTTGGAAAATTTCTAATTGAATCAAGACCCACACTAACGAAGAAGCTTAATGCCTAGGAAAAATTGCCAGTTAAGCAATCTAGTTAGCACTGTCTTATTTGTAATAAATCAGACAACGACTTTCCTCTTATCTCAGGGAGCGGTGGGAACTAATGGCTGACCTATCTTTCAACGTCCTAGTCACAACATATTTTAAATCGCAAAACAACAAGCATCGCAATTCTTTGGATTTCTTAAGAGATGCGAGTTAGCAGCTCGAACTGCAATTTGGAAGAGCTACCTGGTCCGCCGAGTATACTACTGGTTCATTTAGGACCGCGCTCCGATGGTTGCTTGCGCATGTCCCGGATGTTGAGCATTGCCTCTGCGTCAGCCATCACAGAGTCTATCCATTTCCTCCTGGGTCTGCCTACTGGCCTACTTCCCGAAATTTCTTAGGCTATAAACAAAGCCTTCTATATTTACAAGCCATGCACAACAAAATCTCACTTCGAAGTGTGATTATGTGGTTTTTTTTGGGAATAAATTCGGAAAATTACTTCTGCCTTCACTTTTTTACCGGATTGTTGACTTATTACGTTGATAATTGTAAAATAGAATTAATTAAAACAAAATTTTCTTGAAAGAATTTTATCAGGAACTTAAATGAAATCTCGAACACATCTTTCAAAATGTACACAAATAACTTTTTGTTCTTTCTTATTAACTTCCCAGTATAGGAAGTTATTGTAATCGGTCCGAAAATCGAAATCGAAAATTTCAACGTATTTTCATCTTTCAAGGTCCCAGGAGCATTTTAAACAAAAAATTTGGAGGAAGTATGTGTGTGTGTGTGCGTACGGATGTGGTCATTTTTTCCTGCACGATATCGCGCGAACCAAAACTGATATCGACTTCGTTGAGGTGTCGTTCGAAGCGTATCAACCGAAATATGATCTGAAAAGATTTTCATGAAATTCGGTCCAGCCGTTTTTTTGTTTAAGCGACGTAAGTGATTTTTGTACCTGCACGATATCGCCCGAACCACGAAAGATATTGACTTACTTGACGTGCCGTTCGAAGCGTATTAGCGACAATATAATCTGAAAAGATTTTTATAATATTCGGTCCAGCGTTTTTTTGGTTTAAATGACTTAAGTGATTTTTGTACCTGCACGATATCGCGCGAACTATAAAAGATATCGACTTAGATGACGTGCCGTTCGAAGAGTATTAACCAAAATATGATCTGAAAAGATTTTGATAAAATTCGGTCGAGCCGTTTTTTTGTTTAAGCGGCGTAAGTGATTTTTGTACCTGCACGATATCGCCCGAACCACGAATGATATTGACTTACTTGAGATGCTGTTCGAAGCTTATTAGCGAAAATATAATCTGAAAAGATTTTTATAATATTCGGTCCATCGGTTTTTTTGGTTTAAATGACTTAAGTGATTTTTGTTCCTGCACTATACCGCGCGAACTAAAACTATATCGACTTCATTAAGGTTCCGAAAAACATTAATACATCAATTTTATATACATTTTCGTCATCCTAATCTTGTAAGTGCGCAAACTTAGTTTGACATTTTAGCGAAAATATTGATAAACAATTGTGACAAATTCTCGGTATTATACATATATTCCATATTGCCTATTGTTCATTTATTATTAAAATATCCAATCATAATATTCAACATCCATCATACTGGGAAGTTGATCGTGTGGACCGAAAGGGTCGAACCCACATCCCAACTAGTTTCGTTTCAATAACAAACAAAATAAATACAAGGAATCTTATTTAAACAAACGCACTAAAAAATTACTTAGATGGGGTAGAACAATATTAAAAACATTCTAAAACTAATTTTGCTTTTATTTTGGTGATGTTCGCTTCAAATCCGTTTCAGTTCCTTGATGTTGTCTGTAATGTGTTCTGCACCTGTTTCAAGTATTATTAAACTCAGAAATAGTTTTTAATATAACAGAAAAACAAATTACCTAACATAGAAGCACACAATATCCTGATGTTTGGATTCTCCAGGGCTTCACGAGATAAGACAAGCCGTTTAACCTTAAAAATACATATTGTATTCCTCTAAATTTCGTTCTTGCACAGTTCTGTTGCGAATTTATAACAACTTTCCTCGTAATGGTGTTTAATTAACAAAATCCACCTTAAAAACTGTAAAATATGTATATCGGTATATATTTATTATAAAACCGAAAAATCTGCACGTTCTTTATCATTACAGCACTGAAAAAATGACTTGCTAATTCCTTTTTAAGGTAGTCTCTTTTAATGCACGTATTCCTATTAATTAAACTAACTGCAACTTCATTATCTCAAAAAACGTTTTGATATACATAACTTGAGAATAAGTCCTCCATAACCAACATACATATATTCCGCAAATGGATTCTATTAACAACTTATAATTAAGTTGCTAATATAAATTAGCAACTTAATTATAAGTTGTTAATAGACACACTGGACACTTTTTGCACTTTTGCACGTTTTTTCTTTCGATAAAATACCTATTATTATTAATAAAATCTCACTAACAACAACACTTTTCGCGACACGAAACACTTCTTTCCCTTGTTTTTAATGGGATTTTGACATTTCATGAATTTAAGTTGGGACTTCATACAAATCCATACACATACCTATTGTATGAATTGTAAATATAGAAGGCTTTGGCTAGAAACCGTTTTGGGATACGATTGTATCCCATCCTAATTACGTGGCCGGCTAGTCTCAGTCTGTCAATTTTATTAAAGTTGGGAGTTGTGGGTCGTCAAAAATTTCATGCAATTCGTTGTTGTATCTTCTTCGCCTTTTTCCATCCTCTCTGATTGGGCCTATTATGCATCTGAGAATTTTTCTCTCACACCTGTTGACTCGTACCTCTACCATAACACAGTACTGCTAGTGTTGCTGTTTTGTAGAGTGAGATTTTCGTTTTCCTGTGCACAAATCTTGAAGGCAGGATTTGTTTTTGGGCATAAAAGGCCCTATTAGCCAGAAGTATTCGTCTGGTTATTTCTTCTTTTTCTTCGTTTCTTTTTGTGATTGTAGACCCAAGATTCACTGTTTTATCGACTACTTCTAGGTTATGTTCGTCAATTGTTATATTTCTTCCCATTCTCTGCTCTGGATTGTTGCATCACCTTCGTTTTTTCTTCGTTTATCTTCAGGCCTATGTCTTTTGCCGCCTCTTCGCCACAAGCTTCTTTTGCTGCCAAAAAAAGCTTCCCACGATGTTCACGTCGCATATCCAAGTAATTATGCCAAATATGTAGCTATTGATGCACTCTCTGGACTGACGATTTCCTTATCACCCATTCCAGGGCCAGGTTGAAAAGCATGGCGGCCAATCCATCACCTTGTCTAAGTTTTTGTCGAACTTCGAATTCATTATTTTGGATCCTTACTTTCGCCAGTGAGCTATTCATGCGCATTTGATCAGTTGTACCAGCTTTGAGGGGCTCCTAATTCCGATAAGATCTCGTATAGCCTCTCTCTGTTTATTGAGTCATAGGCCTGTTGAAAGTCGACAAATATCTGGTATACATCTACATTCCTTTCCAAGGTTTTCTCCTGAATTTGCCTTAAGGACCTATTTGTCGTAAAACCAGCTTGATATTCTCCTATAAGGCCTTCCGCTATAGGTTCTAGTTTTTGTTTCACAAGGATTGTGAAGGTTTTGTAGCTGGTGCTGAGGAGTGAGATGCCTCTGTAGTTTTTGCAGTTTAATTTATCTCCTTTCTTGTATATTGGACATATAATCGCTTTCTTCCAGTCCTCTGGTATATCTTCTTCCTCTCAGATAGTGCATATGAGTTCGTGTAGGGTTCGTAATAGTTGGAGTCCTCTTTGCTTAAGCAGCTCAGCGCCAGTGTTGGTGGGTCTATTCAGATGTTATCTTTTGGGGAATTACAAATGCCTCTGTCTGAGCATTCTCGTTTAGTATGGGGATAGGATTCAATAGTTTCTGAAAATACTCTCTCCACCTTTCCTTTATGCTATTAGCATCTGCCAACAAGTTTCCTCTATGTCTTTGCAGATTCCCGTTCTTGGCTGAAACTTATTGGTGATCTGACGAGTTCCTTTCTACGCCCGTTTTTCTTTTTTCCTTGAAGACTTCCATCTTTGCTCTTGTTGGCCTTGCGATGTACGATGTACTCTCGGTGACTCTCGTTTCTTTCTTCAATTGCGGCTCAACAGTCCTTTGCTGCCCCCTTTATGCTGCTTTTGATTTGCTCCCATTTGTCATTGATGTTGGGCTGTAACGAACGGGTGAACGAATTTAACTACCTGGGGTCGACAGTCAGCGAAAATAACGATGAAACTATAGATTGAAGAATAAACGACGCCAACTGAACATACTTCTCACTACTGCCAGTAATGAAATCCAGAGACATCCACAGAAAACAAAAATAAAAATCTACAAAACCATCATACGTACAGTAGTTACGTATGGATGTGAAGCATGGAGTATCTCCCAGATATCCGCCGGCAAGATGGATATTTTTGAGGGGAAGGTTCTCCGAAGGACATACCCAATCAATGAAGACGCTACAATCACGAATTGTACGAATTATACAAAGAGTGTAAACTTTCGACCCATGCCAAGCTACTGCGTTTACGTTGGGCCGGTCATGTCCAAAGAATGAATGACTCAAGGACACCAAAAAAAGCCCTGTATCTACTACCATATGGCAAAAGACCAGTTGGCAAACCACGGTCAAGATGGGAAGACAATGTTAAGCCCGATGCAGCGAAACTGCTCAATACAATAAACTGGAAACAAGCTGCGAAGCAGAGATTATCAACAGTATAAAGGACCTTTCCTGAGACTCTAGTCTTTCACATAAAAAAAAAGAGAGACGTCTGGAGGAAAAAGCTGATGGAGGCCAAGGCTCGAATTGGGCCTTCTTAGCTACGATTTCCCATTATTATAATTATCCAAAGTAGTTAAATAACCCAAAATATAGATAATTCAGGGGGTTACATAAAATTCAAATTCATCCGACACGCGAAACTGGCTGGAAGCGAGTTATTCGTCGAGAAGTGTCACAACCTTCGCTGTTGACTTTTCTCCCGTTATGTTGCGGACATGAAACGACATAGAGTTTCGGTCAATAGAAAGATATTTTAATACCCGTATTTCTGCTGTTTACTGCTTTTTCATATGAGCAACCGTTAAGGAGATATTCAAAAAAAAATGCGTTATCAGTTATTTCAGGCACGTGAAGTGCGAACTTTGGCGTTGGATTACTCGCAAACTATACAAGCGAGAACGATGACTAAGGGCTTATTCTAAAGGTAATCACTAGCACTATAAGTTTGGTAATCGGCATTAACCCACCCAAATTAATATCTTACGAGTTAATCGCAAAAAACTGCATTCAACCTCAACCACCCGAACAAGTTCGAACTTTGAGCGGCCATAACTTTGAGCCAAATTAACTTTGTATTGATCATTTTCAGCTATCATTGCACACAACCGAGTTATTTGGTATAAACGACCTGTAATAGCATAATGGCGCGACCATTTATTGGGCGCCACTTATGCGCGGTGTTACCCCCTTAGCCATAAGCCCTGAAGAGAATGGCCAAGGAGCCAACACCATACATAAGAAATAACAGAAAATCCGGAACTCCTACGCCGGCCACACGGAGTTGTCTAGCTCGCCGGAGGGGTCGTGGGGTGTGTGGCCGGGGCTTACCGCGGTTGGTTCACCACTTACCTGTGTCTGTGCAACTTTGACTTCCGTCCATCATTCTCCGGTCATCGCCCGAGCCGCGTCAACCCTGAAAAGAAATGATCCCCCCCTCAACCATTCCACCAAAAAAAATTTAATGCATGGTCATTCTATTAACTATAAACATTTAATCAACAGAATAACAATTACAAGGAATAACTATCAATCACGACAATAACTTATAACTCCGTGTCCATTATCAAAATTCAATGAGCAAAGTCAACAATATTAAGGTTCGTTCTTATAGTTACATAGATATGATCTCAAGATAAAAAGAAAACTCACAGTATTGGCCAATAAGGTGATTACAATCAATAGCATCACTTAACGAAAAAAACACATTTCCCGTAACCAACAAAGAACCAAATATTTCTGACAAGGGCAACACAAATTCACAAATAATTATCAAGAATATTATGAATATTATAGATATAATACTAACTACTATTAAAGTTATGGTTTTAGTAATAAATTTAATGAATTAAAGCAAGAAAAGTATGTGTATATTAAATTAAAATATAAAATATGTTCAATATGAGTTGACACATTAGTCAAAAACCCGAAGAGTTATATTTTAAACAAAATAACACAAAAAAAATCAACTTGTGGTCCAGCCGCTAATCTTGACGGATAATGTTATCTTCAAAAGGGTTGAGAAGGCTATTTTCAATCTGTCCCAACAGCACCAGATTAAAAATCAGTTTTACACATCTTCAACTTCTCCAACTGGAGGGTGAACGAAAGCCTGACATCTCTTTGAAGGGAGCAATAATCCCCTCACTTCAGGAAAGAAAACCTCGTGCTTGCTTTTCTGCTGCCTTACCGTGCTAATCGTAAAGAAAAAAACCTTGCATAACTTACAGGAAATCCGTAATTCGATGCAGCCCAAAATAAGGTACTTCCAACAATATGAAAATAGGGATCCAGGGTTTCCGTCACGGAAAACAAAAAAGCCGGAACATGCCTTTCTTATCAAAGGATATTGCTTCTTACAGATGACCGTCTAAGAAAAGTCCAATTCAGGTCCAGACCTCTCGCTCTCAATTTTAGGAACAGCGAAACGACTCTCGTTCCAGCTTCTAAAAAATACTAGCCAGTTTTCAAAAACAACACAACTCCGGGCACAAACTAGGAAAGACCAGGAAACTTTTCCACTAGCTTTTTTTTGTAAAAGAAAAACAATTATAAACAGACCGATCTCGGATCCAAAATTCACAAAAAAACCAGGAAGTTCTCTCACTGACTCCGACTCGACTTCCTTTTTTTCCAAAAACTTTTCGACTCCCTTCATTTATTATTTTTTTCCTCGCCTATCCCTTTTAAAATTTTCCTTTTCCTCCCAAGTAATTTTACAGTAAATTTCCCCTTGCCTACAGGGTGATTTCCACACTAAATTCCCCAATCAAAATAAATTTTCCGACCGACCGTTACATACCCTCGGGTCCACAAGGCCGACTCGCGAGGCAGTGAGGAGCCGAAAATAACGGACGGTTTTTTTTTGTGCCGTAGGTCTAATATGTTGGCGCCAATGTGGGACTCGACTCACGACCTGAGAATAGGAGTCTCATGTTCTAGTGAGCTAGCCGGGCATACGTGAACTAGTTGATAATATACGAACCGAGTGAAAAGCTAACTATAATTTAGGTTCATGCTTGCAACCGTAAGTTGCGATGGCCAGTCTGAAAAATCTCCCGGAGAAATATTTGGAGTTGCGAATAACAGGCGGAAGACAATACCACATTGTCCCCCGACGGATATCAACAAGTCTCCAAACATTCTCACACAAACTCCGGGTGCTTTCGCTCCACCGGGCCAGTCTCCAGCAATACCACATTGCCTTTGACTCCCCCCGGTGAAACGATAGTCAAACTGTCTGCTGAGAGATATTCTCCAGACTGACCGAAGAGGAAGGACAGTGTGAGGAGTGTATACAAACCTGTTGACCGTTGGACAGTCTGCAGGTTCCCTCGGAAGAATATCTGGAAGGACAAGGATCCGGCTGAAGGCAATTCCATATTGTCCCCTTCCGGCTCCTCTAATCTTTCAGAAATTCTCGCCTGAACCAGTTTCCCCTCGCACCCTGGAGTCCAACTCACGCAATCCCACATTGCATGGAGTTCCCCAGTAGGACGACAGGCAACTAATTCGCCGAGGGAAACCTACGCCTGACCAAAAATCAAAAGGTGAAGAGGAAACCTTGAGGAAATCAACGACGTAGGTCCTTGCCGTGATATACACCTATGCTCTTACCGCCCAAATCGTATATAACAGTTGTAAAGCAAAAACAGTTAAATAATTTCAATATGAAGGATATTGGAAAAGTTAACACTTACCCAGGTATAGCCATAAACCCGAATAAAAAGAAAAATAAATTATCGTTAAGTCAGGAAAAGTACATAGAATCTCTTGGGGAGTAACTATAACTTAGAAAGGTGTAAATTATATGAAACGCATTAGAACTAAATAACCTAGTCACCCTAACTAATGCCGGATTAATCAAATCAACAGATTAAGAAATTAGTTCTAACCCCGCTTCGCGAGATACCTTCGATGAAGTGTCTGACGGTGCTGACTTATATAAGCCACGTAGGATTTTGGCCGGACAATCCTCTTTTAGTGCAACACCTGATAGCGTGCAAACGCGACATATGCATTCAATATTTCCTGGAGTTGGCTCCTGGAGTAACTGGGTCATTAGCAACCTAATATTCGGGCCAAGCTCCTTCATACGCAATCCACCCTTCTTGCATTGTCTGTATAATTCAGAAAAAAATAGAGTGATACCTCTCATCCTAAGACTGTCCATTGGCCTGTAACGCGAAATTTCATCCAGATGATAAGCTAGCGTTAACCTAAGCAAACTCCTAAAAACACTATTTTCCACCGGGTTCATAGAGTCTAACAGTACATATAACTTAGCTCCTATACTTCCGAAAGGCTGTTCGTCCATAGAGTGACTGAAAATAATCTCTATCACATTGCTTAACACAAAATGATTATCCTTCACATCTGCAAACACAGTACATGCTCTTGACGCTATTGTATCGAAAGATTCCGGCTTTTCTTTTAGGCAATTAACAATATTCCATGCGTATTTCACAGCTTTACTCTCGTCGCCTGTCGGTCCCCATCTCCCTACCGTGCTAGAAGTTGAGTCATGTTCTGGCGTCGGCGCAGTCTGGATGGCGGTCGACGACGAAGGATAGCCCCCAGACCCAGATAGTGGTAGTCGGGATACTGTGCATCTCCTAACTGGAGTAAAAGCCATGATGACAGGTGACCGTCGAGGTACAAACTCCTTTGCGAGAGGAGATAAAGATGAAAAAATATGTGGCCTTCGTAGCACCTTATGCCGGATGGGCAGGCCATAAAAGGTGCGTCCGCACAAGTCGCCCATGATTACCTACTATAGTATTAACAACCAAAGAAAATTCCCCCCGATATAATCAAAACAAACACAAACGATAACCAGTAAGAAAAAGGTTGCATTAAACAAATCAAATAGATAGTAACAATAGTGTGTGTATATCTCAAAGAATCAAAATCAACGCCGCTTAGTTTGTGTAGATAAAACAATAAAAGTGTATTAGTGTCTATATAGATTAGTGTATAAGCTTTAATTCAATCTAAGTGTGGAATGGTTGAGGCAGACAACAATCCCCTCAGGGCTCCCGCATGTCGATGGCCTCGATGGCAGTTGGTGAAAACTATGAAGCATAGTCATCACCAAGTGTCATCCAGGTCGCCGACCCAGCTTCAGGTAAACCCGGAACGAAGGACGGAAACGAAAATTCAAAATCGCATCGACACGAAAAGAAAGGAAACTTCTTCAAAAATAAAAAAAATTTGGGGAATCCGCTGTCCAACCACAACTGAGCTACCTTGCGGAAAATCAATCAGTTGAGATGAACAGACGAAAAAAAAATGGACGCAGGACATAAACAAAAAAATAGAATTTAAAAATCTGGATGGACCTTCAGAAGGAACAAGGGGCGCAGTGGCAGGCGGTAACACGCCTGTTACCAAAGACGGTTAAGCCCTTGGACCAACTTCAACTTCCACCAGGAAAATTAAAAGATGATCCTGTTCCAAGACCGACGCAGTGGCAGGCGGTATCACGCCTGATACCAGAGTCGCCGACCCTAGAAACAGGACAAGGATGAACCACTACTACACCTGCACGCATAGCCAAGCGAACACCGCTTGTTAGCAAGCCGTGCAGGATAGCATGGCTCGAAGCTACTCCAAAACGAAGAAGTTACCGCATAAGAAAAAGGGTAGGCCTAAAAGCGAAGACAAATAAAAATTCACATAGAATTTAGACACGGATGCTGAAAAAAAAATCGACAAGACAGACAAGGACTAAGGCTTCGCGGTACTACCTTAGCCCACAGCGAGCGCTGGGTAACAGTGGTGAACCATAGACGAAAAAAAAATCAAACATTGTCCGTGAAGGCACAAGTGGTATTAAACCAAAAAAAATTTAAACTTCAGGGTCCGTGTAGGACCGTCAACGGGCTTTAAAAGCTGCGTTGGGCGCCATTTATGTAATAGCATAATGGCGCGACCATTTATTGGGCGCCACTTATGCGCGGTGTTACCCCCCTTAGCCATAAGCCCTGAAGAGAATGGCCAAGGAGCCAACACCATACATAAGAAATAACAGAAAATCCGGAACTCCTACGCCGGCCACACGGAGTTGTCTAGCTCGCCGGAGGGGTCGTGGGGTGTGTGGCCGGGGCTTACCGCGGTTGGTTCACCACTTACCTGTGTCTGTGCAACTTTGACTTCCGTCCATCATTCTCCGGTCATCGCCCGAGCCGCGTCAACCCTGAAAAGAAATGATCCCCCCCTCAACCATTCCACCAAAAAAAATTTAATGCATGGTCATTCTATTAACTATAAACATTTAATCAACAGAATAACAATTACAAGGAATAACTATCAATCACGACAATAACTTATAACTCCGTGTCCATTATCAAAATTCAATGAGCAAAGTCAACAATATTAAGGTTCGTTCTTATAGTTACATAGATATGATCTCAAGATAAAAAGAAAACTCACAGTATTGGCCAATAAGGTGATTACAATCAATAGCATCACTTAACGAAAAAAACACATTTCCCGTAACCAACAAAGAACCAAATATTTCTGACAAGGGCAACACAAATTCACAAATAATTATCAAGAATATTATGAATATTATAGATATAATACTAACTACTATTAAAGTTATGGTTTTAGTAATAAATTTAATGAATTAAAGCAAGAAAAGTATGTGTATATTAAATTAAAATATAAAATATGTTCAATATGAGTTGACACATTAGTCAAAAACCCGAAGAGTTATATTTTAAACAAAATAACACAAAAAAAATCAACTTGTGGTCCAGCCGCTAATCTTGACGGATAATGTTATCTTCAAAAGGGTTGAGAAGGCTATTTTCAATCTGTCCCAACAGCACCAGATTAAAAATCAGTTTTACACATCTTCAACTTCTCCAACTGGAGGGTGAACGAAAGCCTGACATCTCTTTGAAGGGAGGGGAAGCAATAATCCCCTCACTTCAGGAAAGAAAACCTCGTGCTTGCTTTTCTGCTGCCTTACCGTGCTAATCGTAAAGAAAAAAACCTTGCATAACTTACAGGAAATCCGTAATTCGATGCAGCCCAAAATAAGGTACTTCCAACAATATGAAAATAGGGATCCAGGGTTTCCGTCACGGAAAACAAAAAAGCCGGAACATGCCTTTCTTATCAAAGGATATTGCTTCTTACAGATGACCGTCTAAGAAAAGTCCAATTCAGGTCCAGACCTCTCGCTCTCAATTTTAGGAACAGCGAAACGACTCTCGTTCCAGCTTCTAAAAAATACTAGCCAGTTTTCAAAAACAACACAACTCCGGGCACAAACTAGGAAAGACCAGGAAACTTTTCCACTAGCTTTTTTTTGTAAAAGAAAAACAATTATAAACAGACCGATCTCGGATCCAAAATTCACAAAAAAACCAGGAAGTTCTCTCACTGACTCCGACTCGACTTCCTTTTTTTCCAAAAACTTTTCGACTCCCTTCATTTATTATTTTTTTCCTCGCCTATCCCTTTTAAAATTTTCCTTTTCCTCCCAAGTAATTTTACAGTAAATTTCCCCTTGCCTACAGGGTGATTTCCACACTAAATTCCCCAATCAAAATAAATTTTCCGACCGACCGTTAAAGACCTCTACCCCTTTTTCAAGATGGCGGCTTTTCCCATCACACTGCGACCCCACAAACTTGGTTTTAACATTTTCAGATGTACCCGAACAAATTCCAAAAAAAAAAAAATGTTGTACATCATGAAATGCAATTTGATTTACTAATTGCACTGTACTATAACACAATCGAATGGAACAAAAAATGCCGTCATGGTAACTCAAAATTTTCTGTAGTTTTGATGAATTTTTCGAAGGAAATTAAATGCCATGGAACACAACAAAGGCATTTGACCATCTAAATACAATCACTAACTGTCATCGACTAAAATTCACTACAATCGAGAATTGGACAATTACTTTTTCCATTTGATATTCGTTCGACTGTTTGACGAATATCGGTAGCATGAAAAGGAGTAAATTGAAATTTTTTTTTTAACTAAAATTCGATGTGATTATTTTTTCGCTTTAAGGATTTCAACACAAGTGGCTTCAATAAAGTGACTTATTATTTGGAAACATGCTCTTACATGCAGTATAATAATAAATCAATAATTGAAGAAAAAAAACTAAATTAGCTTCGGAAATTTATTACGATTTCATAATATGGATTGTCATTGGTAATCTTGTGTAGGTTATGCTTTCCTATGACTCCTAGGAACTCCTCTTCTTTTTCTACTTTGGCATTCATATCTCCATTTTAATGTCATCTGACGGTATTAACCTGATGGTGATTGTTAGCTCTTGGTAGAATTCCTCTTTCACCTCACCACACCTTCCACGGACCTGCACTACGCAAACTCATTCATAAAATAACACTGACCTAACCTTCTGATTAGTATTAGTATTGTTTCTCCTATATTTTTGGGATTCTGTTTACGGAAAAATAGTTAAAAGTTTACATCACGTCTCTTGCAGAAATTGAATTTTTATTTTTTAATTATTACAAGGTGATGTGCGATTAGCCAAACTTATGATTATGATATAAACTTAATCCCTCTCCCTGTTAATTGAATAAAAAAATAATACTTCTTTGTAGTTTATCAACTAAGATTCTTACTATACTTATTTATAAAAAAGTTTTGGGTAAAATTAACGTTAGTCCAATTTCGAAAATCGTACGTATTAAGGCAAATACTTTGACTGCAAGTGTGTTAACTAGTGTGAGCGGTTTTGTTACATTTGTAGTACATATTTGGTGTTAAAGCAACAAAACACCATAATTCCGAGTTTTCATTAGTAGAATTAGTGGTAAAGTAACTGGCGCACTGTACCACTTATGTATGTTTTCATTAGATGAGTTCACTGGATGGTTAACTCGCCAATATACTGGATGCTACATGTACAAACTTTGGTATTACTATTTGTAACTTGGACACCGAATAAAGTTTGGTAGAGTTGCGTATCAAGCCCAATCAATGAAGACAATGCTAGGAGAACACTTTTAATAAATGAACAAATTCATGTTAGGTTCTGTGTAACTATGCAAATAATAGGATATTAATGCGATGCTTAAAGAAGCAAATGGCGCAGCGTGCAGTAATTATCGCGGTTGAGATTATTGAGTTCTCTGGATGATATAATCTCGCCTTTCCTGCGAAAAAGTATAATCGCATACCTTATAAACATTTTGGGCCCTACTGGTGTGGCTGTATCACACAATTGAATCAGGTTTTCACCTTAAATCAGCTACAAATAAATTGACACGAATATATGGATGGACATAAACTTACAATATCAAAAGATCAAACGCAGGGTTCATCGCAATCTTCTTCAACATCCTCCGTTCTCCTTCTAACCCCAAACCTAATCTATCACCCGTACTAAACTTCTTACTAAACATATGACCTGACCAACAATAAGTCGGACTGGTAGTACAAGGGTGAGTTCTGAGCTTTGATCCGGCACATAAAAAAATGCTGCAAATTAACGAAAGCAAAAGAAAGCACATAGTTTCCCGTCTACGCAGAGGTTCATGAATTTGAAGTATGATCTACTGATCTCTGTCCATTTATGGTCTGCCAGATATTTTTGTCGTCTGTCACTTGTCGCTTGCGACTCGGCTCGCGCATTTGTATATGTGTACAGGATTACATTGGTCATGCTTTCGTCGTCTCTAGGTTTTAGCTTAGATTTTGACTAATCCCTTTTCAGATAAGCTCGTTTTGGTCGAAATTATTTCAGCGACAATGAGTAAAGTAAAGTAGGTTTTTAGTTTCTCTAAGAATTTCAACAATATTATCCTCGGTCGCAGGATTAATGACTGCGTTTCTCTAAGTTTTCACCATTTGTAGCACGTAATCACGAAATGATTGTTCTGCCAAGAACAATAAATGCAGTGCATTTGTAGGAGTGACTTTAAAGCATGCTGCTATTTTTATAAATCATCGGTTTTAAGGAACTTAGCAGTTTCTGAGATGTTTTTATACACATTTTGCTACATGGTAGTCAATGTAATTATGTCATTATTCATTCATTTATATTCCATTTTAATCCCATACCCGCCAAAATTTGTATTCAATCATAAACGTACTTAACCCTACATGCAATTTTACAAATCAAAAGATTCTCGTCTATTAATTTCTTTTTACGACTTTTAATAACTAATTGATAGGTATTATAATTCAGAAAAGTAATATCGGTAAACATGCATATCATAACTTTTATATCTTTTTCTTTTATTTTTAGAAAAACTACTTTCTTCGGAAGGAAGTGAACTTCGGCGTGCCCTTTTCTCTTTAAAACAAATCTTCCAAGAAGACAAAGATTTGGTGCACGGATTCGTAGCTCTTGGTGGCCTCAACTGTCTTGTTCGCGTGGGAAATGGAGCTGATCAGAATTACCAGAACTACATTTTGCGAGCCTTGGGCCAGGTAAATCAAAGATAATTGGAAACATGCGCACTTCGCCAATTGTAATGCTTTTCTTGAATTTCCTTGGCAGGTGATGCTTTACGTAGATGGAATGAACGGGGTTATGAAGCATGGACCCACAATTCAATGGCTATACTCTCTTATTGCATCAAAGTACAGATTAGTGGTAAAGACCGCACTCAAATTGCTACTTGTTTTTGTGGAGTACGTTGAAAGCAACTGCTATCTTTTGGTTAATGCTGTGCATACTGTAGATAAGGCGCAAGGGTCGTTACCATGGTCCAATATAATGAAGTAAGTTTAAAGGACCTCAAAATCCTTACAACGCAATTATTCTTCTGATAAACAATAATTGTGGGCGTTTTATTAGGATGTTCATTAATTTACATTTTTTCTTCTGTCTAATCCATAGGCTGTTAAAAGACTACGAAAATGCGGACACTGAGCTCCTGATTTACGCGACATCTTTAATTAATAAAACACTAGCAGGACTTAGTGACCAGGATAGTTTTTATGATGAAAGTGATTTACTTGAGCAACAAGGCATGGAAGGTGTCATCCAAAGATACATGTCAAGACCTGGAACGGACTTAGATCTGTTAGATCAACTTCAATTATATGAAGCAGTATTAAAGTAGAAAGGATTTAATATAGTTAACAGAGTTTAGTTGAAAGTTTTTTTTTATTGCAGATTTGAAGATGGTGAAAGTGATGGAATACGTTTACCCGATAATTCTATTAGAAAGACCTTGAGATTTAGGTCAAGTACGGATTCCAAAGAGAGAAGGAAATCTCGACGTCATAGTACTGGAACTAGTCCTTCAATAGGGCAAGAACAAACACCAAAAAGGTGCACTCCGACTCATGGTCCTTTAGATGAAGACAGCTCAAGTTCAAATAATTCCAATAGCGGAGGAATATTTAGGGAATGTAAAGGTAAGGATGAGAAAATGGATATATGTACATTGAGTCGTTTGTTTTGGCGCGGATATTTAAAGTTTCATATTTCCTGTTGAGATGTTGTTGAGATGTAATTATTGCAATATGTATCATCAAATGATTACGCTTTAATTTTTACTCACACATTTATATTTTATACCCTATTGAAGCACGCAAAGATGGATCTACAATAACTCCAGGACTAAGACGACGTAGGGAACGTGCAGAACGACAAAAGACATTTATGAAGGAACAAGAAGCAGCAGCTAATGGTTTACATTCTCCACTTGAGCCCAAAGATGAGCTAAACGGTTTGGGTAAGTTAATTTTGTTACAAGCCTTGGTTGCAAATTTTGCGCCACGTTGCAAATAACCCACATTGTATAAACGCTTTTTTGTTTGTTTGTTCTAACCCATTGTGTCATTTCGCGTCAATACAAATAGGACAAATAGTGACAGCCATTCCAGTTCATCTAAAAGGCGGAAACGATAGTCCACCAGATTCTTTATTAAGTGGTACAAACTTAAATGGCTCAGAAGAGTTACTGTCAAACAGAGCCAACTATAGTCAGACAAAATTACTTAATGGTAGTACAAGCATATCTGTGATTTCGAATTGCTTTGACAAAAAATCAACTAGTAATATTAGCTTAAATGGAGAAAAGTTAACTGGCATCGCGAAGCATATCAATGGAAATTCACTCCGAAACAATACAAGTAGTCCAATAAAGTCAAACTTGGTCAATTTAAATGGTTTGGTGAGAAGTATTAGTCGTTCTGATGGATTGAATGGTAATAGTAATACTAATGAGAATAACTTAAACTACACCAATCACAAGCGATTTGAAAATGAATCAAACCGATTAAACAATTACTATAGTCAATTATCTACAGCAAAAGGAAATTTGTCTAGTGTAGGATTAACCCAGAAGAGTAACACGAATGTTTTGGAAAATACAAGTAAATTGGTTCAAAACTCAAGTGTTAATCAAGGATTTTCTAACGGACATTTAATAAATGGACGTGCTACAGTAAAACAGAAAGACATAAGCAACGGCACCCAGGTCAATCAAAATGTTGTAGGTATTACACAGGTGATTGAACATGAGCCTATAGTAACAAATAGCAACGTAAATGGGAACACTGTCACAAATGTCGGTAAGTGCCTTTAACATGTTTTCATTAGTTTTGTAATAACTTGTTTCTTTCCTTTTATTTCTTCGTAATAAATTTTCGTAATCATTGCTGTAATATTTATTACTTATGACTTTTTGGTGTAAAATTTGGCAATTGCAGACGAAGGATTAAATGTTATAGAAACTGCCAAATATTCTACTGTCTTTTCTTTTGAAGTTATAATCAATTTTAAATTTAAAAAATATAGGTGGGAGTATTATTGCTGCCTTAGTCATGAAAATATCTTATAGAGTTACAAAAATACAGGGTGATATGCAAACCTCTACCAAAAATACTCCCCATACGAATTTTTGTTTGTCTACCCAAATCTTATTCACAGCCAGCCGCTTTATTACTTTATGCAATATACCCTGTATAAGCCATGGTATATGCCTGTACCCGCCATTGTTAGGTATTTCCTGTTATCTTTTAAATCTATTATCGGCTTTCTGAAAATGAGGAAAATATATTAATGGTCGAATTTTTTGCCATATATACTTTTTAAAATAAATGCATCTCCTAAATATCAATTATTTACATAAATATACATAATTTATTTTTCACTGCCAAAGTTTTTACACCAAAAGGTACTAATAAATATTTCTCTTACTAGATTGTAATTTTAAATAATGGTACACACCTTTTTAATAACAGAATCAGAAAATGAAGATAAGCGCCTCTTACTTCAACTGAAAAGAGATCATACAGTAAAAGACTTAACTCAGAAACTTAGCAATATACCAACTAGTCCACAGGAAGAAAAACCCCAAAGTCGTATTGGAGACATGACTGGACTGATCTCTAAAGCCAAAGAAGGATTAGCTAAAAGCAAAAGTAAAGGGGATATATCAAGGTATAAATAGCTCCATAAAAATACATAAATGAATTATCATCAAAATATTCTTTTAGATCACCAAGTGTTGACCAAGAAATTAAGAAATCAGAACCGAAGAAATCAGAAAATGAGCTGCACTGGGAAGAGCTTATAAAGAATATGTCGAGGCCATTGACTTTATGTGATTTAGACTTTAATGATCTTAATTCTGATGATGAGAAGGACGTGATGGCTCCTCGTGGCTTAGGAGGTGCAGTTCCACCCCCGCCACCACCAATCGGAATGCCTCCGCCAATGAATCGAATGGGTCCTCCACCTCCTGGGGGATATCCTCCACCAAACTTACCTCCGCCACCAACAAATCTAGTTCCTCCCCCTGTGTTTAATGCAAATTCTAAAACGAATTGCAGCGAAGGCGAAGCTAACAATAATTCAATTAAGAAGAACAAAAAGACTGTAAGTAATTTTATATCACATAGTTTGGAAATAACCCTTTAATAATTGAATTTAATTAGGTTAAATTATTTTGGAAGGAAGTACGAGAAGACTTGATTCCCTTAACGGTAGGGAAAACAATTTGGGATGAGCTTCCTAAAAGTAATATTGACACCCAAAAGTTGGAACATTTATTTGAGTCTCGTGCTAAAGACTTGATGACCAAGGTAAGATGGCGCTTTCAAGTTAACGAAGAAAGGTAAACGCTTCAAGAAAGTAATTCAATAGCCAATCAATGTGTTGGTGAATGGGAAAATAATTTTTGTTTAGGTTATTTTTTCCGGAAAATTTTGCGTTTAAAAGATTTTTTATATTTATATATTAAACAACAAAAATTCTCTTTTTGTATTTTGTTTTCTTTTGCATTGAATTTACTGCTTACGAATTTTCTGCATTATTCATTCAACCGGACTCTCGGTTTTCTTAAATGTAGGAGGTGAGTGCACTGCGTACAAGTTTAATGTTTTGTTTAGAATGTATACAGAAAACAATATCAATACAACAATTATGTGAGATACCTGCCTACAAAATACACGAATACAGCACTTTTTTTATTATTATTTTTTAGAATTTTTTTTTATTATTTCTTTATTTTTGTTCTATGAAGACAAATTGTTTCAGTTGTAAGGAAACGCTATGTGGTCTAGTCACTAACACCGCTCACACATTTTATGTTTTTTTTTTTTTTTTTTAAATTTGCAAATATATTTTATTTAAGTTAAATCTTGATATTTTGTGAAGTAATGTTTGTTTTCACGTTCGAAGATTTATCGAATTTTGATTACATATTTTCTTAATTAAGCTGTTATGTATATAGCTAATTGTTAGGGTCAGAAGGAAATCGTCTTGTGTTATTCTTAAACTTATATTTTACTTACTTCTTTTTTTGCTTACTTACCTTACTTTTTACTACATATGTGCAATAGGGTGGCCCTTATTTTCAAAAAGTCGGAAATTTCCACATGCTAACCCCTAGAATGGTGCTCTATACCGAAAAAAAAATCCTCTAAAAATTTCAGCTGAATTGGTTAAGTCTTACCCGTGCCGAAAACGGGGTAAAGTTTGGTAGTTTATATGGAAATTTTTATTAATCAACATTTTTGGTCTGCTTCAAATTTTTTTTATGCAGTCCCTATACAAAATAAGCGGACCGGTATTTTTTTTTTTAATTTTGGTCAGTATTTTAAAAAATAAGGGGGGTTAAGTTTACGTCATTCGCCGATTATGCCCTTTTCCAAATCGTTATTGCTCCGGTTCTATTCATCGTATCGAGTTAAATGAGATATCATTTTAAAGGTATTGAAGAGGTCTTTATTTATATATTTATAGTTGTGAAACATTTTTCAACTTAGTATTTGTTATTAACAATTAAAAATTTTAAAAACCGTCTACTATGCGTTCGCGTTTTTTTTTAAATTTAAAAAAATACTACCGTATTCCCCGAAAATTTCCTATAAAAAACATATTTTTCCAGAGTGGTAGGTCAACTTAGTATTTGTTATTAACTAATAATATTGTATTTATTATTAACAAATAATATAGTATTTTTTATTAGCAAATACTATCATATTCCCCTAGGGAGGCCCTTATTTGTACTAGCGATTTTTTTGTAACATTTTTGGTGGTGCTAACCCCTAGAATGGTGGTGAAAAAAAATCGTATAGAAATTTAGAAACCTATAGAAATTTCAGCTGAAATGATACAGTTTTACCCGTGCCGCGAATTTTTTTTTTGTAAGGATGGTGAAACCATCGAAAGGCACTGCGAACAAAAGCGAGCTTTTGCACACAGTAGTGTGGGACTTTAACCCACTAAAACACCAACCCTTTTTTAAGTAATTAGAACTGGCCAGAAGGACCAACTATTAATTTTATAATTTAAAAAAAGGAAAAATAACATGAAAAGTAATTATAATAATAATGTTAGATTAGAAAAGACAAAAAAATAAAAAGATAGAAGCTATTGTACGTACATAACTATCTGATCTATAGATTCGAAGAAGTACTAGCACACGTACAATCTTCAGGTAATACCACCAGTGTGGATTTTTTCCAGTCGGGGTACTTTTTCCGGTAATCGGATACAACTTTAACGATGAACTGTTTCTGTTCATCATTGGAGCTTAACTTATCGTTGTATTCGTCTATCAACCTCACTCCTCTTTCCGCTATATCATTTGTAACTCTAATTTTTTCTACAATTCCCTTCGCGTGTCGATAGTCTTCATCTGCATCCCACTCGGAAGGAGTCTTCTCGAGAAAAGATGATGGTATACAAAACCGAGTGAAAAATGTTTTCGTTTTAGGGGAAGTAAATTTGTCCAGTTCTCCAATTTCTTCAAGGTCTGAAGCTTTGAAGGTTATTTTTTTTGGTATAACGTCCACCTCGGTTTCGAAATCCTCTAAACAGTCCGGTTCCTTCATTTTTTGACACATCTTTTGTTTTACCTCAAAAGAAACATCATCATCAGAAAAAGAAAAGGCAACCGCTTCGGTACTTAAGTACCACAAGTGCCTGAGAAATTTAGATAGAGCAGTTTTAGAAACTTCTTCATCAATGTTCCGATATTTATACAAATTTTTTAGAAAATTCAAGTCGGACTGGGGCGCTTTTATGGAGAGCGGAAATAGGAACCAATTTTTCACGTAAACTTTAACTATGAAAATACAAACATCGCGAATCGCTTTCTTTGTAGTATCATTAATTTTAAATTCATTTCTAAATAAGTGAATCTTTAACGAATAAATTGCTTTCGACATCCAGCGGGCATGATGCATTGCGCCTGGATAACTAAACCGTACATTTTCCTTTGAAAACTCACCTAAAAAAATTAAGCATAACTCTGCCAATTCTTTATAATCACCTCTTGAAAAATGTTTTAAAGTTTTCAAATATTCAATTAAGGAAGATTTATCGTCGATGAAAATTTCACGTACTTCTTTATCTTCAACTCCCGATAAAAATTTACTTTTATCAATTTGAGGCCAGGTGTCGTGGAATCTTTTAAAAAGTTGAACATTGGGGCCGGATGTTCCCGGTATTTTAAGCTCGAAGACAGCTCTTAAAACTATTTCCAAAATATGGTGCCTGCAGGGGAGATATAATAGTTTACTTTCTAATAACCCTTCCAGAAGAACGCAAACGCCATTTTGTTCACCGGTATTTGTCGCAGTAGTGTCGAAACAACAAGCCTTTACCGTTTCTTCCAATCCCCAATCACACAAAACCTGAAAAATCTCTGTAGCTTGGGCTTTTCCGGTACTACTTTCCAACGCTGGAACATGAAGAATATGTTGTACATCCCCATCGCTAATAATTATAGGAAGTCTATCAACAAGTTCATGGCCCGTTAATGCAGGCAATAGCTTCCCATCCCAATGCTGAACTGCTGCATTCAAATCAATATTTTTAAATTCTTCCTTGATTTTTTGAGCCTTTTTTTCTCTCAGTTCACGACGAGACCGTTGGAGGGAAGTTCTATTTAAAACTGTATCACTTAAATTATGCCCTAAGGCTTCTGCTACAGCTGAAATAATATGAATAGCTTCCCGATCACTCACCTTGCATTTATAAAGTGCAGAAACTAAACGTTCAGTGACTATATTTTGCTGGCCTCTTCGTTTTCCCGGCTCGACAACTGGAGAAGCTGCTTGTATATCTTGCACAATGTCTTCTTCACTCTCGGTTGTGCTGGTTAATTCTATGTGCTCATCTATATTGAAAAAAAAAAAAGTAATTAGATATGAGCAAACCAGGGCCTAATTGCAACCAATAGTGGTCAAAAGTTTAAAGCACCCCTGATAAAATACATTGGCATTTGAAACTTCCTTAAAGGTGTTTTAGAAATTTGAAATTTAAACGTGTTTCATTTTGGGTGTTATAAACTTTTGACCACTACCGTAGAAAAATATTTATTACGAAATATACTGTAACTTACTTAGTTCGTCCAACTCCTCATGTTTTCTCTTTTTATACATTTCAGCTCTGTAAGTACGCTCAAGGGAATTCGACTTCTGTCTTGCCTGTTTTTGATCAATACCACATATGTACCCTGGCCTCCCTTTCTCTCGTTGATTTCTTAAAAACTCGATATCTTCTAGATTTTCCATTGTAGTCAAAGCATTTTCCACAGCAATATCGAAAAGATCGTCAAGTTCACTAACAAATTTCTTTTCTTTCTCCAATTGTTTGGCAGATTTCTGCTCTGGAGTCATACTTGCACACTTTTGAATATTCCGCCACCTTGTATAAATTTTTTTCAATTTTGGCATGCAGTTCTTCTCACTTTTGGTGAGAATTCTTGCCTTCTTCCAAAACACCAGTGTTTCTCGAATCGCTAAACGTGCACTATCTTGTAACTTTAATTTTACTTCACGCAAATTAAAAAAAAAAACTTTTAACACTTCTCTCTTTGACGGTAACTTTATTGCCAATAATTTGAGGCGAATAATTCCCAATTAAATAAACCGCCGAGTCTTTTCGCAAAATTCTTTCCGAAGATGAAGCCATGACAAATAATAGATAGGCAAAGAGAAAAAACTACAACACTACGCAAAAATAATACAACTTATATTAAAAGTCACTTCGTATATGTCATAAGATACTTCCACTAACAAAATACAACTCTTTTACTAGCTTGTTCAGCTTACTAGGAACGTCCGACTTAAGGGCCTAATACACTCAATCGAGCAATTATAGGGTATCGCGCGCCCGCGAATATTAAGAAAACTATCCAACCAAATGAAATAATTTAAATTAGGTATTTTTAAGAAAACATAAATCTAGCTATTCATGGTGGAAAATTTTAATATTTTTTATTAGTATATTAGTTATAATGGTTCAAAGTTCCGTACCTGCGCCCAGAAAATACTCCTATTTAGGTGGAAAAATTTTAAAATTTTTTTAATGTACGATAAACTTAAATCGATTATCTAGCTATTCATGGTGGAAAATTTTTGAATTTTAGCCTTCTTTCATGAGTAAATTATGTTTTAAAAATTGTCCACAAAATTTAAGAACGAAAATTCCCTAAAATTCTTCAGTTTTAATACATCAAATTTCCGCTCCAAGCAAATCTCTGCGCTAGTTGTATTCTGTATAAAGCATTTGCGTAATCTTACACGAGATGCGTTTGTATAAGTGAGAGCTTCTGCTTCGGTTTTTGCAGGGGAAATTTCAAACCTTTTTTGTTGCAGGCATGGATGGTGATCGTATTTTCGGGAAAAAATAAAATCTTAGGAAAAATCGGTTTGTTTGGCAAGAATTTTAATGACTTGCTTGATGGTGATTTCCTTGATTTGAGAATTTAGGGATTCTTGCCCGGTGGTCAGGTAGTGATCAATCGGTGTTTATTATCTTGGCTTTATGAAAAACCCAAGAAAATATTTTAATGGCAAATACTACCTTCATGTAATAATTAAGTTTTATGACATCCTTGTTTTTCGTTATTGTCTTTTTAGCCGTAACAACTTCCCGGAACTAGATTCGCAAAAAAGGTGTATCCCTTGCACAGGTATTTTACAACATGAGTGTAGATAAATTTTGCGTAAATTCATTTTTTATGGTTTTTATTATTTTTGTATGTAAATACCAAAAAATAAATAAAAATCTTCCATCAAATTTTAAACTTTTTAATAAAACTTTCAAATTGTTGTAAATATTTTACCATAAATTTTAATTTTTGTACATATTTTATGTCTTCCCAAATAAAAATTTTACAAATATGTATATTTTATTAGAATTCATTTATTTCGATTTTTTATTGTTTATTAGCCGCACTTGCTAAATTTCAAATCAGCAAAAGCAGCGATATCAAAATTTCACATGAATGAAAAATTTAAATATCAAACAAAAAAGATCTATTCTCATATCCCATGACAGGAACAAGTTCGTAGAGTGCATTACTGCGACATTAATTGAATTTCCATTCATAATTATCTAACACTGGCTTCAATTTCTAGCCGGCGACACCGCAGAAGAGATTTCTTGAAAGTCGCCAGAAAATTTACCTCGGGCACGCACTCATAAAGTAAAGCCCAACAAGACATACGAATGCAGCCGAACCCCTTTATTGTGCAAAGATTTCCCCTCCGGCGGCCGTGCACAACAGGTAATTTTGACTGTGTTAGGAGGTTTTTGAGATTGGGTTAGTTTAATTTTGTGACTGTATTTTTTTTTAAGCTTCCCTTAATATTTTGTTGTTGGAACTGAATTTCATGTTGGACTTCGTCGCTGAGTGTATTAGGGCCTTAATATGTTACCTTATTCGTCTTACTGAAAACAGATACTCATTACGTTTACATGCTTACTTGAAGTATACTTGAAGTAGATTTCAAGTAACTAAATATGCATGTAAACTCGTCCTGACTTCAAGTATACTTGAGTCAAGTAAATCACAAAAATTTGTTTGATTGACTTGAAAAAGCTCATGTAAACACTACTTGAATACTTGAAATTTTGCTTGTGTATTTTTTCTTTGGAACAAGAAGAAGATAAAAACTGTAGTGAATGTATACTTTTGATACAATATTTTTAAAGTTATTTATATTATAATTTGAAGATAGTTTCTGTTATAATATGAAAGGTCAAGTGTCAGTTCAAGAAAATTTCAAGCCATTTTGAAGTCAAGTAAATGAACCGAAAACGCAACTTGAGTTTCAAGTAAATTTCAAGTCAAGAACTCAAGTAAATCATGTAAACGTAATGACTGACTTGATGGTCCTCCCCCTCCACACGGCACAAGGATCTTTCTACCTGTACTTTTTGTGGTCGTAAAGAACCCATAAAAAGTACGGAGAAAAACATGCTTGTGCCGTGTAGGCGGGTCATCAAGTCAGTAACTATTTTCAGTAAGACGAATAAGGTTACATATTAAGTCGGATGTTCCTAGTAAGCTGAACAAGCTAGTAAAAGAGTTATGTTTTGTTATTACCTGCTATGGCTTCATTTTCGTTCACGAAAAGAAGATTATTTAATTGGGAATTACAGTCGCGGAGTGAATTTATCAGTCGCAATTGATGTATTTCATATAGAATATATTTAGTTACCTACCACTCTGGAAAAATATGTTTTTTATAGGAAATTTTCCGGGGAATACGGTAGTATTTTTTTAAATTTAAAAAAAAAACGCGAACGCATAGTAGACGGTTTTTAAAATTTTTAATTGTTAATAACAAATACTAAGTTGAAAAATTTTTCACAACTATAAATATATAAATAAAGACCTCTTCATTACCTTTAAAATGATATCTCATTTAACTCGATACGATGAATAGAACCGGAGCAATAACGATTTGGAAAAGGGCATAATCGGCGAATGACGTAAACTTAACCCCCCCTTATTTTTTAAAATACTGACCAAAATTAAAAGAGAAAAAATACGGGTCCGCTTATTTTGTATAGGGACTGCATAAAAAAAATTTGAAGCAAACCAAAAATGTTGATTAATAAAAATTTCCATATAAACTACCAAACTTTACCCCGTTTTCGGCACGGGTAAGACTTAACCAATTCAGCTGAAATTTTTAGAGGATTTTTTTTCGGTATAGAGCACCATTCTAGGGGTTAGCATGTGGAAATTTCCGACTTTTTGAAAATAAGGGCCACCCTAATGTGCAATCATGTACTGGTACCATCCATCTACAAATAATGTTTTATTGAATAACGATTGAGCTAATTTTTTTTAAAATCAGTGTAAAATATTTATAGTATATAGACCAAAACAAAACAAAAACAAGAATATCCTACTTTCTGTTGTTCAGAGTATATAGCAGGTTTATTTTTACTGACAATACGAATAAGTTTTGGTACCCACAAAAATGTTTTATGTTTTGTTCAAGCTTAAACTATAAGGACTCTATATCAAATAAAAAATTCTTCACGCGTTGTTTTGGAAAGACTAAATGAGTCAATACTTTGAGCAGAAATGTGTGATAATCGATTTATTTTAAAAATATCTCTACAAGAGCATACTTTGATTCAGCATGGCACTTGGCTTAACTAGCCAAACGTTGAGCTATTACTATTTACCTCATCGATAAATTAAAGTAATGTTTGTAGAGAGTCGGACGGGTTCTGACTCCCAAAGAGATCGATTATAAATAAATGAAAATAAACCCAGACTCAACATGACGCAGTCGGAGTAAGGAAAAATGGAAAAATAAAGAGGAGTGAAACGTGATAGGAAAAGTTGAAAATAAAAATGTGAAAATAGAAAAATTGCATAAAATATTAGCCCAGTTGTCAGAGCCAAATTTAGACTGAAAGCCAACACAAAATGTGATATCGCTGAAAATTGCGTTATAGGTACTTTTTTGGGTGTAGAACACGATAAAAAAAATTTTGCTGCTCTAAAGTGTATGCTAACTTCACAATTTCGAAAAATTGGTTTTTGCGTCATATCATGAAAAAACATTAAAAAATCGAAAAACTAATTGCACCACGTAGAAGATCGGAAAATTTATGTAATTACATATTTAAAAGTTATGTAATTACATATTTAAAAAGTTTCTTCTTATTATTATAAAAAATTAATACATATAAATAATAAAGCGAATTCAAAAACTCTACGCGCGCCAAACCTCAGAATTCAAATATTCAAGTGAGGGGGTCGGGGAAAAACTAAAGTATCCTTGCCTAAAATGTACGTATAAAAAAACAGAAAAGGATTTTAATGAAGCCATTAGTTTTTAATTTTTCTTTTTTTTCTCATAGAAAACTTAACCGGAAATAGAATTTCTACATTTTTCGCGATGTTTATAAAATGAAGATACATATGTATTAATCGAGACCTCCAAAAAAATATCCTATTTATCATCATTATACTTTTACTTTTGATGTAAAAATAATTAAAATGATATGCATTGTCTCCGTTTCATAAAACTTTCGTTTTAAAATAATCATTTTCTCTTACAGCATTCATTCAACGCCATTTTTATTCGGCTTCATGAATCCCATTTCGGTTTAAATAAAACTAAGAAAAGAGCAAGTAAAATCATTTTTTGGCCAGGGATTAACTCAGATATTCAAAGAATAACTACAACGTGTGCAAAATGTGCTAAGTATAAACCGAGTATTAGAAGAGCCTTTAATAATGCATGAAATTCCAAAGGTCACATTTTATAAAGTTGGGTGCGATATTATGGAATATGGGGGAAAAATTATTTAATAACAATCGATTATTATACAAAATGGATTGAAGTAATAAAGTTAAGGAATAAAACTGCAAATGAAATAAGGCATGGATGGAAATTTTTGCACGTTTCGGTATATCCGCTATAGTTATTGCAGACAATGTTCCATTCGGATCATACAAATGTAGGGAATTCGCTGAAAAATGGGAATTTGAGATTAAGGCAAGTAGTCCACGTTATCCGCGCTCAAATGGTTTGGCTGAAAGGGCTATTCAAATAGTGAAGAAAATATTGAGATAATCTGAAAATGAAGAACAATTTTTTATAGCTTTGATGGAATATAGAAATACTTGTGTTAAGGATTTAGAATACTACCCTGCGCAGATGCTTTTGAATAGAAATACGGGAACAAGATTACCCATTTCATTATCATTACTTAGGTCCAAAATATGGTGTGACATGCACAGTAAAATTGTTAAAAAATCTATCAAAACTAAACAAAATTATGATAAAAGTACAGTACAGTATCACAAAAAGAATTTAAAACTGGGGAAAAAGTTTATGTCTGGGATTTTAATAAAAAATGTTGGATTCCGAGCGAAGTAATAAGAAAATATCATCTACCTCGATCTTATATATTAAAAACGGAAAATAACAATAATATAATTCGAAGAAATAGTTTTCATTTAAGAAAGACGGGAGACCGTTCGATGTTAGATTCCAAAAATTTACAAGAACATAAAAAATACATTCAACAAACAAGAGAAAAAGTCGAGGATAAAATAGATAATAAAGAATATAAAACTCGTCTGTCGGACGAATATAAAACTGGTCGCTGAATAAAGCATCCTCAAAGACTAATATTTAATGAATAGAATTTTGTTTATAAAATCAATGTAACCTCAATGTAATTTTAAAACATATTATACATATTGATATAAAATTTTGTATTTATAAGTAAAATGTGGATAGATCTAGAAATAATTCTATAACTGAAATATTTTAGTAATTTGGAAAGCTTAAATGAATTGTGATTATAATATTGTTACATTTTCATTGAATTTTAAAGGAGGAGATAAAGTAATGTAAAATTTTATGTAAAATTAATTATAATTAAGGGGGAGGTGTAGAGAGTCAGTCGGGTTCTGACTACCAAAGAGATCAGTTATAAATAAATGAAAATAAAACCAGAGTCAACAATGTTGAATCTAATCTCTGCGCAATTGCTGCTAAGTTTCCCGAGACATAATTATTGTGCCACCTACGATTTTTAATTTTTATAAAAGTTTACTGTTTTTTGTAATCAACTCAAGTTTTCTTAAAACTGCACTATGCATTACTCCAATTATATGGACTAAAGTGCGTGATCACGAGCAATTTCTTGATGCGTATCCTTACGTAGTGTAATTTCGGATTCCAGAATTCTGCAGTGAGTTTTCTCTAACTTACCCGGCCTTTACACGGGACAGTTCTACTGGAACCTGTCTGGAACTGTCAAATAATGTCCAGCAGGCCGATTAGCGTTCGATCAACTGGCAGACAGTTCATTTTTAAAAATGCTTTGATACGTTGTGGGTGTTGCAATAACCTCTTTAATGTGCTTATAACTGCTTGAGGATATCGAAAATGAAGAAAATAGGAGACGCACAAAGATAAAATATTGGGTAAATCCTTTTCTTTCAAAGCGGATTGATTTTGAGATAGGGAATTTGTTAAAAGACTTACTTTATTCTGATAGTAAAGAGCACACAAATTTCCTCAGGTTACCTTTCGACAAATTTTGTCAATAAAAATAAAAGCTGCTATTTTGGTCTGAAAATAAATTTTTATTTATTAAACTGAAATAATAAAATAAAATATTCAATGAGCACTTCCGATAGGGAAGCTCTTGCAGGTAGTTACCACATTAAAATCACTTTTCGCCAACTTGATTTTACAAATTGTCAAATTAATTTCTAGACAGTCTTTGTCGAGATTGCAATCTTGCCAGTACTGTCGTGACAGTAAAAAAGTCGGGACTGTAGACGTTCACATGAGACAGTGACAGCGACAGTAATAGTAATACCAAAAATTACCCACAAAGATACGACGCTCTCAAAATTTCCCATAAGCTCCCTTGCGAGTGAATATATCAATCGACAAGGTGCAAGCGAGACAAAATTCAATTTAAAAACAAAACAAAAATCGAAGAAAGAGAGGGTAAATAAAGAAATGTTATTTCACGAAGTGCGAAAGAGACGCACTGATTTCTCTTCTCCGCAATTTTTTGTGCCGTCTGGACTTTTATTTTGCTTTGAATTCATGTACCATCTTCGTGTACTTCCTGCTCTGCATGTGTTTGTGTAGTTTGCCGTTGCTCCGCCCTCTCGCCATTCCGGAGCGCGTATATGAATAGAGAAGTTGATCATAGATTTTTACTTTACTTTTTCTTCGCACAGAAAGGATTACATTGTCGTATCTTTCTGAGTAATTTTTGGTAATACTGTTAGTTAGGTTACTCTAGCAAGACATTGTTTTTGCTTCGCACCCTCGTTTCATTTTTGGCTAAACTCCAACGAAGTGCTGCAATAGTCTCTGTATGACTCATGGGCCTAATCTCTGTCTGATTGGCCAGCGCTAGGGAAAATTCTTCTCTGTGCTTGACCCTTATTTAGGTGACTTAGTCGGCATTGGATAACAGCATTTTCGGTTGGTAATCTGCTGCGTGCAGCGCCGGCCCTAGCCTTTGATCAAGGTAGAGTGAGATTGTCTTTCGGCGCTCTTTGGTCAAAGCTCATAAATTGCACTTCAGTTTATTTTCTGTACATTTTTTTTTTTTTTTTTTTTTTATATGAAAAAACCAAGCTTAGGTGTAACCCTTTGTACTACTGTACATGTAGTCGTTCCTTCTTTGTGCATACCCTTAGAATCTGGAATAACCTTCCAAATCATATTCAGAGAATGAGCACAGCCACTATATTCAAAAGACATGCATCTATTTTACTATCTTC
This sequence comes from Thereva unica, assembly GCA_949987705.1. Taxonomy (NCBI): domain Eukaryota; kingdom Metazoa; phylum Arthropoda; class Insecta; order Diptera; family Therevidae; genus Thereva; species Thereva unica. The sequence goes on from OX465282.1 coordinate 53,090,989, forward strand.
TTCTTCTACTCACTAGATTTATTTATCTCTCTTCCTTCACTTACCTACTTTATCTAAATCTTAATTTTCTTCTACTCTTATTCTTTCCTTAATTTTATTCTAATTTTAATTTTAAGTATAATTTTTTAAATCAAATTTTAAGTTTTTTTTTTTTATATAAATCTTTTCTATTAATGTAACTTTATAATGTACTCTAAAAGATGTTAATCTTGTGTACCATCCTATAATAAATTATTATTATTATTATTAATTTTGCACTCTGAACGGACTAGTGGGTCGAAAACTTGAAGCGATAACTGAGCCTGGTAGATTGAAAACTTTTTTGTATCATTCTAATTGTAGTTTTTTTTATCATTGCTAAGAGTTATATCTAAATATCAAGTTAACCTAAGTGAATCGTGTTCGTATTAGAGACAATCCTTTTCTTTTTGGTCAGATTTTCGTGGATTACCGTATGCGATCAATATTTATTTATTTATGGAATGAGAAAAAAGTTGTCACTCTCTCAGGAATATACTTTTTCCGATTAGACTTGCAGACCTGCCTCCATTTTTTGACGGCCGCCGCTCGGGTTATGAAGAATTTTTATTGGTTCTAATAGGTACGTTGTCTTTCTGTCTGTTTGTAGGGGTTAATCTCTTAACCGGCTAATCTTGGTAGCTGCAGCCTCATCTTTAAATTTAGAATTTTCTTCACAAGTACTAATTTTTATGTAATCCGAATTTAAACCTTCATTGTGTCGTTAAATCCTAGGGGTCTTTGTAACTTAGAAATTGATATCATATCCAATTAGTTAAATCGATAGTAATAAATTTAAACAAATATTACAAAATTGTTAATATGTACTTTAGTTATAAGCAGTGGGTAAGATCGTTGCTCTTGTTAATAATACAGTACTATATACATAGCTACATTGAAAAAAAAAAAACAAACAAATCTTTTACTTAAAAACAACAAACATAAATCTCAAAACAAAATATGAAGATTTATCTACACGTTTTGTGAATATGCACTGTTTTAATTAAACGAGTTTTCAGTAAAAGAAGTATTTTAATAAACTACATTTTAAATAGAAACAACAAGAGATGAATAAAAACAAGGAAATAATCGTTTTGGATCATAAACGCTCAAATGCAATAAATATTGCAATGACAAAGCTACCTCCACCTCGAGCCATTAAAGCTGCCATATTAAAAATGGATGCGACTGTTGTGACTAGAGAAGGAATCGATAAACTGTTAAATATGCTTCCAACAGAGGAAGAAAGAGGAAAAATTCAAGAAGCTCAGGTACATATTTCCTAATGTTAAAGTAATATGTTTTTATTAATAGCTAAATTTTACCTTACAGATGTCTAATCCAGAACTTCCATTAGGTAGTGCAGAACAGTTCCTTCTTACATTATCCTCTATTTCTGAACTAGCCGCAAGGCTAAAACTCTGGGCTTTTAAATTAGATTTCGAAAATAGCGAGGTAAACAAGCTTTGATACGTTTTTTTATTGAAATTAAAAATAAAATTATTCGCTTACAGAGAGAGATCGCTGAACCTCTGATGGACTTAAAGCAAGGCGTTGAATTGCTAAAGGCAAATAAGACATTTAAGTGCATCCTATCCACCTTGCTCTCTATAGGGATATTCTTAAATGGAGCTCCGGTGAAAGGATTCCAAATTGAGTATTTAGCTAAGGTTAGTTATCCTGATATAAAAACGAAAAACGCTAACGAATAGAGGGAAGAGATCGACGATTTTGAGCCTGGCTATAGAGTGAGGAAGGTTGTACAAACTCGAAGTATCATAGAGGTCCTAAGTTCGAAAGGAAGAAACTCCTTTTGAACACATTCAATTTCGTTTCCACTTATGTATTTGATATATAGGATCAAAGAATAGGACGGACTAATGCGCAAAAAAGGGCTTTAGTAACCCATCATTGTTGAATTCCTCTCTCTTAATAAAGCGTTAATATTAAAGTCTCAGCAACAATGGATCGACACGACTGTGCCGTTAGGTGCGTTTAGGCCCGAGTTACTGTAACTCTGTTAAATTAGCGCTGTTAACTTAACATCGTTTCTAGCATGCTATTTGACTGTTCAAATTTTACAACTAATAACAAGCAAAAATAAAACATTTTTCATTTTACAAATAATAAGAAGCTAAAAAATTTATAATAATAATAATGTCTTTTAAATTGTTTGCTTACAACAAAAATTTATCAACAAACGTCAATACATTTTGACAGTATTGAGCTGTGCTACATTTTGGCTAAGCCAAAAAGCAGAAATAAATTAGCTAGCAGCGCTAAAAAATGCTGTTTATGCCGTTGTTAAGCTGCCTAGCTCGATTAAGTTAAAGTTGATAATAATATTGAAGCTGTTTGTTTCTTTTCCTGGAGGAGGTAATTATGTTCCACTTACTGGTGTTAAAAAGAATATTATTAGTGGTACACCAGTCTTTTAGTTCATTAAATTTTGACTGTATACATTAGTTTGAGACCTTCTAGCACATAAAAATTTTAATTTATCGGCGTAAAAGAGGCGCGGGATGCTATTTAATTTTTCAGTTAGATTCAAGGATAGAAGAAGCAAAGTTCGGTTATGGGGTCTGGGGCTGGCTGCTAGTGGTTTTCTGGGATAAAATCAGGCTTTGCAATCTCTCATTGTAGTAGTAAGCTTGATCTGAGGGATAGAAGAGAAAGGATATTTTAAAAAAGTATATATTATATAGTCAACATAGGAAAGGGGGTAAAAAATGGTTAGTGTGTAACAGTTGACCGAAAGGTAGGAAACGTGGCTTAAGGGAATAAAAAAATTGTTAGTGTGTAACAGTGAACCGAAAGGCCGAGTAATCTAAGAAATATCTATTTGGGCGTTTCTCTGTAAACTGGTAAATTTTTGCAAGAAATCTGTCCCAGCAACTTTTTTACGTGAATATGAAAAAAAACTATACAATTAAATAGATATATATCTGGTGGATAATAAACAGTAAGGGACCCAAATAAATTTGTTTTATTTTAGGAATTATTGAGCAAATTTAAAAAATTCGACACAGTGGACTATTGCATATGTCAGAGGACTGTATATACATATAAGTAAAATAAGCATTTATTAGCAGTGTATATACTTTAAAAACATTCTTTATAAAGCATATATATAAAAATAAAACAGTCTTCTTTGGTAGTGCCAAGTTCTCTGTGTAGTTCCAAGTAAACTTGAGAACTTTTGTTTCTTCCTTAGATCGTTTCTTCTTTCACGTGCCATGGTTAAAAGATGGTTATAAACCTAAAACAAAGGCAAAAGTACAATAAGGACAGTCCCCTAATAAATGAAACAATCCCCTGTTTCTGTATGTAGCGGGGGACTGTTTAATTTGTGTAATTGCGACGGTACCATAAATTCCCTTTCTTATTACTTTATTTTGTTATACAAGTTCTGTAATTTCTTTCAATCTGTCTTTAGATAGAAAGTCTCGTAGACGCACGAGCTTAAGCTTAAACTCTTCTCTGTTAAAATCAGGAGGTTTCATCTCCCATCATCGCAGCGCAATACTATTAATTCTATTGGCAGTACACCGCTGAAATGCTGGAAATATGTGATGTGCATTGAGATAAAAAACGAAACTTGCTTTATTTCTTGAGATAATTGCGAACGAACTTACAATAAAACCACAATTGAGGAGTGGGCGAACAAAACGGCACATGTCCATGGTTGACCGTTTTCATTGTTTTGACGGAATCGTGTTCATTACACTAAACTGCAACTAATTTCAATCTCAGGCACTTCAAAAATCACTTTCATGTAATATTTTTTTGTTAGCAAAGTAACGGTTTCCCTGCAGAAAGGCACATGTCCTACGAATATTCATATTTTTTAACCATTCGTTAATGGGGGATTTTCAAAAGGGCACGTATTTCATAAAAAAAAGTTTTTAATCAACAATGGAAGTTCATTGCACCTCACCTGGGGCTCTAATTACATCGATTTGTATGTGCATCATAAAATTCACTAAAATTTACCTCACTTTTGCCTCCCACGGCCCCAAAACAAGCCGTAGGGGGCACTATGACCCCTTAAAATTTGCGTAACAGCCCCTAATATTAGGAAAAAATACCAGAAAAATTCCCCCTTGCCTCTAAGGGGGCCAGGGAGCTCCCAAAAGGCTAAAAACAAAAACAACATGTCCAGTTGGGTTCCTGCAAAAGGACACATGTCCATTCAAGGGTTTAACAAAACGGGACATGTCCAGTTGTGTCCCTGCAAAAGGGCACATGTCCATTTTTGTTTTAATTTTTTCTCTTAAAGTATTAAATATATTTAAAAAAATTTTTTTCCGTCTGAATGAGTTCAAATAGTAGCACAACCTACCATACTCATAAATAGTTAATGTGATCAATTCAGAGGCAGAAACAGTTTTTTGCGATTTCTGAACAATTTGCAAAACTGGACATGTGCCGTTTTGTTCGCCCACTCCTCAATTCATCTGAAAATAAACAAATGAATCAATTTTTCATCACAATCTAACCGACTGGCTTCATTCACAATTTGCCAATCCGCTGTCCATCTAGCGAAATAAATTAGAATATAAATAGCAAATTTTTCGCAAAACAACACAAAAATAAAACAAATGTAATTTTTCAGATATTCCGAGAAACTGTTCCCTTTTCTGTTTTTTCTTTCCTTAAAATCCTTCTTTGGACTATTATAAACCCATCTAAAAAAATGGCCAAATCAGTTCAGCCGTTCTTATTTCATATGCGTGCTCATTTTCCTTCTTTTATGGCACGGACTCCATTCATAAGGAATATATGTATGTTTGTTAGGTATTATCCGCACAAATGTTTTGAACCATTTACACAAACATGGATAGATACAAAAAGAATTCATGAGTTAATAATAATAATAATAACTATATTTTAACAAAGTACACAAGATTTACATCTTTTAGAGTACAAAATTTATGGATATAAACAAAATGAATATATGTACTTAAAAGGACAATTATAACTAAAATTAAAATTAATATTACAACTAGCATAAAAAAAGAGAATTAGAAAAAGATAGAGACAGAAAGTGGAATTAAAATTGAGATTGAAGTGGGGAGTGATAGAGGTAGTGAGAGAAAATATATAGTTAGTGAGAAGAAGAAGATAGAAAAAGAAATGCATGTCTTCTTCTGTGGCTGTGCTCCTTCCCTGAATGTGGTTAGGAAGATTATTCCAGATTCTGAGAGTACAAAGAAGGAACGACTACCAATTAGGGAAGAATGAGCAGGAATCAGAAATTTTATGGATCTCAAGGATTGCAAAGGAAAAAGGAAGTCAGAAAGGTTGCAAGGGCTTTTGGTATAAAAAGCCTTATGCAAGAGAAGTAAAGCCATGAGATCGAGGAATTGAAAGAGGTCACAACCCAGTAAGGATTTTTGGACACATGTTCCGATCTTCTCATATGAAAAATGAACCTAATGCAATCATTAAATGCTACTCTAAGACGCTGACGGCAAGAGGAGTCGAAGGAAATATATACCATCGAGCCATAAAGGAAATGAGGAAAAACAAGGGATTTAATAAGTTTGGCTCGAATAGGCGAGAATAACAGATTGCCATGTAGCCACAGTTTACGAAGTGTGCCATAGATCTTAGAGAGCAGCAATGAGACATGATTGCAGCAGGAGAGTTTGGAATTGACAACAATACCCAGGTTTTTGGCACAGTCAACGATTGGAAGTGGAACATTATTAAGTAAAAGAGGTGAAAACCCATCCGGGGACAGTGAGCGACGACTAAGGAAAAGTACTTGCGATTTAATTGGATTTAACTTAAGGAAATTACTAGAACTCCATCCGTTTATTCGAGACAAGGTGCTATTGAGTTCAGACACACAATTTTCAATTTGATTAGTAGGACAAGAGACAGCTGCAGATCATCAGCATACAAATGAAGCAGCGACGGATAACAGAGGGAAGATCATTAATATAGAGGGAGAACAGCAAAGAACCAAGATTCGAACCCTGTGGCACATCTGCAGAAACACTTAGGAAAGAGGATGTGACATTAGTATGCCGAACACACTGAGATCTATTATAGAGAAGAGAGAAGAAAAGACGAACAGAAGAAGAAGAAAAGTGATACCGTTGACTAAGTTTATGGAGCAGATGCGAGTGAACTACAGAGTCAAATGCTTTGGAGAAGTCAAGAACTAGTATTATGTCACCTCGGTCAAGGGCGGAACGAAGATCAGTTGTAACCTTCAATACAGCAGTTTGGCAACTGTGAGATTTGCGGAAACCAGATTGGAGTTTAGAAAGGAAATTATAAGAATCAAGAAGTCTCAAGACTTGAGTAGATACAATTTTCTTAAAAACTTTAACGAGAAAGGTTATGATGCTAATAGGGTGAAAGTCTGCCAGATTAACGGGGGAGGACTTTTTAGGAATGGGAGTCACTATGGCTTTTTCCAGGCTAACTGTACTTGGGAGGTTGTCAGGCAATAATTAATAATATGCGTGATGGCATCAACGATTAAAGGGGAGAGAATCTTAAGAAACCGAGGAGAAATACCATCATAACCAACGATATTGGACGAAATGGAATGCAATATGCCGAGTACTTCAAGCGAGTCAACACAATAGAAATTAAAACCATCAGATAATAGAGAGTTAGAAGAAGGGGAATCGCAAGTGGAAGGCAGTGGGAAATTTGGAGGAGATTGAACAAAAGATGCATTGAGTGAGTTTACATCAACATCAAATGAGTTAAGCTCAGAGGTATGAATGCCTAGAGATCGAAGGTTAGACGAAAGACGTTTAGGGGACAGAGCAGGATCGAGCTTACGTGAGTAAAACTCACGCTTGGCTGATAAAGAAGTGAGTAGCAACATCAGGTGTAAATACATTAGGTGGGCAGTATAATTGTACATGAGCTTCGTTTGCTTGCAATTGTGGCCGTAAAGCCTTTCGTTTTATTTTTCCTTTTTTTTGCCGAAAAATGGAGACAACTATATTATTTTAATCATAACACCGTAAGTTTTTTACCAATTTACCAAAGCTAATTTTAAAAGTGTTTTCAAGTACTTAAAAAAGATAAGTACCTAGTTAATAAGTTTTTCTAAAAAAATTCGTCTTTTGTCTTTATGTAACGTCGAATGGTGCGAATCCAGTTTTTGGCGAGCAAATGGTCATCTTTAAGGACTCATAACTCGAGTTGTGTTTCATCTTCAGAAATAAATAAAACACGAATCGGTTCGTTATTCTGAAAGCTTCATTTCTTCTACAATATGTTTTTTTTTTTTTTTGTTTTTGAAAAAAAAAAAAACGTTAGATTTTTAGATTTTTAAGTTAATGGTGAAAACCCGCTTTAAAATATGCCTTTTTTAGCTGAAAAATCAACAATTTCAATCTCGAATAACTAACTCGGCGAATATTGATTTATAGGAAAACATCTATATAACATTTTTTCTTTGCAATCAATTCATCGTTCTATCGATTTCTGCAATTATTTTGACTGTGCTAATTTCCACCCGCTAACAGGATTAGCAATCCCCCCAGGGAAAAAGCGCACATCAACACAATATAACTTTTGTTTCTTGAGCTTCTACTTACTTACTGTCCAAACTTCGCGTTAAACGGTGCTGTGCGAAAAAAGACTATTTTGTTTATTTGTTTGCTACATAGCATTATTTTAAACGCAATAATTATTTTTAATGATATTACAGGTACCTGAAGTAAAAGACACTGTACACAAACACTCCTTACTACATCACCTTTGCCATATGGTTATGGAAACATCAGAAGATACCACAGATCTATATTCTGAAATTGGGCCCATAACACGAGCATCTAAAGCTGATTTTACGGAATTGGCCCATAATCTAGTTCAATTAGAGACGGAATGCAAATCATCCTGGGATAGATTAAAACTAATAGCAAAACATGACTGTCCGGCCCAATTAAGTCAAAAACTAGTAGACTTCTTAGCTGATTGTGCAGAAAGGATAATAATATTACAAATTGTTCATAGGAGAGTTATAAACAGGTAAATATTATTTTATTCTATCGACCGTGGAACTTTTGTAATTTAATCGGTTCGTATAATTTTCAGATATCGAAAATTTTTGTTATGGCTTGGAGTTCCTCAGCATAGAGTCGCTGAGTCACGTCCAAATGAATTTTGTAGAATTTTATCTGAATTTGCTTTAGAATATAGAACAACTAGAGAACGAGTACACCAACAAATGGAAAAGAAAGCCAACCATAGAGAGAGGAACAAGACACGAGGAAAGATGATTATTGATGTTGGCAAATTTAAATCAAAAGAAGACAGAGCAGACGCAGAACTGAAGTAAGTGCTTGGGCCCCCTTAGCGTTATTTATAATCTTAACAAATTCAATTCGTAGGCAACTTTTAGATTCTCCAAATCCAAGTAATGAGAACCCTGATGGTACACTGACGTGGCGTAGACGTCGCGCAGAAAATCTTAGATCAACGATCATGAAGCAAAGCGAAGAAAATTTCACAGATGGTGACGATGAGATCCTTGAGTCTCTAGTTAAAACTGCTACCAAAGCTCCTGGAAATCGCCCAACACCAAGAGAAAGAAAACGAACTAGAAATGCAGATCGAAAATCATGTGAGTGATTTTATGAAGGTCTAATATAACTTTTACCAAATGGTGATAATGATGGTGGAAGAATATTCTTAAGAGCTTTTTCAAAATTGCGACATGAAATTTCTATATTTTAATTTGCTTAATTTTTTTTTGTTTTTTTTTTTATTGGCAAACTGGCGTCGTTCTGATATTTTATTTTGTTTATTTAAAAAAAAATTATCCAATACTCGCATGTCGAGTAGTGAAGAGATCACGAACCAGAGAAGGATTCACTGCTGAACAAATTGCAGCATCTCCCGAACACTAGGTTATTGGGTTAGTGGTTTTTTAAAGCTTTGAGTATTGATTTTATGTTTTGAAAAGTTGTTATGCCATGCATGTGAAGATTGAATGCGAGAAATTTTTTGTTTCTTTGCATGGCCTCTTGCTATTCATTTAGTCTCTTTCTTTAATTATTAATATGTTGTTTTATTTTTGTCACAGGGTGCACTTGTTAATTTAGAAAAGTTAAAATGTGCCACTCTCTAAATCGCTTTCTTTAACTACTTTCATTGCAATAACGCCCCTCATTCGTGATGTTTACATAAAAAGGGACGAATTACACTTCTCCCAAGCATATTCTAATGTTTTTAATTCCATAAAAGTTATATCTTTTACCTGATTATCAGTTGTAGTTGAAATTAAGAAATATTTCACTTGCAATGAAGATCGAACAAAAAGGTGTAAAACTTAAGAGATTTCAGTAACTCTTAAATAAACAATGTCTTATGAAACCACACAAAAACAAAATATTTTTAATTCAATCAGATGGCCCGCTTAGTGTAGGTACCGGTTGTTGCCTTAAAAAATGTGGTTTAAAAAATACTAAAAAATACGCTTTTACTTTAAAATGAACTAAAAAGTAAAAAATTAGTTTGAATGTAAAGTTTTTATTGCTCCAGCCATTATATGGGAACAACCTACCTTTCGAAATATAATAAATTGGGACTCTTTACCTTTATTCTTATTTTACTAACACCGGAACTTTTTGCTGGCGTCCCACGCTTTTTTACATTTCGATAGGTAGGTTGTTCCAATATACTAGCTGGAGCAATAAAAACTTTACATTCAAAATTATGTTTTACTTTTAAGTTTACATTAAAGCAAAAGTGTATTTTTTTAGCTTTTTTTAAACTATATTTTGTGTCCTGCTGGTCCACCTCGTGTACCAAAGGGCTTCTTTAGTGATTTTCCTTCGTGGTTGGATTTACCACAATAATTATGATGCAGCAATAAACTATATACTGAACACTACTTTTTTATTTATATTTAAGTCTTTATTTTATAAATTAAATTTAGAACTTTTACACTTTTATAAGTCATTTTAACATAAATAAATTGACTGTTTTTTATAGGGGATAATTTTTATATTACGCGTTTTCTTTGAGATCTAATAAAAGACTGACTTTTATTTTATATATATTTTTTATTTTTTTATTTGAATTGCTCACTGTAATAATGCAATGGCAGGTAGTTATAGTGTTTAGTGAGTACGGCAGAGGTAGGTGTCCCTACATATATTTTTTATTTTCTACTTTTTAGTGTATTATGTCATCCGCCAATCTGTGGTGACCCTCGTATTAGATTTAAAATGACGTCGCAGAGCTTACTATACTTTACTCATCATACGCTTTCCTTTGACACCCATACCAGGGCGTTGTAAAGAAAATAAAGCCATAGTAGTATTGTATTGTATGATCTAGTATAGTGTAGTATTCTGTTGTCACGCCTTTTCATTTGGTACCCATACCGAGCGCGTTGAAAAAAAGTAATCCACCATTCTTACTTTTCATCTTTCGTAACTAGTTAAGAAATTTTTCGCCAAATAGTCAAGTGATGAGCCAGCAATGAATTCAGCTAGTGTTGGTGCTTCTTAATTTTTATTACTTACTCATAAATATCACCTAGTTGGTATTGTTATCATTACAGAAAATTCAGGGGCCGGTTCGTATATGGCGAACGACGATAATCGTACGAAAAAAAAATTGAAGTCGAAAAATTTTGTCGACGAAAATTTTAGCGTTCGCATATGTCGAAAGAAATTTTTTCGCCTCCTCGAGAGAAATCACAATATTGAAACACGAAAAATGTTACAATTGCTGTAAAAACCCCGATAACCCAAGACCTTTCGGGTACCTTTCGTCAGCTTCAGGCGAAAATTTTCAAGCTTTCGAGGCGACAAAAAATTTTCGTTTTCGACATACACGAACCGGCCCCAGATTTAAAATGAAGCAGCATTAAATTAGGAATCTACTTTTTGCAGAGCTATGATTATAAGATGAATGGTTTACCAAGCTTAGCTTACATTGGTTTAGCAAGTTTAAAGTCCTGTTTCTAATTCAAAAACTATAAATAGCCAGATTAGAATTGGCAAAACATATGCATAGAAATATAGTAAATGAAATACCTTGCAAAACATGTGTAGTCAAATAATTATTGAAATTTTCGTTCCTGACCAGAAATTTAATGTTGATGACACTGGCATATTATAGAAGGAGAATGGCGCTTGTCAAAATCGCGAGGAATTTCCGAGTAGTTAACGAAATCAAGGGACTCCAACCAAGACCCTTTACAAACTTTGTCTAAAGTGTAATCAAAATTTCAATTTGAAATTCTTTAGCAAAAGTCTGAAAGGATTGTTCTATGCCTGTCTTTCGAGGAGAATGAACTTTAATAGTCCAGATATTTAAAAGAAGTGTAAGGATGATGTAATTTCAGATTTGGTTCTTCTATGCGAGTTATATAAGATCCACAATGGGATTCCCGATGAATCTCGATGTTCCTAAGAAGAATCTCAACCCGAGTCGAAAAATGTTGTCTCGATTTTGCTACCTGTTTTGAGGGCGTCCGATATCGTACGATAGCGTTTTGAATTGTATTTTGGCAAAGGCCCTAAGTCCAGTTTTCGATGAGTCACGAATTCTAAGAAAAATCTTGTGTGAAATCGAATGAGATCTTCGGATATCGTCCGAAAACGACAGAAAATTTGTATTTTCAATTGTGAGACCGTCTGAAATCGTAAGGAGACCCTAAAAATGGTCGCCGCACGAGAGAACAATAGAAGTGAGACCGTACGAAAAGGTCTGATGTCTTAAAATTTCGACTCGGGAACTCATAACAGATCACAACAACTGACTTTTCCCAATTAAATCGCGCGAATTTATCGAAATAAGTATTTTTTACTTAGAGTTGATAGCTCCCTAACGCACGCCGGCCGGTGTCAAATTTAATGCCAATACATTCAGTAGTTAATGGGATACGATCGTTTATTTTCATCTAAAACGTTAAAAAGGTTGAAAAAGGCCTTTGGTGACAATGCACTGTCCAAAGTGTTTTTGTTTGGTATAATATGTTGAAAGCAGGCAGATAATGCTTTAATGACTATGAACGTCATACTTTTATGTTAACAGATAAAACCATGTCAAGGAAGTCAAGGACTGTATCGGAGGCTGGAAAAAACCTTTGCATAACTGTGTACTTTATCCGCAGGTGATAACTTTGTAGAGGATGAAATTAATTTGTTTTATTCCAAAGTCTTACTATATATTGATCACAGAGTTACCTATTATAAGTAAACTTTTCTGACTAAAAATTAAGGAATTTGTTCTTGGACGAGCTTTGCAGTGTTTGAATTGTTTGTGTGATTTAAATTTTCTCTTAGTGAAAATAATATCAAAAGAAATTCATAAAAGGATTTAAACTGTATTAGGTGATCCGTGTCTGTTATTGGTTTTAAATAGTTTTGTGTGATGTTCGGATATATCACGATCTGTTGCAGAAGAAATAGCAGTCACACAGTGTGGTTAGGAAATCCAGAGAAATCATTATCGAAAAGTACAGGTTTATAGTAGGTGTGGGAATGAATGGCTAAAAAGAAGATTATTTCATCATGACAAGGCATAGGTTAGTTAAAGCCATACCGCTTGACAAAAACTGAATTACGTTTTTAACTGCTTCTGTATTTCGGCTATTCATGTATGGTAATTTTTCCCCGCAAAACAAGGCTAGCCTTCACCGCTCATCCCCACTGTTTACAGCCCTCATTACGAGATTAATTCGTCAATGGAACAATTTTCCACAGTCAGAATTCCCGAACTCATACAACATCCAGGAGCTCAAACTCAAGTTTCATCGCTATCTCCCCATGCACCCCCCAGCCTACCCTTAACTTTTTTATCCTTTTTCTATCTTTCGAGCTAAGCTTACTACCAGACAACTGACCATGACATGAACGACATGAACCTAGTACAAATGGCGACACCTGTATTGTATTCTCGTTGGCGAGTGATGTGATTACGAGGGACGCGGTGGAATGAAACTGTCAATATCTACAAACATAACGAGACAATTAGAATACCACGTTTGTCGATCTAGAAGCCAGAAGTCTTTTAGATTGACAATGAGAATACCAATTAAAGATCAAAGTGACATCTGTCACGTCACTCGACAACGAGAACATAACAAAAGTAAATCGATGTTAAACACACCTTCGGATGGACTTAAGATGCCACTTCTCCCTGGGCATAATTTCAGTCGCGGGAACACAACACCTAGCTATCGTTTCACTTTCCATAATTTCTTAAATCAAATTTTGATTATTTTTGTGACTAGCAGATATCTTTGAAAATACAATAGCAATCACATTGATGATCAAGGTGCAACTACTAGATCTACCACTACCTCTCTACCCTTGTATGATTGTAAATTTGAGACAAGAAAGTCGTTACAGAAGAAGTAAAGCTCGTAGTTAAACTATCGTTCTACATCAAATTACACTTCTTCACCCCAATCAGAATATCAAAGATCTTCCTTAGTAGAATGTGTAGTTCAAAACTCATAGTGATTTTAATATAAAAATTTTGAAAAACACTTATTCTAGATTTAACTTAATTTCATTGTCTTACTAAACAAAATATCGCTTTCAACAAACTATTTATATCTTTTTGAAGTTAATGCAAAACTATTTTATGATAATATTTCTAATAAAAAATATGTAATAATATTCAGCCTAAAACGGCGTAGTAAAGTACATTTATTTTCAAACTTCTTATACTAAATAGTTAACAAAATATTTACAATAAACCTAAAAATGTAGTTTATAATGATATTTTTTTCCTATTTCAGTAAGAAGAACACTTAAGAATGGTCTCACCGACGAAGAAAAGCAGCACGTTGCATCACTTATAAAAACATATTAATGTTATTTCACCCCATTAAATCACATCACCTTTTCTGGATCACGTTTACATCTAATTAATTTTATTATTTAAAATTATAACAAAAATATATAAAAGAAATTATTTAATTGCGAAAAGATCTCATTTAGTTTCTTGAAATTTAGAAGTTTTACAAATTCTATTTAAAATTTGCTTTAACTTCTAGGTTCTAGCACATCGTTCTATAAATAACTTTACGCAAATTGAAAAAAAAAATAATAATAATAAAACTTTTGGCCTAAATAACTTATGTGCAAAATAGGAGAACGTCGTAATCAAATTTAAAAATATATCAATTATAATTTTTTATATTCGAAGGCAAAATAAACATATAAGAAAAACTAAATGAAAATTTGTGATAAAAGATGGCGTAAAAAGTTATTACTAAAAATGCATGTCATTCGAGTAGTTTGTACTTACATACATTCATACAGATGTAATTGAAACGCTGTAGTCGGCCAGCAACGAAATAAATTGTTAATTTATAACTATTTTTTGTTTAGTTTAATAATTGTTATACGATGTAATTTAATTTTTCATTAAATAATTGTACTTCTATACACCCATTTCATCCTCTTTTGAATATTTCCTGTTAAAGGATAAATTTCCATCCGGCGTCTTTTTGAATAATTTTTAGGTGAAATTGGAATGTACTCATATTTTGATAAAATTAACACTATTGTAATCAGTCAGTACGAAAGATGTTAATTATTGTACAATATTTTTTTTTTAACTTTTGTTACCCTTTTCATTAAAATTTAAAAATAAATAAAAATAATTTGGAAAAATTTCAGGAGTTTTGATATTGCATATTACATCAGGCAACAAATCAAATTAATATAAGTAGGCGATACGCTACGTTCTGTGATGCGATAAATCAGCCATTTTTTATAAAATCTCAACTTACTTACCAGTCAATAGTCATAATCCTAGAGAAATAGTCATACATGAAAAACACGACAGGTTATATTACAGAGATTTACATTACTAGGCAGATCGTGTTGGCGGCAGGTAGTAAGTAAGTTAGTTAGACAATAAAACCGTTTTGTTGTTAACAAAAATTTGAGCTGACCAAATTTCTAAGGTTCTTTATGAGATGCGCTGCAAGATATCGATCTGTCACAACTAAACAATCCGAATGAATAATTTGGAAGCATTAACGTTTTGCTTCAGTGAGGAGAAGAAACCAATTCTCCCAACAGCCGGAAAGTATCAGGTCAGCTATATATTTATGGCGACTTTTTACACTAGCCTTACTTAAACAGAACATGCGATAACAAGGAGACATGATATTTGCCAATATTTTAAACGCCTTGAGAGTTAGGGAAATGAAGTCTGATCTTGAAATATTTTTAGAGAAAGTCTCAACAAATACCACTAATGAGTTTTCAATTGAGGAAGCGTTAAGAATCTGCCCAACGAATGATCAAGTATATAAACACAATCCGTAAGTTCTCGAGTATTTTCCGGATGGGTAATGCTACCATACCCATATTCGCCGGCTGTGCTGCTAGGTATCATCTAAGGTAAGTTTTCATCTTATTATCCAGCAAAATAAGTAACCAAAATACCCAGCATGGGCGTAGCAATGAATTTTTGCTGGGGTGGGCCAGATTTTAAACCACCATTAATTACCGACTGACAGATGATAAATAACAAAACTAATTTTTTTTTTTTTTCAATTTTTAAGTATAGACTACCTAGGTATTTAGAACTTTTAAATGGGAGGTATGCACGTTACCTAGCCACCTTGATAGGCCGATCGATACTAATCGTATTCCGGCTCCTCCAAAAACCGGAGACAAAATCGGCATTACGTTATCCTAAATGCTGTTTTTTATCGTGTTCAGTTCGAAAGATCGCTGTGTGGCTAGCCAGCTTGACATCATGCTGGCGGTTTTCATCATTATTTAAACAATGAGATGAGCGACAAAATTATTTTTGACGTCACAATTAGCAACAAATTAGCTACAAATCATAGATCCAGACCCACGTGTGCCGGCTCTTTGGCTACCTAGTTTAATATATGAATACACCTGCGGTTACCATGGAGATAGAAGTGCGCCAAAAAGTACATTTGTACTGCGCATTTAAGGTTGTACATATCATATATACTGAGTTTCTATTGGAGCCGAGTTGAGTTGGATTTGAATTTAAAACTCAACGACTTAACTATTTATTTCTGGTTGTATTCCGCGTTATATGTTACGTATATATCAAATGAACTTAGCTCCTGATTTTTGCCTTTTCTTCCGTAAGAGATTATACTCTTTGTCTAAAGCTGGTAATAAGTTTTGCATTGCGTTACGAGCGTGCAAGTTATTTCCGAAGCAGCATTGCCAACTTAGTGGTTTTGCCACTAGAACTGGTAGTTTATAGTTGCCGTTAGTGAGGAAAAAATCTAGTGGTTAGTAGGGTTTTTTTGGTGGTAATAGGAAAGTGTACAAGTATACAAAATTAGTATTGGCCATTCACTAAACCATAATAAGACATCAATTACCCCTTACCTAATGATTCACTTAAATAAAAAACAAAAGTTTTTTGCCAAAGTGTAATGAAACCAAAAATACCACCAATTTTTCGTATGAAGTTCTGCAGCTTAAAGACACATCAAGAGTGACTCGCTTTAACGTTTAACTTTAGTTCGAGTCCAGTTGGGCGAACTGAGTTCTGTTTTAAGGACCGTCCTCACTACATAAACATAGATTCTACGTGCTTTTGGCCGTAAGGCGTTTGAAAAGAGCATGCGTGTACTTTTACCCCCGTATTCTAAAAGCAGCTATAAGTCACAACACAATCATAATAGAAAACCTTTACTAAATCAACAGTAACTTAGAAGCGAAGTAGGAATGAAATAAACGTAACTTCTCTAAGCATTGACATAAAAACCAAAATAAGAATTTCATAAGATGTAAGCGTGAGCCCCCAAACCTTGTGACTTATGACTGGTCACAATTTTAGAACATGGGGGATAATTTTCTGAATCGGGAGTTGAGAGTAATATCTAGAATTATTAGATTCATCTTGGATCCTAAAGCAAGAACTAATCTGAAAACAAATAATTTATGAGCTTTTTAAAAATGAATATAAATTAATCTACAACATTCACAAAAAACCAATTTTCATTTGAAAGGCCATACGCGCTTTTGTAGAGCCCGTATTGTGTGAACGTACAATGCACCGTTTTAATTCCAGACTATTGTCCGCGCAGTTTTGCCCCAGTACCCTTGTCATTAAAAAGGTAATAAAACAATCACAAAACTCTTTATGAAAAATAGGCAAAAGCGCGTAAGAGCTAAGTTCGCGTAGTGTGGATCCACCATTATCCTCAGTTGAATAAAGGAAATTGTATGCGAATTGAGGCTATTTTCAAGTTCAGTTCACTAATTTACTCGTACTTAGGCAGTTCGGTCAATGAAGCCAAGTTATAATGGTAATTTGTCAAAACAAAAATGCTGATTCTATTATTAAAATCTATTAACTTTATTTATAAGTGAAATTTTAATTTAACTAAAAAATTTTCCAATTAATAATTGTCACTTCCTCTTTGGACTCCGACTTGGTCACACGTTAGTGGATAGGCTAGTCAGTGCTTTTCCTTTTTTTTCCTTTTTAAAGTGTTTTTACAGTTCAGTGCTTTATAGACGAAGTGTTTCTTTTTAAAATTAATTTTGTTTTTTCTTTCTGGTTTTCATTATTTATTAATTATTTATTAATTATTTATTGATTTTGTTTGTTAATTAGTTGTAAAAGAATGTCGTTCAGTCAAGTGTTTTAAGTTTTTACATTCTCTTTTACATGTGCTTTTGTGATAAGCTTTTAAAATTTTTTTTTTTTTCTTTTTATTGCATACAAAATTTTTCTTTTTTAGGTGCTTTCTTTTTTTTTTTCTTTTTTTAGATTTCCTAGTGTAAATTTTTGAGTTTCCTTTGCTATTTTCAAAGCACCTGGCCACCTTTACTGCCTTTTATGGAATTTTTTTTTTTTTTTTTTAGAATTTTTAGTGATCCATGTGGTTAGTGAGTCCCGCTATTTTGTTACCAATACATTGTTTGACAAAATTTAACATTACGGTGTAATTTACTGAATCCTGGTATAGCGGCATTCTTCAAATCCCGTTATTTTACCTAAGAATAGAAAATTTTTTCCATTGCTTGTTTTTTTTTTTTTTTTTTTTTTTTTCCTTTCTTTTTTTTTAGATATATGATGAAATTACCGTCTCACCTTGTGACATGTTAATGTTTTAGTGATTTTTATTTTTGTTAGACAGTGGCAGTTTCAGTTCGATATTAAATCGAAATTTAGCTTTAGTTTCATATAAAATTTCATAATTTCAATAGAATTCCGTTGGGTACTTCAATTTTTTTTACTCTAACCAACCACTTGCCTCCAGTTTTGGGTCTTCAATCTTCACACCCATCCAACCGTTACTCCCTTTACTTTATTAAAATGGATAAAAAAAATTCTCCTCTTATATCCGGGGAAAATCGAAAGGAAAAAATAAGTGTCACTAAAAGAACGTCAGCTAGGTTAATTAACAAAAAAGGCGCACCACCAAGCATAATTAAGGTAGTCCCTGAATTAAGACCTATGGTGCAGCCCAAAGCTGTAGTTCCTGTCAAAAAAAACCTAAAAGGAACAGAGAAGGTAGGCGCATCGTTGAAGTGTAAAAGTGATACTCTGGGCAAATCTCCAACCTTGTCCTCTCAAGACTCATCAGCTACGATAGGGATCACTCAACAAAATTTAGCTGAAGCTTCACGGATTTTACCAAACAATCCATCTATCTCTACCAATAATATCCCAATTGAATACAACAAAAACGATGTTGGTCCCTTCACAGTTATAGTCCGGCATATCAACCCTGATTCAAGGGAGAACAAAAGCCTGAACCCTCTTTCCTTGGGAAAATTCTTATTATCAACCACAAAGGGTGTACTTTCAATTCCCTATACTGCAAAACACAAATGTAAAGTCATCTTTGACTCTGCAGAAAATGCAAATAATTTCATTAATAAGTGCCCCGTAGACTCAACTTTCAGAGCATACATTCCGCTGGGTCTAGTAGCCACTCCCTTTATTGTTCATGGCGTGGATTTAGGACTGAGTGAAGAAGAACTGACTGAGGCTTTAAGATTATGCAATCCCTCAATCAATTTCAGAAGGTGCTTCAGATTAAAGTGGAAAACCTTTTCTGAAGGGAGGGTGGTCACTAAAGAGGTGAATAAAATAAAAATTTATGTAAGTGGAGACAAGATCCCAGAAAAAATTAAACTATATTACTCGAGTCTCAAAACGAACAAATTTGTCTCCCCCCCTGTAAGGTGTTTCAGATGTCAGAGGTTTGGCCACCTCAGCAAGGAATGCAGATCCAAATGGACGATCTGTGGTAAGTGCGGAACGCAAAATTGTGAAGAAAGAAGAAATTGCGTCAAAGCCGCTAAATGTGCAAATTGCAAAGGAAACCATGGAGCATTTGAGAAAGTGTGCCCCGTGTGGCTCAAAGAAAAGGAATTAGTTACAATAATGCGAAGGGGCAACTATGCAAGATCGGACGCGCTTAGGATCTACAAGGCAAAGAATAGACTTCTCAATGCTCAATATCGTAAGAAAGGGACTGTAAACGGTATAAGCCCTACACGTTCTGGGGAATTGCAAGCACGGGGTGTGGGTTTAGATATAAGTAACCTGTTCCATGGTGAAGAAAACAAAGGTAAAAAATCTCCGAAGAGGCCTAAAACGTGGAAAAAAAGGCCTAAGAAGAAATCTTCAGTGGCTGATGTCGCAGGAAAGGGAAATATAGATCCTCTCATTGAGGACTCGGATTGTGAATCGATCAGTTCTAGGATCTCCTCAAGGATACTCCAAGATAATACTGGCCTCGAAAAATATAGGTCCTTACAACCTCCATTAATAAGGGAAACGAGTTCAGGTACAACCAATTATTGGTTCTCGACTCTAAAAAAGGATTAACACATCAGCCCTTTAGGTGTTCACTCCAAAGGACTCTCCTCTGAGTGAAGTCAATTCCAGCAAGAAGTCTTCTAATCTAAGTAAATAGATTGTCTATATTGATCTGTTTTCATATCTTATAGTTTCAAGTGTGTACGTCCAGTACAATCTACCTTCATATCTTAAGTGTCTATCTTTATTTTATCCCTGAACCTGAGTCGGTATGGGTGTCTACGTGTCACACCAACATCCCAATCAATGGAAAAAATTTTCTTTGCTTATCATTGTTCCAGCATTAGCTCGATATACACTAGAATTTATCTTTCCTAGTCTGTTAGAGCTTCATAATCCAGGTAACCTTTCATTAAACTATCTTTTTGTGTTCCACCGAATGATGAGGATTTAATCTACTAAATGGCAGTAAAGGTGACATCTTTAATACATCAAGGTTATATTTTATTATTGATTAATCCTTTTAAGCCTGATTAGACCTCATCTAACTTTGACTACACTGACAAACTATATCAACTGTTTTAAAAAGAACGTAATTCCCAGCTGCGTTTTGGCCACGTTGCATGGGATAGTTAGTTAACAAAGAGGAAATTTAGGAGGCCAATTAAAGTTGTTTATATCATTGATTCGTGGTCTATATAGCTTCAAGGCTGGGACCAGTAAGAGACCTTTGTGGTCCACTAGCCCTATGCTAGTAAAATTTAAAACTACAACTACAACAACTATTAAAATCTATTATTTTATAGCAATTTATTAGTGCAGTGATTATCATTTTGTTTTTTGAATTAGTTGGGAACATCGTCTATCTAACATTAAGTTTGAGGAACTTTAGATATACCCCTGTATTCTAAAGGTATTTATTTTGAAGTTGTTTATACGTAACTTCTGTCAACATCGACATAGAAACCAAAATAAGAAGTTTATAAAAAGCAAGCGCGAGTCGCTAAAGCTGGTGACTTATGACTGATCTCAATTTTAGAATAGGGGGTTAGTGGAATATCTAGTTACTGACGAGAGGAACACATTTTAGTGGTTTACTGGTGATTTTAAAAGCCGAATATAGTGGTCTCTGGAGGCAAGAGTAGGCAACGCTGTACTGAAGAAAGTAGCACAGTAAAAACGGCACTGCATTGTATGAAATGCACTTGATACCCACCCAAGCAATACAACGCA
This sequence comes from Thereva unica, assembly GCA_949987705.1. Classification (NCBI taxonomy): domain Eukaryota; kingdom Metazoa; phylum Arthropoda; class Insecta; order Diptera; family Therevidae; genus Thereva; species Thereva unica. Next base: position 53,111,980 of record OX465282.1, read on the forward strand.
ATGCAATTATGTTTTTCCAGCTTTATCTCCATGTCCATTGGAGCCACTACGCTGTGTCATGCGCCACGAACCAATTATAATCGTAGTTTATCGGGGACCACAACCGAGGGATGATTTAAAAACTATTTTTTGTAAAATTGTTTTAAGCATTATGTAACATCACGGGTTTTAGAGCGGATTTATCTTGTTTTTAATAAGTGAATCACTTTTACTGTGGGGTGGGCCAGAAGGATTCTGGGGTGGGCCTGGCCCACCTGGCCCACCCAGTTGCTACGTCCATGCCAGAACGCAAAATGTCATCGCATGAGGCAGAATTAACTTAGCACAACGATGAATATTTTCTTCACTATCATTGACTTAACGACCGTAAAAATTAGTGAGAGCATGTAACTGATAGTTAACTAGCAATTCCATGTGAATTTCATTAGAGCATTGAAAGATTGAATCAAATGGATTCGTTTTCGTTCTCTGCCTAGAGCCATCTTAGCGAGGGCGCTCTGGATTTACCCAGTATTACCTTGCTGTTATTCACGTATAACTTTATAATCCAATAACTTTTTTGCTTTTTTTTGGTTCATTTGAAGGGGGAGTTTCCCACGGTGGTCCCGTTAAATTTTTTCGAAATTCTGATAACGGAGTTCGAAATTAGGCATAAAAAACTGTTAAAATTAGTTCAACCTAAACATTTCATAGGCACCGAACAAATTACTTTATTGTTGCAAAAGTGGTAAAAGGCCGGTGGGAGAGTGCGTAGCGCGTTGGATTCTCGATCCAGCGGCGCGTAGCGTTGTTGCAGGTTCAAGCCCTGGTCGGTGTGGGCGGATTGTTTTCCTTTTCTCTTTTTCTTCTTTCTGAAATGATTTATTAACATATTAGTCAACCACTGATAGTATCAGCCATGGCGCGAAGGGCTAGGGAGAAGTACCCTCGTCTGGGGGCTCTGTGGGGCTGCGTGTTCGATTCTTCGGCTCGCGGTGCTTTTTTTTCGTCATAATAAGTTTTTTTTAATTTCCTTAGGGGATTTTGTTTCATATGAAACAAGTTTTTGACGTGAATACGTCTCTAAATTTGCTTTCAGAACAAAAACCGATGATAACGAAATTATGGCATATAGTTTTTATTTGCAGCTCAAAAACTATTGTTTATATTGAATAAAGAAATATACCATGACGTGGGTGAAGAATCAAAGAATTTTATTGTTTACATTTGATTTCCCCGATATCAATGGCAATTAATCTTATATTTCCTTGATTTGTATGGGTGTGTACTGTAAACTGGGTACTGGGTATCAAATGAAAGGGTGTAACAAGTAGAACACACTTTGCTAAGTGGCGTCATTCAAAATCAAAACCCAAAATGGCGGCTTACGTCTTTGTTAAGGGTATCAAATAAAAGTATATGACGAGTATAGTACAGTAAGCTATCGACTTCACAATAAATATTTCTTTTAATTTCCCCGGAGAATTTTGTTTCAATTAAAAAATTTTTTTTGTAAATTCGTCCGAAAATCCTCAAAAACTATTTAGCTACTGCTTCGATTTTTTCGATGGCGCGGCGGTGTGTTATACTTCTCAGAATGGATTTAAAAAGAAGAATTATTCTCGCAATACTTACGCTGCATCGTCGGTTAAACGATACTATGGCAGCGTGTCATACTTATCGTAAAGGTAGGCTCATACGCAACAATTTAGTTTTTTAAATTGTCTGGTCTGGCGCAAGTCGAATTGTGTAAATAAACTGAGTGAAAATTACCTCCATTAGTTATTGCGTATTATATTTATACTTATCTACGCGTTATATTATGTTACATTGATTGTGATAAGGTCGGAAGAGCAAGTGGTCGAACATCACCGAGACATATTTGGTACAATCCAAACATTTTACATTGTGCAGCCGAACAGTTGAGTTCACACGCAACCAGTAGTGGTGTGCTGGAGCCGGCTCGGACAGGCTCGCGAGAGCCGTTTGCTAAATATAAAAGAAATCGCCGAGCCGGTTGTTAAATTACGCAATGTTTCAAAAATTAATCTACATATATATTTTTGAATTTTTTTGTACATAATTATGTAGGTATAGATTTGTTTTGCTATGACAATTTTCATAATCTTTTAATATTATGCAGTCGTGGGAGAAAATTTCATAATATTGAGATACTATTTTTCAGTTTTCGTAGTCCTTAAAAACACATTTAAAATAAATAAAAATTAATCTAACTCTATAAAAAGAATTATTAATTTTCCAATTTATAGGGAAGTTGTTGTAATTGAAATCGAAATTTTGAAAGTATTTTCATTTTTCAAGGTCCTAATAGCATTTTAAGCAAAAAATTGAGAAGTATCTGTGTGTGCGTACGTATGTGGTCATTTTTTCCTGTATCGCGCGAGCCAAAAAAAGATATCGACTTAGTTGAGATGCCGTTCGAAGAGTATCGACTGTATCGACTTCTTGTAGGTGCCAAAAGAAGAATATTAACGAAAAAATGCTCTAAAAAAATTTCATAACAATTGGTCAGGGATTTTTTTCGTTTAATTGAAAAAACTTCAACTAAGTGTCAGAAAGACCTTAAATTGATAAGTTTTGCTTAACAAACTCGATAAAATGAGACCCGTTCTAAACAATGTGATCTTTTTTGGATTCTGCATAGCGATAGCTTTCCAACAAAACATCACTTATCACAATCCGACACTCTTTAAAAACCGTGCATAAATTACGTTACCCTTTACAAAGATCACGAATTTTTCAAACCTAGGATCAGCACTTTTTTGGCGGGGAATTGTTTTCTACGTCCTACAGTTTCGGGAAATTGCGGTCCGTCTCGGAATTTCCACTAGTTGCCGAAAAATTTGTTCTTTTTGGTCAAGTCTGAAAGGTGCTTTACAATGATTAGTTTTGCTAAAATCTCCGGAAAGCGGAATTTCTCCAGAATTTAAAAATGAAGTCATTCGCTTCCCAGTTTATCAGTTTATCAGGCGCTTCAACATGCTCAATACGAATTCTAGCACCCGATTTAGTGTAGCGAAGAAGTACGCAGGAAATGTTTGTTTGCTAACGTTCAGGAAAAACAAATTCTCTGGAAAAATTTGCAGAATTTAGCACTATTTATAGTTATTGGAATTAGCTTCTCTCAGGATTACTTTGTCACAAGTTCTGATACTAGTCAATCAGTGCTAAACGTATTACTATTTTGTAAGAAGTAAGTTTATTCCGTCTACGTACATCATACTGGGAAGTTGATCGTGTGGACTGAAGGGGTCAAACCCACATGCCAACTAATTGTTAATATTGTTCTTGTTTTGATATTTATTTATACGAATTATGTTTTTACCTGTATTAATTATATGCGAGCCGATTGCTACCGATTTAACGAGTTGTATGAAATTTTTGACGACCCACAACTCTCAACTTTCATAAAAATCAACAGATTGAGACTAGCCGACCACGTGATCAGGATGGAGGACAATCGCATCCCAAAACGGCTTTTATGGCATCAGAAATTTCGGAAAGTAGGCCAGTAGGTAGAACCAGGAGGAGATGGATAGACTCTGTGACGGCTGACGCAGAGTCAATGCTCAACATCCGGAACTGGAGACATGCTGCAAGGGACCGTCAAACTTGGAGAAATGCCCTAGAAGAGGCCAAGGCTCGATTTGGGCTGTAACGCCATTGGATGGATGGATGGACGGTTGTTACCGATTTACCAGCACACCCCTGCACGCAACGATCTATTTGTGCCGTGTAGACCTACCTTAATAATTTTTTTTATATTGTACCCGAAAAAAATGAATGGACTAAAAAGTACGAAATAAAAAAAAAAAATTAAAAACCGACTTCAGAAAAAAACCGCACAAAATGCACAAAAAAGGATGAAATAATTGTTTGTAATTCTTAACAACATTTATCCAATCAGAATGGATCAAGAAAGAAGAATCACTTTTGAAGACGATGCCAGGTAGTAGTTGAGTTTAATTGCACTTACTCTTGCTTCGAGAATTGTTACTAAGAATTACAAACAATTATTTCATCCTTTTTTGTGCATTTTGTAGGTTTTTTTTCGGAAGTCGGTTTTTTAAATTTTTTTTATTAATTATCGCGAGTAAGTTTTCGAAGGGAGCCTATTCCATGGCATCTAAAATATGGAGTCCCATAATTTATTGTAACCCTATAGACTTTTTGGATTCCTCCAGGGACAGTCGGCAAAGGTCATCGTTAAAAATTCTGATCTGATACCTGAAACTTTGCTTTTAGTGCCTTAGTCCAATCAATCTACGGATTCACAATGTTAATTTCCAGACAATTGAAGTCAGGAAAAAAAAAATATGGGCGTGTAGAGCAATTAATTTGAAGAAAGATAGCGTGTTTTTTTTATGGAATTTCATTAGCGAACTTAACCTAAAAAATTCGCAAAAGTAAAAAAACGGGTTTTCGCTAATAAAACAAAAATTTGAGCTCGAATCCGAAAAAGTTAAATGAAAAAGTTATAGGTATTAAAATTATCTTTCAATTGATGTGGTACAAAATATTGGTTAGTGTCTTATACATGGAGAAAAATGCTAAAAACCGTTAAAAATCGCGTCTTTTTCATTTATTTTTTCTTTTTATTGATGCGACCTAGAAACTTTTTACTTGGTAAAAATGTTGCGTTTGGCAATCTGAAAACTCATTTTTTTTTGGCTCGAAATTTTGCAAAACATGGGTGAAATTTCGATTTTTGTAAAAAAAGCGTTTTCGTAAAATCCTTCGTCTACAGCTCCTCGACTTCGTAGAACATTTTTTCGAAGCTCTTTTTCTTTATTAACAGTTGCTATTTGCACTAATGAATTCAAATATGTTTATTACTTTAATGAACAGATTATTTACAAGTAACAATGTGTAGTAACAAATTCATTTACAGCTTTTATACATATCTGATATTTAACTTCTTGCAATCTGTGTTATTCTGTTAAGGATAGGTCGATGATAGGAAAAGTATGAAATGAATGGGAGTGTTTCAAGTGTAATGTCCCTTGAAAAAGTCAAATCGAGGGTTGTTCCTCTCAGCGTTGTTGACTTAATAACATCTGATGTGCATTCGAGATTGTACATATCCTTCATGAATTTGAGGAATGTATCATCATTTTTCACGCTTGTGTTGAAGTCGCCACAAAGAAGAATTGGTACATTGGTATCAACTTGCATGATCGTATGCACAAACTGCCTGTTATGCACATACGGAAAGAGTGCCTGGTGCAGCAATACACTAATGTTTGAGACACTTGCTCCAGGATGAATATACACTGCGCCAAGTACAATTTAAAACGTTGTATCAGCAGTGAAGCATGTAATTTCAGCCAAGCAGACCTCCCCTGTGCTTCTGATGAGACGAGTTGTGTCCGACAATTCAACGTGGAGAACTTTGGCCGTGGATGTTGATGTTAATTTTCGATAGAGTGCCACTCCACCAGCTGCGTTTGTATCAGAATCCGATCGATTATTCTTCATAATTATTGATTGGAACTGGATTAAAATTGTCACGCATCCACGTTTCAGTCAATTCCAAATAATCCGATCTTGGTATCACGGGATCCGTTTCAATTCGGCGAAGTGCGCAGACAAACTCTGAACATTAATGCTGTAAACATGCTAAGGGCGACGGCGACGGTACACACAAATTAAAAAGCACACACAAGAATAATCATCTTCGACATCCGAATGCTACACACGCGCACAGGAACATACGAGAATAGCAACACAATCCCATGTCACACCGCCCAGGCAACTTTGAGGGGCGACGGCTACGAAATAGAACTTGGATTGATTGAGTCGCCACTCTCGGCGACCTCGTCGTCGAGTGGTCTGCATATTGTGCTGCACCCTTCATACTCATAGAAAAGCTGTGTGTTCTATTCGTTTTTGCCAGTCGCTGTGGAAACTAGTTTCGCCCTTAGCATGTTTACAGCATAAGGTTTGTCACTACAGTTTGCCCAGCGTTGTTACCGTCATCACAAAATTTTACTGCTTTCGAAGTGATTGTTTGAAGAGCGTGTCCACGGAGTCGAATGTATTCGTTACTGACATCTCGCGTAGTCTTTGGGTCGTTCCCATCCCGTCCGTGTTTGAATATAAAAGGCGCATCTTTTTCCGTGATGATGTGCAAGCCGTCTATATTCGTTATCCGACTCAGCGCCACCTACACCAACTGTTGTGGTTGCTCCGAGGAGTATTTATAAACAATAACAGTAAACGTCCCACCTTGCGACTTGTGAATGGTAATAGCACAAGCAGGAACGCAAGGAAACTGTTTTCGTTTGCATTTCACAGTTTTCGTCAGTGTAATGTTCACTATTTTCTTATACACCGGCACCCAGTTAGGAGACAGAGTGTTTGGATTGCTTTGCTTATTGTTGACAATTTGACAAATTTAATCTAATTAAATATTGACAATTTTAATCAAATTTTTAAGATTACTACAATCAAATTTTTAAAATTACTACGGGACATAACGCGACAATGAGTCATCATTTTTCGTGCATGCAGCCGGCGCTCATCGTTTCCTGTATAAGGGCCTGTATAAGGGGGGTTTAGACTTCCCTTGTATATTGGGTCCTTCAAAAATACATGTGTGCACTTATGTAAGTGCTGTGGTACGAATATTTTGTTTTGCTTTCTCGTTCTCTCACTATTTGGTCGGACTTTTAGTATCGCGGACCTAATTTCTTTTGCGAGTTGGGTTGTTGGTTGTAATTCACGAGTGGCGTCTGAGGCGACTAATTCTCCGGGCAAGCGTAAGGCTTGGCCAAAGAGAAGTTGTGCTGGTGATAAGTTGAGATCGGTTATGATGGCTGACCGGATGCCTAAGAGTATCCACGGTAAATTTTTGTGCCATTCCTTAGGATCGTGTGAGGCACGAATGGCAGTCTTCAACTGCCTGTGGAAGCGCTCGACTGATCCGTTGGACTGTGGATGGTATGTTGTCGTGCGTATTCTTTGATATCCTATTATTGAGGACAGTTCTTTGAAGATTGTGGACTCGAATTGTGTCCCTTGATCCGTAGTTATAGTTTTTGGCACTCCGTATATGGCTATCCATTGGCGTGTAAAAGCATTGGCGATTGTTGTTGCATTTATGTTTCTAATCCGGATTGCCTCGGGCCAGTGACTGAATCTGTCCTTTATTGTTAATAGATATGAATATCTGTCTGAAGGAGGTAGTGGGCCTACTAGGTCCATGTGAATATGTTCGAATCTCCCACTGGGCACGTCGATCGTTCCATGTGGTGAGACTGTGTGGCGATGTGTCTTCGCCTTTTGGCAAGGAATGCACGATTTTGTCCATGTGACGAGGTCCTTATTCAAACTGGGCCAAAAGTACCTGGCAGTTATTAGCTTTTTCGTGGCGCGAATGCCTGGATGTGAGAGGTTGTGTAAGTTTTCAAAAACGGAGCGTCGTAAGGTTTCTGGTACGTATGGTCTGTTTTTATTGGTCGTTACTTCGCACCAAATGTTTTCATTTGAAACGGAATCGAAAACGTTTTTTAGTCGGAAAGAATGTTCTTTCATTTTGTTTTCTCGCATCGCTCGTAGTATCTGCATTAGTTGCTAGTCTTCTTTTTGCTCTTGAGACAAAGTTGTAGCGTCTAACGTTTGTGTGTTACTGATTTGATCTACGTGAGCTCTGGATAATGCGTCGGAGACTATATTCTCGTTCCCTTTGATGTACTGTATGTCTCGGGTAAATTGTGATATAGTTTAAGTGATTGGTTTGTCGTGGAGACTTCTCGGTTTTTGAAACTAGAGCATTTGTGCATTTTGTCGGTGTAGACAGTAAAGTCTTTGCCTTCCACCATGTGCCTGAAATGCTTTATGGCTAAAAATACGGCTAAAAGTTTTCGATCGAAAGTAGAATATTTTCTTTCGTTTTCTTTTAGCCGTTTTGAAAAAAAAAAAAATCTGAGGGGTTCCCATTTCCCTGTGATGTGGGGGTCTTGACTCCTGGACATTGGGATTCGATATTCTCAAACGGCTCTCCACATCATAATAGTTTTTACGTAATTTTTAAATAAACTATTTTTTTTAATTATTCATTTTAAATTAGTTTTATTCGATTTATTTTTTCAGTACTAAATTTTTAAATTCGTTTAATTTCAAACTATAAAACTTTACCTTTACAACGGTTAAAAATGCAGCCGGAAGTTTTTTTGAATTAAAATAAAAAACTTCTAACTAATACTACAATGCGTGATGTTAGTTCAATTACAATTTCAATACTCATACATTTTCTATTTTTTTATTTTTCATGTCAATTAATTCGTGTATCTATGTTTTTATACATTCAATACTTGTACAGTGTAAGCTTACGTGATTGTGATTTCCCTATAGTGTAATTTCAAAGTAGTAGTGAAAATCTAAACCGATGACGTAACGCACATTGTACTCCAAAATTGTAAGTACATGTATTTGAATTAGAAAATTAATAACGAAAACTCGTAATAAGAGAAAAACAAAGTAATACGTAGCGACCGCTACATAACTCCCCCTTCAGCGTAAGCGTCCATGAATATATCAATTAACGAGAATCATGACTGAAAATTTACTTTACAATTGAAACGAAACTCTTTTCTTTGAACTTCGAGTTACCGGCCTATTAGTGTCTTCGTTTCTTTCAATATGCGCCGGTTTTAGTCTATCAATCGATACTTTTATTACTTTACCGTTAATGTCTATCGAAAAATTTTTATTTCCCCTTTTGATCACTTTATATGGTCCTTCGTATGGATTTTGTAACGATCCTCTCATCCTATCTGTCCTCAGGAAAACAAACTCGCAGTCCTCCAATCCCCTTGGCACAAAGAAACCTTTCTTCTGATCTCGAGAATCCGTTGGAACAATACTCCTCATGTGGTTTCTTAACATTGCCACAAAGTCTGTCGGGTCTGATATAATCTCTGCAATCTCTGCGTCCTTTATAAAGAATTCTCCTGGGATTCGTAGCGCTTGACCATACACTAATTCTGCTGGACTACACTTCAGATCTTCTTTTATGGTAGTCCGCAGACCCAGCAAAATAGCTGGTAAATGCAGTAACCAATTGAGGACCGTTTTTTCAAAACTCATCATTTGAAAAAACTTAATTTTTCAGGAGAAGCATTTTTTGTTATACAAATTGAAAGAAAACTGAGTGTTTTGCAAAAACTGACAATTTTTAAATACTTATAGTATCTAAAATAATCAGTTTATTGAAAATATGATTACACCAAATGAAAGAGATCATTTAAAATAAGGCGATGACATGTAAAACTCATTTTCGTCAAAATTGGAGTTATGCAGTTTTGAAAAAACGGTCCTCAATTCGGGTTACCCATCTTGGTTCTCAATGATGCTTTAAGTTGTCTGTGAAGTCTCTCTACCATTCCGTTTGCTTGCGGATGATATGCTGTGGTCCGGATTCTATGTGTACCCAAGAGCTTCGAAAATTCTTCAAACATTTTTCCTTCAAACTGACCTCCTTGGTCCGTGGTAATAGTTAATGGAATTCCGAATCTTGGAAAATACTGTTCATATAATGTTCTTACTACCATCTGTGCAGTGATATTTTTAAGAGGATAGACTTTCAGGCCACCTGGTGAAACGGTCCACAATCGTATGTGAATCCTTCTGCTGGCTGGAGTGGTCCGACTATATCTACATGAATGTGCTCAAATCTTCCTGTTGGTGTCTCAAATTTTTTAATTGGGGATTTAGTATGTCTATAAATTTTCGCTTTCTGACATTCAACACATGTTTTCGCCCATAAATTAATTTCGCTGTTCATCTTAGGCCAAAAGTATCTTCTTGTTATATTAACTTTCTTGTACTTCGAATGCCTGGATGTGCTAAGTTATGTAAGATATTAAAAACGTCTCGTCGAAGAACTTTGGGAATAAATGGTCTGTCTCTACCTGTTGAACATTCCAACCAAATTTTATTATTTGTTAAAGGTACATCTTTTTCTGTTAAAATTATTTTTGAATTTCTACCAGAATCTTCCACTAAATGTTTCAATTCTAAATCATTTTTCTGTTCTTCCGCAATAATTTCTAAATCTATTTTGTTTTCTTTAATCGCGTCACAATCCTTTTATCTGTTTCTACTCGCGATAATGTATCCGCTACTACGTTAGCTTTTCCTTTGATATATCTAATATCAGATGTAAATTGTGTAATATAATCCAAATGTCTCGCTTGTCTTGGACTTCTTTCGGCTTTGGTCCATATTGCCGAAGTTAGCGGCTTATGGTCTGTGAAAATTGTAAACTCACGACCTTCCAAAAAATGCCTGAAATGTTTAATTGCCAAATATATTGCTAAAAGTTCTCTATCGAATGTTGAATATTTCGATTCTGTGGCGCATAATTTCTTCGAATAAAATGCTAATGGCATTTTTGCCTAGTTGCTCCAGCATTGCTCCTACAGCCACGTTCGATGCATCAACTGTCAAACTAAAATTTGCGTTCTCAGAGGGATGAACTAATAGAGTTGCTGAAATAAATGCGTTCTTAGCTTTGACAAAAGCGTCCTCGCATTCCTCTGTCCACTCTAAATTCTTCACGTTCTTACCTTTTTTAAGCTCTTTTGCTAAATGACTATGAATTGGACTTAATATTTCTGCTAGTCGAGGAATGAATCTGTGGAAGTAGTTTACCATTCCTATAAATTGTTGTACTTCTTTTATCGATTTGGGCGACGGAAAATTTCTAATTAATTTAACTCTGTCTTCTGATGGAAGTATTCCGTCCTTTGTAATTTTGTGGCTTAAAAATTCCAATGTATGAACACCAAAGAGACATTTCCCTGGATTGATGTTGATTCCAAATTTTTCAAGTCTTCCAAAAACTTTTTCAAGATGAGCTTTGTGTTCTTCTTCGTCTTTGCTCGCCACAAGAATGTCATCAATATACACAAAAACAAATTCTAGCCCGTTTAGTACTTGATCCATAAAGCGTTGAAAGGTTTGGGCAGCGTTTCTAAGACCGAAGGGCATTCGAGTAAATTCGAATAAACCGAAAGGTGTAGTAATAGCTGTTTTGAAAATATCTTCCTCTGCCATGGGTATTTGGTGATATGCTCTAACCAAATCAATTTTAGAAAATACAGTGCACCCATTCAAATTCAACGTGAAATTTTGAATGTGTGGAATTGGATATCTATCTGGGATTGTTATTGCATTAAGTCTCCTATAATCGCCGCAAGGTCGCCAGTCTGAACAATTCTTTTTAGGCACCATATGTAATGCAGACGAAACTGAGGAAGAGGATGCTATACATAAACCTAATTTGATCATATGTTCGAATTCCAATTTGGCTATTTTAAATTTATTGCTGTCAAGTCTTCTAGGTCTTGAAAAAGGTAACTGACCTTTTGTTTGGACAGAATGTACTATGTTGTGTAATACTGGTAAGTCATAACGTGGAGGCTGAGTAAGTGAGGGAAATTTTGATAAAATTTTCCCGTATCCACTATCAAAGGAACAATGCCTGGGTGATGGACTGTCTGCTTTAATCATAATTACATTAACACTTAACTCTGTATCGCCATCAATTAAACGTTTCTTTTTAAGGTCTACCAATAAATTAAATTGCGTAAAGAAAACCGCACCAATGATAGGTTTGTTGACACTTGCCACTATAAATGGAAATGTTAAATCTATCCTTAATCCAAAATCAATTTTCAAAAGTTTAGTTCCATAAGTGTTAATCGTCGATCCATTAGCTGCTGAAAGAATAAAATTAGGATCTTTCTTGTATTTGCCAAAATAAATATTAGGAACAACAGATAATTCAGCTCCTGTATCAATTAGAAACTTGAATTTATTTTCTTTATCAAAAACAAATAGTCTACAGGACTTTCTTGGAACAACATTTTTACAACACGCTGAAGGGATACTTAGTTTTTTGAATTATTATAACTACATGGTTTAATACATCTTTTGGCTTTATCTCCAAATTTAAAATGAAACCAGCAATAAGGTTTATTATTTTCTTTATGTCTACTATTTGAACGGCTTCTACTTCTTGATCTATATCCATGTTGAAAATTATTATTTTTATTATTAATAGTAAGTTTCTTAATTAAATTTGCTAAATCTTCAATGTTATTTTCTAATAAACTTATTTTCTTTTTAACATCTATATTATTTATGTTCAAATCTTCTTTATTAAGGAATGGATTTGCTGAATCGTTACTAATTGCAGAAACAAATTTAAATTTTGATACTTCAAAAATTTTATCTGCTAACAAAATCAAATCTTGAATGTTCTGTTTTCCAGATGCCATCAGTGCTATATTTATATTTGAAGGTAGTTTCCGCATCCATAACTTCTTAATCAAGTCTTTTCCTAAATGTGTTGAGGTTCCAGCCAAAATTTCCATCGATCGGTAGAAGTCCGATGGTTTTCTGTCTCCCATCTCTGAGTTGCATAAGAGCTGCTCCAACTTCTTCTCTTCAGATTCTGTGAATCGTTGTACCAAGGTTGACTTTAGGGCTTCGTACTTGCCTTTCTGAGGTGGGTTCTGAATGCAATCTAAAGCATTCATAATAATTTCTAAAGGAAGTGCTTGGATGACATGTTCGTATTTTGTATCATCCAATCTAATTCCCTTAGAGTGAAATTGACTTTCCACTAAAACGAACCATGCTTCTGGACAAGGTGACCAAAAGGTTGGTAGTTTTACTGAACTAGCGTTAATTTCATTACCGACAGAAGCACTTTCATGGTTTTGTACACTCATTATTATTGCACCAAATAAGCACTAACGTAACACGAAATTCACTTTAAAGAAAAGACATATTTCGATTAATTTAAAATTCGCGGTACTTCTTATAAATTAAATTCGCGAACGATAACGTTGAAGGAGGGCTCGAACTTTTAAAAACCGAACGCTTAATAAAAATCTCGACTTTTGAAAAGAGAAATCAACCCAAGAAAAGAAAGTAAAATAATATAATCACTACTATAATGAAAACTTGTATTTAAAATGTGAAAAATTTTGTGTGTTTCTTTTGTGTTTGAAAATTTTAAAAGAATTAACTTAAAATAAAATTAACTTCCCTTATTTATTTTCTTTAAAAAAAAAAATTTTTTTCTTTCTTCTTTTCTTCTAAAAGTCTTCTTTCTTCCAATTTCTTTCTTGAAATGTTCTTAATTTTTTTTCTTTCTTCTTAAAAATCTTCAGTCTTCTTTATTTTTATAAGTTTTTAATTTTTCTTAATTCTTTTATTCGGGGTCACCAGATTATGTGGGGGTCTTGACTCCTGGACATTGGGATTTGATATTCTCAAACGGCTCTCCACATCATAATAGTTTTTACGTAATTTTTAAATAAACTATTTTTTTTTAATTATTCATTTTAAATTAGTTTTATTCGATTTATTTTTTTAGTATTATGTTTTTAAATTCGTTTAATTTCAAACTATAAAACTTTATCTTTACAACGGTTAAAAATACAACCGGAAGTTTTTTTGAATTAAAATAAAAACTTCTAACTAATACTACAATACTTGATGTTAGTTCGATTACAATTTCAATACTCATACATTTTCTATTTTTTTATTTTTCATGTCAATTAATTCGTGTATCTATGTTTTTATACATTCAATACACAGTGTAAGCTTACGTGATTGTGATTTCCCTATAGTGTATTTTCAAAGTAGTAGTGAAAATCTAAACCGATGACGTAACGCACATTGTACTCCAAAATTGTAAGTACATGTATTTGAATTAGAAAATTAATAACGAAAACTCGTAATAAGAGAAAAACAAAGTAATACGTAGCGACCGCTACACCCTGCATTATCTTGTTGTAGCACTCCTCCAACTGCAACGCTAGACGCGTCTACCATCAGGCTAATTTTTGCGTCCGGAACTGGGTGGACTAATAAAATATGGTTTTGCAGTGCTAGTTTTATGTTATCAAAAGTTTCTTGGTGCTCCTCCGACCATTCTTGTATTTCTTTAAGTGGTTTTTTTGTTTTGTCGTTTGGAGCTTTCAACAAATTGTACAAGGGGCCAGATATTTTTGAAATGTTCGATAAGAAACGGTGGTAGAAATTTACCATTCCCAAAAAACGTTGTAGTCCTTTTATTGTTGTGGGTTTTGGTATGTCTCTGATGGCTTCAATTCGTGATTGTGCAGGAGCTATACCGTTTTTTGTAATTTTGTGTGATAGAAAGTCGAGTTCGTTGACGCCAAATACGCATTTGGACGGATTGATGCTCCTATTATACTTTTCTAATCTTTCGAACAATGATTGTAGGTGTTCCTTATGTTCTTGTGGACTCTTGCTTGCCACGAGTATGTCATCCACGTATGTGAAGGTGAAATGGAGACCAGATAAGACTTCGTTTATAAAGCCTTGAAAATTTTGCGCACCATTATTGACTCCAAATGGCACGCGCAGAAACTCAAAGAGTCCGAAGGGCGTTGTTACTGCTGTTTTAAAGATATCATCCGGGGCTGCGGGAATCTGATGATATGCTCGAACCAAGTCTACTTTAAAAAAGATGTTACAGTCGTGTAAGTTTATGATAAAATCTTGAATATTTGGTAATGGATATTTGTCAAAGATTGTCACCGCATTCAATTGTCTGTAGTCTCCACAGGGTCGTAGTTCGTGTGAGCCCTTCTTGGGTACTAGGTGTTGGGGAGAAGCTACAGATGATGCTGATGGACGACAAATTCCCATTTTGACCATTAATTCGACCTCAGATTTTGCAGCGTTGTGCTTGGCTGTGTTAAGGCGTCTTGGTCTTGCTGCTGGTAGTGGCCCTCGGTGATGATTCGATGTACCACGTTATGTTGAACTTGTTCGTTGAAATTTGCAGGAGCTTTGAGAGATGGAAATTTGTTGAGTATCGAGCTGCATTCTCCTTGTACGGAGTAGATTCTGGGTAATACTGTATTTACTTTACGACATATACAACCAATTGACAAAGTGGTTGTTTGGTCTATCAGTTTTCGATGACGTAGGTCTACTAGCAGGGCGTTTTGATATAGGAAATCTGCACCGAGTATTGGGTAGTCTACGTTTGCTATGACAAATGTATGGATGTAAGTTCGACGCAGGTTTAGGTCCATTGCCAATTCTTTTGTCCCATAAGTGGGTATTGGTGTACCATTTGCACAAATTAGGTTCATTTCTGCGTTCTTCGTATATTTCATTCCCGATGGTTTAGGTTTAATTGAAATTTCCGCGCCTGAGTCTATTAAAAAATGTTTGTTTAATTTGTCAAACACAAATAAGCGGCGTGGTGTGCGATCTACCCTCGGTGCCGCGGTCGAAGTGGCACAGCTTAGTTTTTTTGCGGGGAGTTTTTGGGACATTTCGCAATTTTTGAGTTGTATTTACACGGGGGGTTACATTTTTGTGCCTTGTCGGCAAATTTTTTGTGGTACCAACATGTGTTTTCTTGTGAGATTGCTCTAGACGGAGACCTTGAATGATGGCTGTAGTTGGAAGTTTTTCTCGTGCGTGGCCGAGATTGCCTTGACTCGAGACATTTCAAACGACTTCCTAAATTATCCATCATTTCATGGAAATTTAGAAGAGACTCTTCTACATCCGTTGGTCTGGTGTTTTGCACCGAGAACACCTTAGAAGTCGACGTTGAATCGAATATTCGATCTGCTACGCGGAATAGGTCTTCTTTCGTTTGCGAAGACTCTATTGCGATTAGGCAAGATTGCATGGGGGTTGGCAGTTTGTTAAGCCAAAGTTTGCGTAATAGCTCTGTATTTATGAGACTGTTACCGCTTCCATATGACGGAACAATTCGGAGGGTTTGTAATTGCCTAATTCTACTTTATTTAGCAAAGAATCCAGTCTACGCTCTTCTGAGTCTTGACTTCTGTTTAATAAGTTTTGTTTCAAGTTTTCATATCTATTGACCAATGGTGGGTTCACTAGAATGTCCGCTACTACCTCCATGGTTTCTGATGGCAAGGATGCTACAAGGTGGTCGTACTAAGTGCTAGAGGCAGTTATGCCCCTAACACGAAATTGAGTTTCCACCTGTATAAACCATAAATCTGGCCGGTTATGCCAAAATGGTGGAATTTTTAAACTTGCAATTATTAGGTGTGTTCGCGTACTCGCCTGCGTGTTCCATCGAGCGCCAGAAAGCGCCCGAAACCGCCAGATTTCTGTCGCTTTCTGGCGCCCGATGGAACCCGCAGGCGAATACGCGAACACACCTATAGTGTTCGATATGTTTTCCGAGTTGTTATTTTCGGACTTTTGGGAGCCATTATTTGACGTTTGTGGGTGGGTCTTCTATGTTTTGCTCCATTACGATTGGAGTGTTTGCACTACAGTAGGAATTGGAATTATGCTTTGGAAACGCGGCAAGTAATAAGTCGACTTGTGAGGGATGTAATTTTTCCTTGTCTAATCTTCACTCATTTTCTACTAAATCTAATAACGCGTTATTATTATGTATTTTAAAAATATATGTTTGTGGTAGTCGTAGTACTTTCGTGATCCAATATCTATTTAAACCTTTCACAAAGGCCAACCACAAATGGAAAATTATGGTGAATATTAGCGATAAATAAACAACTTCCAGCTACACCAATAAATTCAAAGTTGCCTCATGTGCATACACTGAGAGAAAAATACTTTAAAATTATTTGGAAACACTTTTGAATTAAAAATTTTCAAACACAAAAGAGAGCTAACCTTGAAAATCTTTGATTTAAAAATGAAAATTTTTGAGTAATTTGTGAAAGTATTCCATTTTTAATTTTCAATTATCCATTTTAATTTGTAAAGATAATATTTTCGATTCAATAAGAAAGAATTGTAAAATGTAAAACGTGAAGATTTTAATTTAATAATGAGCTATTTTGAATCAAGAGTCAGTTTTTTTATTTAAAACTATAGCACTTTTAATTTAAAAATGGAAATTTTTTAATTATAAAGTAAGACATATAGAATTGAAAGTAAAAAAATGTTGTTTCAAAATGCAGAATGCTGAAATAAGAGTGAAAAATTCTTCATTCAAAAATAGTATATTTGAATAAAGAAACGAATTTTTAATTTCAATTTTAATTTAAAAATGGGAAATTTTTAATTATATAGTCAGCCATATTTATTAAAAAATGTAGGGTGTTGAAATAAAAGAGAAAAATTTTTTATTCGAAAATAGTGTATTTGAATTAAGAACCTGCGTTTTTAATTTAAGCATACATATTACTTATTCACATACATATATTTATCCACATATACATTATATAAAAATTTTATCATAGTTAATATATACACATTATTTGACATGCAATAAAATACAGCTTGCCATTTTTATTGAATCCAAATAAAGTCCTTTTAAGTAAATATTAGTAAGAGAGATTATTTCTTAAAACAAAGCAAATTTCCAGTTATAATTTTAGAAATTCTTAGGTTTTTCCGTATAGGTAATTACAAATTCTTATTTCTAACGTAAGTTTTACCGTTATTTATTTGGTGTATATTCATAGGCAAACTTGTAAAGGAAACAATTTTTATCATTTTTATTTCATCAATTTTTCTTCCAATCTGAAAGGATTGAAAATGATTATCAAATGTTCTAATTTCTATGGGATTACAAAAAACATAAATTTCACTCATTTCTATGATAAAAAACTTAATTTTGTATAATTCATATATACTTCCTTTGCTAATTGCTAAATAATTATTTGCCTTATAAACTGTTCCTTTAAATGTTATTAATTCTGAAATTTTGGCACAACTGTAATCAAAACCATCAAGTTTATCTATTCTGAAAAAATATTCTTCTTTTCTTAAGTCTAGTATTTTAAAATTGTCATAATTATAAAGTGGTGGAAAACCGTTCTTATACTTAATTAAAAAATATGCATTGGATAAACAACTCTTCATAGCCGCTGAATGTGCAGGATTAATCCTAGATGTAATGCTGTTGAAGTACATTTTTTGTTCTTTATGCTTTGCCTCGAAACGCATAGACCAAATATTTTTGAGAGGACCACACATTTTTATTGCTCGAGGGTAGTGCAATAAAAAATGGTGTTTCGGCTTTAAAGGTCCATAATTTTTGGTAAACACTTTGTTATGTTTTTCTATTAGATTCGTCAGTTCATTTAAGTCATTACTAGAAAAACATGTTTTGAACAATATGTCCAATATTTTTATTGTTAAAATGAGAAAATTCCAGTGTTTGTTTCCTCGGGGAATTAAGTCTCCTATCATCAAAGGTAAAAAGTTTACAAAACACAAGACCTCACTAACAGTCATTTTCAAATTAAAGGACTTTAATCTTTCGATTTTCAATGCTTGAGATGTATTACCGACATTAGTATCACCTAAAGGAAAAAGTTGTTTTCTACTGTTTATATCATGTAAAGAAATTATGTTATCATCGATCAAACCTATCAACACGTTGCACACATTGTATACACATACTCCCTCCGCAATGTCGTGCATTAAATCGAAGTAGAAATTTTCAGCCACATGAAATGTTTTTAATGAATTAAAAATACAATTTTCTTTTACACCAGTTTCTTGAAAATCATTTTTTGAAAGATCATCTTCGTAATTTTGAATATTTCGTAGAAAATTTGCATTTTCAATCGTATCAATTTGCATTTGTTGTCTCGCTCTTCTGCAAGACCGACAGTATCGTTTGCTATTAAATGATTGTATAAATCCTAAAACACTATTAAGTCCTAAATTGTCCCCAACTACTAATCCTAGTATAAAATGCACTTTTATGGTCTTTTGTTGTACTTGAATAATAATTCCTTCTTCCAAAACTTTCAACTCTTCTATCAGATGATAAAAAGATGCTTCGTTACCACAGTCTTTTAAATGATTTGTGGCTATCAAACCAGCAGTAAAAATGAAATCTAATTTAGAGAGAAGGTACTGTGGAATTGTTGGGAAATTGTAATAACACCCGCAAATAGAAAATGTATGGCTGCCAAGGGCGTTATTAATCTGAAAATCATCGAAATATAAGTTATATGGTATAACATTCTCAGAACGAATTTTTTGTTTCTTTAATTTAAATATTTCGCCATTCGCAAAATTAGTAATTTCATTTTCTTCAAGCAGATTCCTAGTATTTTCTAAAGTTTCTTGTAGTACACCAGGTAATTCAAAAAGAGATTTAAATTTAAAACGTAAGGGCATTATTTCAAAATTGTAAGGTTTTGGAGCTAATGTTGGATTTCCTTGAATGATCCTTTCGGAAACTTCATTTCTTATAATAACAGAATTGGGAGGTTCATAAAGTTTCATTTCTCTTAGAACTTTCAAAAATTTATGTTCGGTATTTATATCTTGAAATGGGTTTTCGCTAAAATTTAAAATGCGATCTAAATCTTCATTCAGTGCATTTGCAGAAGAACTATTAACAACTAATTTTATGCAGTTTGATAAGGATGATAATAGGTCAGTAATAATGTTTTGAATTGTAATAACCTCTGCGCGAGTTACGGCATTACACCGCAACAAAACTTTATACCAAATTTACTATTCTGCAATTCTCACGAATTTCAGAAGATAACAACAGAACAGAAGCAGAAGATAACAACACAAAATTTTATATCAAATTTACTATTCTGCAATTCTCATGAATTGCAGAAGATAACAACAGAACATTTCCGTTCCCATGAAATATGAGAACCAAACATTTTGTTACCTCTTAGCTCTAGCATCTAGGAATAGACATAAGAAAATAGTCTTTAGTCTTGTTCAAAATTTTAAGTTGAAAGGTTGAAAGCTTGTCGTAAATAAATCAATTGTAATAAATTTGGTCTTTTTTCATTTCTCATCAACTAATTTAAAAATTGCTTTTTCGAAAATTAAAACTGGCGCAGTCGAGTGGGATTCCAAAAAAAAAGGAATCCAGTTCGTGAGTGTATTCATAAACAGTGGTTTCCTGAAAAAAAATTTTCGTTCGGCACAATCGAAGGAATATCGATTGGTGGATTTTCATTCTTCAGCCGGAACCTAAGCAACGCACCAAGCAGCCATCGACATCAGTAAATTCTAAGGAATGCAGATAATAAATTTTATTGTTTTGGCATGGTAAGTCCATTTATTGATATATAAAACTCATTTTCCCTATGCCCAAATTCTCCAAATCTAAACCATTCAAATTTCCCTTTAAAAATACCTTTTACAACAATCAAAGTGATAAAGAATTGGAATTAAATAAACTAGAGGATAGTACCGCGGATTACGGTAATTTTTCTAAAGATAACTCTACTTCTACCGAAAGAACAGACTCAATTGATTCTAATAACACCGCGGCTTACGGTGATTTTTCGAATTATAACTTAGTGAAACTCGAAATTGAAAATAGACATATAGCTGGTGAAAAAACCATTGATTCCGATTTAAGTGAATTAAATTTATTAGAAATTGAAGATAAAAACGAAATCGGGGCTAACAAAAAATTAATTGGTTCGTATATCGATTTAAGTGAAATAAAACCAGTGAATTTTAAAGTAGGAAACGCGGAATATAGTTCGTCAATAATGAATCCAAGTTCAGGTTCAGTTGATGTAAAGGGGATTTTTGATAGCCTCAGGATCCCGGATGCAGTGAAAGATCTGCCGACCTTTGACGGGAATCCGAGGACACTTTATGACTTTATAAGCAATGTAGAAGAGATTTTAAGTGTTATGATCAATATTTCCGGAAGTAGTTACGCGAAATTAATCTTTAGGGCTATAAGAAACAAAATCGTAGGCGATGCCAACGAAGTGTTGAATATGTACGGAACGGCGGTTTCCTGGGATAGTATTAAAAATAACTTAATCGTTCATTATAGTGATAAAAGAAATGAAACAAGTTTGATTCGTGACCTCCATTTATTACGACAAAACCAAGACACGGTTGAAAGATTTTATTCAAAAATTATCGATATTTTGTCTACCATGGTCAACCATATTAAAGTACACGAAAACGATGTAAACGTAATTTCATCCAAGCAATCTTTATATGAGGAGATGTGTTTGAACACATTTCTAGCAGGTATTAGAGAACCGTTGGGGTCGACAATAAGAGCAATGCGGCCAACTAAACTATCAGAGGCATTGAATTTTTGCTTACAAGAGCAAAATAGCTACTACGTAAAAAATTCGATTTTTGTTAAGGACTATAGCTATAAAAACGCGAGTAATAAAGGTAATCAACAAAGATCACAATTCAATTCTTCACCAAAGTCAAATTACCAACAAAGGCCTCTTTATAAACAATTTTCACCTCTAGAGGAGGACAGATTTAGAAACTTATCCCAACGCAATAAAATAACACATTCTTACAAACCTCAAAACTTTCAACCCCATACTTTTAATCGCAACTTGAATATTCAACCAAGACCTCAAAATATTAATACGCACCCAGAACCTATGGATACCTTAAGCGCAAACACTGGTGCAAACAGAACAAGGTTTTCTCAACGACCAAATAACTTCTCTCGACAAAACAATTCACCCAGATTCAACTCCGAAGAATTATTTAATGTTGAACTTTGCAACGAAATAACAGATCCTGTCCAATCGGAACTATCCGGAGAATACGTGGAAGAACACGAAAACGTCCTCTATCCAACGAATTATCATCCAAACTTAGATAGTTGGAATCAAATAAATCCAACCTACGAAATTGACGATCAGAATTTTCCTTTAATAGCCTCGGAGAGCAAATCGGCTATTTAGAGCTTAATAGTCATCAATCTTTTCTCTTACCATACATACACATAAAATCTGGCAATAATACCTCTTTGAAATTTTTAATAGATAGTGGCAGCAACATGTCATTTATTAGAGAAGATCTCGTCAATTCTTCTTGCATAGAAACCATAAAGCCAATCGAGATAAAAACCGTTTTTAAAACGCATTTACTAAATAAGCAAATTACTCTCAATGGGCTTCAAGAATTTAAAACTAAGGAAAATTTGCAATTCCTATTATTTAAGTTTCACAATTATTTTGATGGACTTATTGGACTACAAATGATGAAACAATTGGGAATTAAATTAGATTTTAAAACATCCACTTTATCAACCGACAGAGTAACAATTCCCTTAATTTATAAACCGAATTTCAGGTCCAAACTATATTTTGTTCCTCCTTACAGTAAAATGGTCGTTAACTTACCAGTCGACGTCAAAAATGGCAGCATCCACGTTAAACCAATAATGATCAATAATTTGATATTACCTGAAGGAATATACCAAGCCCGTAATTGGTATTCCCTCATGGAAGTATTAAACCCCACTAATGCTCAAGTACCCCTTTTCTTAGAGCAACCTATTAAAGTGCAGCCATTAGATTCGAGCCAATTCTTAGAAATCCATAATTTCGCTATTTCTAATACTAACGTTTTGGAAATGGTACCTGACATAAGAAACTCGATACGCATTAATCATTTGAATAATGAGGAGAAAGAAGCAATACAAAAATTGTGCAAACAATTCGAAGACATTTTTTTTAAAGAAGGCGAAAATCTTTCTTTCACTAATCAAATAACTCATCAGATCAATACGAAAGATGAGATCCCCATCCACACAAAATCCTATAGATATCCAGAGATACATAGGGAAGAAATTCGGAAGCAAATTAGTAAGCTCCTGGAACAAGGGATAATAAGACCAAGCTTCTCTCCATGGTCATCCCCAATATGGATCGTACCGAAAAAGGCTGATGCAAGTGGTACAAAAAAATGGCGGCTAGTCGTGGACTACCGCAAACTAAATGAAAAAACTATCGATGATAAGTACCCTCTTCCAAACATTTCAGAGATCCTTGATAAACTCGGGAAATGTCAGTACTTCAGTACACTCGATCTCGCCTCAGGGTTTCATCAGATCGAGGTAAGACCCAAGGACATTCCTAAAACTGCCTTTAATGTAAACAACGGTCACTATGAGTACGTTCGCATGCCTTTCGGGCTTAAGAACGCCCCTGCCACGTTCCAACGAGTTATGGATAACGTTCTTCACGAACTACAGGGAAAGACTTGCCTCGTATATATGGACGACATCATCGTCTATTCCACATCACTTCAAGAGCATATCGAAAACTTGGCAGCTGTTTTCAAAAAGCTAAGGCAAGCAAATTTTAAAGTCCAATTGGACAAATCCGAATTCCTTAAGAGGGAAGTTAGTTTTCTCGGGCATATTGTTACCCCAGACGGCGTAAGGCCCAATCCGGAAAAAATACGGGCTATAAAATCATTTCCATTGCCGAAGACCGCTAGACAAATTAAATCCTTTCTAGGCCTTTTAGGCTATTATAGGAAATTTATCAAAGACTTTTCAAAAGTTACGAAACCCATGACAGAATGTTTGCGGAAAGATAAGGGTGTTAAAATTGACGCCAAATATATCGAGTGCTTCGAAAATTGCAAAGATATACTGACAAATAGTCCCCTCTTGCAATATCCCGACTTTGCAAAGCCGTTCGTGCTAACCACAGACGCTAGTAACGTAGCACTAGGAGCCGTCCTTTCGCAAGGACCAATAGGGTCCGATAAGCCTATATGCTATGCTAGCCGTACATTAACAAAATCGGAAGAAAATTACAGCGTCATCGAAAAGGAACTTCTGGCCATTGTATGGGCCACCAAATATTTTCGCCCTTATTTGTTCGGCAGAAAATTCAAGATCGTAACGGATCACAAACCTCTCACATGGTTATTCTCTCTCAAAGAACCAAACTCCAAGTTAATCCGCTGGAGATTAAAATTGGAAGAATTCAATTTCGAAATAATTTATAAAAAGGGTAAACAGAACACAAATGCAGATGCATTGTCTCGAATCGAATTAAACATAAACGAACCCATATCAAGGAATGACGATATCCTAGATACAGTATCTTTAGAAAACAACGTCGACGACCTCGAGTCAATACCAAATACCTCAACCGTCCACTCAGCACAGGAGAATCTAGACGATGGTATCCCTATCTCAGAGAGGCCACTCAACGAATTTTCGATACAACTAATATTAGAAAAGACAGAAAATTTAACTAGACCACAAACGACTTTTACTATTCTATTCGGCAATAAACGCAGGTATACTGTGAAGCAAAATAATTTAAATGATGATAAAACCATATTAGATATATTTCAAAATTATATACAACCTAATAAACTGATCGGAATATTATCAGACGATGACACCTTTAAAAAATTTCAATATGTTTACTCTAATCACTTCAGCAACAATAGATATAAAATTGTTAGATGTACTAAATTGTTAAAGGACATAATGGAAGTAGATCAGCAAGAAAAACTTATAAGGGATTACCACAAACGGTCGAATCATAGAGGG
This sequence comes from Thereva unica, assembly GCA_949987705.1. NCBI lineage: Eukaryota > Metazoa > Arthropoda > Insecta > Diptera > Therevidae > Thereva > Thereva unica. The sequence continues at coordinate 53,136,293 of OX465282.1, forward strand.
ATATCGGAAACATTGGAACATTTGAAACGCGACATTTATTTCCCCGACATGAAGAATGCAATAACGCGAATAATAAATAATTGCGAAATCTGTCAAAAATACAAATATGAGCGAAACAGACAACCGCTAAAATTTCAGCTCACTGAAACCCCCCACAAGCCACTTGAAATCCTTCACTTAGACATATATTCAGTACACAAAGAAAACTTCTTAACCATTATCGATAAATTTAGCAAATTTGCTAGTGCTTATTTATTAGCAGGGAGAAATAGCGTCAATCTCATTAAATGTCTTAAACACTATTTCTCGCATCACGGTGTACCCAAGAAAATTGTAACCGACAACGGTGCCGAATTTCTATCCAGTTTATTCAAAAACTTCCTTAGTAACTACGAAGTAGTCCTCCACACCACATGCGCAAAAACCTCTACAGGTAATTCGCCTGTCGAAAGGCTCCATTCTACTTTAACTGAATTAATTAGAATAATCTACTGTGAAGATAATAAAAAACCAATTAGTGAAATCATGGACGAAGCCATACTCACATACAATAACTCAATTCATTCCACCACCAAATTAACTCCTTTCGAGTTATTAAACGGTCATTACAGTGGACCACACCCTTTTCCCACGGCACAGAACCCGAACACAGAAGAAGATTATTTAAGAGAACATATTGAACAGTATAAATTATTAACGAAGCTAATACACGAACGTAGTTTAGGCCATAAGGAAAAAATTATTGCCAAGCTTAATGAAAAACGTAAAGACCCCCCCGAATTCGATATCGACGAAAAAATCTATGAATTAGATGATAGGAGAAACAAATTAGCACCCAGGTTTCAAGAACATAGAGTAGTAAATAATTCTAAGATTACCGTAAACACTAATAAACGTAAAGTTCATAAAGCAAAAATTAAAAACAAACGTAAATTTCAGGTTCATCCAGGCCTCCAAGACACAAAAACTAGAGATACACGACCTAAGTAACAATCAGGGTCTATTGCCTCTAAAATTGGAGAATGGTAGAGTAGTACTAGAACACTCTAAATTAATACATATCGTAAACCTAACTCAGTATGAAGCCAATGTAGGAATCATATACAGGAACATAGATTCTCTTAATCGGAAAATGAATATAGACAATAGATATTCTTCAGTCATCGCAACACTAATGAAAAGATATACCATGTTAGAAAATAGTCTGATATTGATCAAACCACACTATAGAGGGAAACGAGGGATCATAAACGGATTAGGTACAATAATAAAAACAATAACCGGCAATATGGACAATGAAGACGGCGTTGAAATAAATAAACAAATAGAAGCTCTCAAGTTCAATCAGCATAACTTAAACAATGAAATGATCAAACAAATAGAAATTAATGAAGGGATGATTGAACGATTCAATAATATCTCACAACACATTAACGAGCAACAATCAAATGTAGGTAAATATATTAGTAATTTTCAAAATAAAATAGCAGGCCAAATAAATAAACTCGACGAAATGTTACATTTTCATCAATATTCCAACCAATTAAGCTATGATATCGACATGTTGAATGAACACCTTAAAGAGATATCGGAAGCAATGGTTCTAGCCAAAATAAATTTAATATCCAAACACATTCTTCACCCCGAAGAGCTCGGTTATATTAGAGAAATCTTTAGAAAACAGAAAATTGAAATCATATCAAATGAAAATATATACGAACTTCTACAATTACAGGCCTATTATAATGCCACAAACATAATATTCGTTGTAAATATTCCAATTTTTCATCCCGAGATTTTTTCCTTTTACCACTTAAAAGAACTACCAATAAATAATACCTATTTCATCAAACTATCCTCTCCATTCCTACTCCTAAGTGAGTACAAGTATCAGTATGTTGATGAGCCATGCCCAACAATAGAGCAAACCAGGTACTGTCATCAAAGCTCACTAAGGACAAACGATCTAGACCAATGCGTCACCAAAATCTTGAAAAACCAACCAGCCCATTGTGAGATAGCAGAAAGAGACGTGGAAGAAGAGGAAATACTACTAATGGAGCCCAACTTCCTACTAGTGATTTCAAAAAGGGAAATAGCCACGAACTCAACATGCGACACAAGTATGCAGATGATAAAGGGAATATCTCTCATCCACTTCATCAATTGCTCAATAGAAATCAACAATATCCAATACACGAGTACATCCGCCACTTTCTGGGATTCAGCACAAATTATTTCAACCCTTTATAACAAAATTAATCGTTCAGAGACCAGCGAGAAGCTTACATTCAACAAACTACACAATTGGACAATGGAGAATACTAAAATAATTCACCTGCTTGACAAACAAACCAGAAGTTCAAATTCCTACATGTACATCTTGACAGGAGTATTAGTCATCTTCCTCATCATCTACGGAGCAATTAAATCCGGGAACCATATATTTAAGTGGAAAAGAACTTCGCAAGGAAACAATCCTGGAATCATCATCAACACGACTACGAGTCCGGCACCAGCCACCAGCCAAAGCCCTTCACACCTTTGGTCCTCATTTCCTTCGGCCCAATCTTAGAGGGGAGGAGTTACGGCATTACACCGCAACAAAACTTTATACCAAATTTACTATTCTGCAATTCTCACGAATTTCAGAAGATAACAACAGAACAGAAGCAGAAGATAACAACACAAAATTTTATATCAAATTTACTATTCTGCAATTCTCATGAATTGCAGAAGATAACAACAGAACATTTCCGTTCCCATGAAATATGAGAACCAAACATTTTGTTACCTCTTAGCTCTAGCATCTAGGAATAGACATAAGAAAATAGTCTTTAGTCTTGTTCAAAATTTTAAGTTGAAAGGTTGAAAGCTTGTCGTAAATAAATCAATTGTAATAAATTTGGTCTTTTTTCATTTCTCATCAACTAATTTAAAAATTGCTTTTTCGAAAATTAAAACTCGCGCGGCATCGAACCTTTTGAATGCAACTTCAAAGATAATTTAATAGCTTCTATTTTTAAATTTTGTAAAGTACTGTCGATATTGTATGTTACATCGTTGTTATTATCAGTGGGTGACTCTGAAAGCATATCAGAAGCAAGCCTGTTTCTATTTTCCAAAACTAGTTCAGTCAATCTGGCAAATGGATCTTGCAAAATCAAACAATTGGATGAAACTTGGTGGAGTAGGTAGGAAGTGATGTTAGAAAGTGACCTTGCTGAAGGCCGCCTGATACTCGTGTGCGTTTTTGAAAAAACTCAAAAAAACTTCAAAAAATATTTTGAAATGGATTTATCTCGAAAACTAAGGATCTTACAAACAAATGTTTCAAATAAAAAATGTAGAGGACATCGTTATCTACATTTTTTGTCATTGGTGCAACATTGTACAACAAAAAGTGTGCGCAGTAGGTGGCGCTAAAGTGCTCAAAAAAGGGTTTTTCACCCTTTTCACCCTTAAATTTTATTTTTTCAGCTACAATCCAAATGGGAAAATTGTTCCTTTCAAAATTACGAACAACTTTTATTTAAACATTTTTTTCATACGACTTACCGTTTCAGAGCAGCAGCTTGATGAAGTATGGAAATCCCAATATTATGCTTGCACAAAGTATAAAGACAAGCAAAGTGCATATAAAAGATGTTGACCTACTAGTTTTGTTAGTCGGTTTATGCACTACACAGCACAACGTGTATTTTCGAAAACCAGCCTCGAAAAATACTGCAGAGAGAACCTACTCAACACAGTCATTCAAGTATGAGCCTTTGAAAAAATACGTGCTCTTACTTCATGCCTTCACTGGTTGTGATACTACATCTGCTCCTTACATGCAAGGCAAACTCAAATTAATAAACTCGCTGATGAAGATCATCGATGGAGACGACGACGACAAGAGAAGACATCTGGAAGCCACTATGAATTACTTTTATGATGAATGTACCACTGCTGAAGTCATTCAAACCGCCGGACAAATCATATTTTCAATCATGTACAACAATGGTTACACGACGGACACTCTTGCTAAAACTCGTTTCAAAAAGTTTTCACAGTCAGCAGCAAGAACGAAATTCAATTTATGCTCTCTTCCACCATCACCTGATGCAGCAGATTTTTATAGTCGACGAACGTACCTCCAAGTGCAAACATGGTTGGATAATAACTTGGATCCAAAGGACTGGGGATGGAAGAGGAGTCAGCTCCAAGGACCGAAACCAATCACAACATTACTGGATCCAGCATCACCTAGGCTGATGAGACTTATCAGTTGCTCGTGCTCAGTAAACGATTGCGGTCCGCAATGTGGCTGCAGGAAGGCAGGTGTCCCTTGCTCGGTTGCTTGCAAGCATTGCAGTGGAGAATATTGCAGTAACGTGCGAGTCATTGAAGTTGACGATGATAATCTCCTTGACGATGACGAGTTGGACTTTCCCTCCCAAGTAGTACACTTTCATCCAAGGTCATATTCGCAAAAATCCAGTGATAGACAATCCAACGGAAGTACATCTTCGGAAAGCAACAGCAGCGGATCTCCACAACAAGAACCACCACCGAAGAGACTACGCAGCTCACGCAACAAATAAATCAACACTCTGCCGTTGAATTGCCACAAATCGTCGTTAAAATGTCAGTTCTCCATATGTGTTTGTCAATTAATCGCAACAAGTCAAAAATGACGTGTCCTAATTTACGAGTGAAATAGTTGTACCATTCCATGTTTTCTATTTGCTGACACAATTTGAGGTTAGATAGATGACGCTTGCAGCAGCAACAGCAGAGAGTTAACACTTGTTCCTAGAATAGCATAGGTGTTTGTATATTGTCACATAAAATGAATACATGTACATTATAAAAGAAATGTAAGCTTATTTACCAATACAATTGTGGACCTCCATTAGGTTATTTTGTCGACCTAATCCAAATTTCTCAAAGACTTGATGGCAATTTGTAACTGTAAAATTTTCAATGCATTATTTTATACTATACTTTCTTTGTAAAAAATAATAATTTCACAAAAGATTCAACTACTTTGAATATTTCATATTAAAGTATAAAAAATACGGATTATACATTTCTAATTTTGATAATTATTAAAAAAATTATTTGTTATAAACATTATTAATTGTTACATTCAAAGTTAAACAAAAATGACATCTTTTATATGCACTTTGCTTGTCTTTATACTTTGTGCAAGCATAATATTGGGATTTCCATACTTCATCAAGCTGCTGCTCTGAAACGGTAAGTCGTATGAAAAAAATGTTTAAATAAAAGTTGTTCGTAATTTTGAAAGGAACAATTTTCCCATTTGGATTGTAGCTGAAAAAATAAAATTTAAGGGTGAAAAGGGTGAAAAACCCTTTTTTGAGCACTTTAGCGCCACCTACTGCGCACACTTTTTGTTGTACAATGTTGCACCAATGACAAAAAATGTAGATAACGATGTCCTCTACATTTTTTATTTGAAACATTTGTTTGTAAGATCCTTAGTTTTCGAGATAAATCCATTTCAAAATATTTTTTGAAGTTTTTTTGAGTTTTTTCAAAAACGCACACGAGTATCAGGCGGCCTTCAGCAAGGTCACTTTCTAACATCACTTCCTACCTACTCCACCAAGTTTCATCCAATTGTTTGATTTTGCAAGCAGACGCCTTTTTTTTCGCCAGATTGACTGAACTAAAACAGGTTCAATAAAGTTGAGCATATTTTCCCCAACTTTTATCTCCTGATTTGGAATTTCCCCATTCTTTTCATGATTTGTTAGATGACGTTTAAAAGTGCTATAATTAGTGAAAAGTTGTTTACAATGCATACATTTTAGAACTTCATTTTGAGAAATGAAATGATCAAATTTACAATGATTAATTAAAATTTTTGGAGACGAATAAGTCTTTAAACATCTGAAACATTGATACATGTTTAAATACAGACTTAATAGTATTAATAAAGTATATAACACGGTGTTATACAGTATTTAATTTTGTTCCATAAAACCTAAAATTGAGGAAAGTTTAGCTGTCTTTTGATCGAATTCAGTACTGATACCAAAAAAGAATTTTTGAATAAATAACCAAGGTAACTCACAAATTTTTGGATATTTCAAGAATAAGACTTGGTAAATTTTAAAGCAAATGTCTAAGCTCTCAATAAATGAATTAAATTTATATAAGTTTTTATCATAATACACATAAAAAGATTTTGGTTGGTCACGCTCAGGTCCTTCAATTATCAAAAAAGGCTGGATTGTTAAACTATTTGAATAGTACTTGCCAACTAATTCTGCAATGTGCCGTTGTAAATCGTTGATGGAGAACAAATAAAGGACTAGGCTGACGTTGGCATCCTCTATGGTCGCTTTCTTAGTAATTTTTCCACTTTTGTTGTTCTTAAATCTCCCAGATGGTGGCAGCACAGAATTCAACAAAATCGTTAATATATAATCTTCACCATCTAAAAGAAAACAGTTAGAACTTTTCTATTTCATAAATAAAAATACACCTTTATTTTTTGTTGTTTTTGCAACTTGAAATAATTTTTTGCAAGCTGTATTGTGGATATTAGTTTCGTAGTAGATTTTAATCCTTTCCTTGAATGTTTCCCACTTGCTCATAAGTAAATGGTCCTTATTCGGGTATAGAAGTTTGAAGTCAATATTTATCTGTAATACAAAGATAATTTAATTTTAATATATAATACTAAAAAGTGTTTTAATACCAGTTGTGGTGCTCTGGAATCCCTTAATTTAGGCCAGGCTTCTATAAATTTGGTACCTGACAACTTCTTAACATCGCTTTGTCGTAAAACAAAAGTTTTTTCCCACTTGTCTAGGATTTCTGACCAGTCAGAACTTTCCCTCTGCAGAACACTTTTTAAAGCTATAGAAATTGATTCATCTACATATTTCTTCAAGTGATGGTTCATGTCTATTTTCGGGATTTGTAGTAATAGATGAAGACTTTCCAGAATATTGACGTAACAATTTTTTCTTTGTTCTATAATTGTAGTATTTTCCATACAATTTTCCACTCGGATTTCTTTTCCGCCCTCTAGGAATGAAGTAGTAGTTCTTAAAAATTAATATACAAATTTCTTTGTGACATAAATAAGAAAAATTTTATGTAAATATCTTACAGTAAAATTCTTTTCATTCGGAAACAAGAAAATAATTTCTTCAACAATTACGTCGAAATCAGGAGGTCGTAGAGTAATATTTGAAGACACAATATCTTCTACAATCACTTCCACTATTTGATTTCTTTGGTTATCAGTAAAAGATGAATTATTTTCGTAGATCTCTATCAAATTTCTGCCTTTTGCTGTTTGATTTAACACAGTTCCGACAGACTTAAATAATTACAGAAAAGAAATATTTTTATAAAGTTCTTATGTAAAATATGAATAAAATATTCATTTATGTATACCTTTCGTAAATGCGAAGTGCTTTTAAGTGACGAGGATGATGTTGGGGTATTAGAAAAAGTTTCAGTTTCATTGTTTGAAATCCACTCATTTATTTTAGATTGAACTGAAATTGTGTCTCCGTCAATTCCAAACTGAAATAGTTATTAAAGTTGAATTTAACGTCGAAATGTAAAGGAAATATTGGAACATTTCAATTAGAAAAGTGACATATTTTTAAATTAAAAGTGTTCGGCTCTAAATTAAATATGTTCGCTTTTTAATTCAAAATTATTTCTTTAGAATTAAATTTGCTCAGTATTAAATTTAAAATGTTCGACTCTAAATTAAAAATGTTCGACTCTAAATTAAAAATGTTCATTTTGAATTCAAAATGATTACTTTAGAATTAAATTTGTTCAATATTAAATTTAAAATGTTCGGCGCAGAAATAAAAATGCTCACTTTTGAATTCACAACGATTAGAATTAAATTTGTTAAATATTAAATATAAAATTTTACTTTGATTTGCTATATTTCTTGGAAATGGATTTTTACAACTTCCGGACAAAATAACATAATTCCATAAAATCAAATGTTAGAAATCTTAAACTTGCACAATATAATATAAATGCACTTAATGTACCCACCTCTTTTTTTTCCATGCGAACAGCTTTTCACGGAATTCAATTCGAAGACCGAAAGGTTTTATTATTTCAGCTATATCGTCCTTCTTCATATATGTTAATGACTTGTATGTAACGCCCTTTGCTAGAAAGATTTCACAATTGATTTAATTATTAGTTTATGATGTATATTTTCTTATTTCAAACTCACACCTTTAAAATCAGAATAAAGCACTTCTAAATTGAATTCTTCTAAAAGATTTAACAGTTGTCTGTCGTCTTCACTTTCATTTTCACAAACAGTGTTAATCAATACAATTTCTGTGCCGTTAGTCAGAAAATTATTCTGTAAATCACTATTAAAATTACTCAGAATATCACTTCCCAAAGTTTCATCCATCTTTTCAGTTCTCACTTGTTACACGCCGATGACCGACTGAACTTATTCCGTCGTAACATGACATACAGAGTAAAAAGATATGCCAAAAAATTTCTTGTCATATATCGCAACGCCTTTCAAATCAACTTTTACTACGTTTACATGCAGGGTTGAACCTGATGATCGATGTAATGCCTTGCATTCGGGGGTTGAGTTGTAACAATTGATTTTTCACCCACTACGCAACACAACGAATTCAGTTGCCGATGGCCATTACTCTTTTTTCGCAATAAGTGTGGAGAGCTTTGCGAAACAATTTTAAGTTAAGAAAGGTTGTATTAAAATTAAAAGTGCTGATTTTTGATTTCATAGCATTCATACACTCCCGTGAGAAAAGTTAAAAACAAATTTTTAACTTGAAAAATCCATTTTCAAATCAAAACATATACTTTTGAAAATGTAAAAATTTAAAGTATTCTGAGGAATTTTATTTTAAATATGTTCTCATTTAATTTTAAAGTATGAAATTACTCTGAGTGTATTATTATATTATTCATACAAAAAAAAATCAATTATAGTAACAATCTTTGTCATTAAATTTAAACAAAAATGTGTTTTCCTGTTTCGCTATCTGCATATTTAAAAACGAAACCCTTTTCTGACAACGATTATCAAGTTTCGTTCCTAATTTAAAAAATCTTATTTTTTTTACCTAAAGTTTAAAAACATTCATTTATTGTACAAAGAGAAACTTTTTAATTTTTCCTATAGCGCGGGTATGTTTACGTAGGTACGCCAATTATGTGATGTTCGTGGTTCTCTGACACGTGATAGAGCAAGAAAGCAAAAAAAATATGTATACATATATGTACGTATAATAAGTATATTTCTTATATTCTAATATCTGCGTATTATTCAAAAGAAATCTGTTTCCCTTTTTATTTTAACTTGCCATTCTTCAATCAAATTTTACGTTACGTTTTACAAAAACGTGTTGTATCATAACGTCCTCACTAGAAAACCGATTCTCTATTCTTTTGAATAGTCCACGCAAGACACACGATTTAGTTTTATTAAAAAAAAATGTCACGTTAAATTTCTTTTCTAATAAGAATAAACTACTTTGAAATATTTTTTTATCAATTTGCACACGAAATATTTTTTTTTTTTTTTAAATCAATTTAGCACACGAAATATTTTTTTTATCAATTTTCACACGAAATTAATTTTCTTTTGTTTTAAATTTGTCGGCGGCATTGAGACTGCTTCATGCCGAGCTTCATTGTTTGATTTTTATTGATTGGCATTGTAATTCTTTCAAAATTTTTTATTTATTTTATATTACGGAAAAGAGGATTTGATTTACTCACTGCGCTTTGAAATGATTTTTTGATTTTTGATGAAGCTGATGGAAGTTGACTTATCTACTCCAACAATCTTGTTAATTTTGTGTTGCATGCGGGATGAAAAAATTTTATGACATTTATGTGAATTTTATTTGGCCTAAAAGAAAAATTACTTTAGAAATTGTTTTATTAAATTACTAAAATTAGATTATGGTTGGTTCTTTTGTTGGCCTGTTGTCTGAATTTTGGATGTTGCTTGATTTTTATTTTTAATTTTGGTTTTCAATGCATGCGCTTTCCTTTGATGTTAAAAACCTTGTTTCTCCTCTCTTTTTTGCTTTTTGTATAGTTTGCTGATTTTTGTATGTATGTTTTTGCTGATTTTTTTTCCTTTTTATATAGTTTGCTGTATATGGGTGGCTGTATAATTATTCACCATTTATAGTTTATTTTTTTATATTTAACTTTATTTAACTAATGTCTCAAAACTCTTTTTTTTTCACTTTCGTCGGGGTCACCATTTATGGGGTTAATCCCATATTTACAATGAAGTAATTGCTACGATCGTTCATTATTAAATCATTTTATTGTTTTGTATGTGTATTATTGATTTTGGGAACCGTGGCGACTTAACCGATGCGATCGTTCCGCAAGAAGAATTGATCGTTGTACTCTTGATCTTGCTGGAACTGGAACTGTGTTCTTGTAGTTTTTTGTATTGCCATATTGATGTATCGCCATATTGAAGATCGAATCGAATTGTAGTTTGGCACTTTGCCGTTTCCCGTTGGGTCGCCACAATCCCCTTTCATTTGATACCCATGTCGAAGGGGTTGTGAAGAAAATGGTAATCCACCCTTTTGAGATGACCGCCATGAATCTAACCATACATTGAGTATACTATATCGCTTCTGGTGTTCTACTCATGATACCTTTTCCATTGATACCCTTGTTGAGGGGGTGGTGGAGAAGTGGTAATCCGCCCTCTTGAGACCGCCGATATGGATTTTACGACATAGCTTATTGTATTCTACTTATCATAACCTTTCATTTGATACCCATGTCGAGGGGGTGGTGAAGAAAATGGTAATGCGTCCTCTTGAGATGGCCGCAGTGGATCTTACTATTTATTGAGTATACTATATTGCTTATTGTATTCTCCTTATCATTCCATTTCGTGTGATACCCATGTCGAAGGTAGTCCGCTCTCTTGAGACGACCGCCATGGATCTAACCATATATTTAGTATACTATATCGCTTATGGTATTCTACTTATGATACCCTTTCATTTGATACCCATGTCGACGGGGTGGTGAAAAAAATGGTAATGCGTCCTCTTGAGATGCGCGGTGGATCTAACTATTTATTGAGTATACTATAGTGCTTATTGTATTCTACTTATCATTCCATTTCATTTAATACCCATGTCGAGGGGGTTTTAAAGAAAATGGTAATTCACCCTCTTGAGATGACCGCCATGGATCTAACCATATATTGAGTATACTATATCGCTTATGGTATTCTACTTATGATACCCTTTCATTTGATACCCATGTCGAGGGGGTTGTGAAGAAAATGGTAATCCGTCCTCTTGAGATGACCGCCCTAGATCCGTAAATAAGGCTTTAGATGTTTGCCCTTACGAATTCGGCAAACTACCGCTTGCCTTGATTTCATTATTTTTCGACTCTAAACCACTATTTAATAAAAGGTTATATTGTTTTTACTCATTTAAAAATAAAAAAAAATAATCGTACGACCGTCAATAGCGAAAACATTTTTTTAAATTACGGAGCCTTTTTCCTTTGTTAAATACCTGTGAATTTAAGACATATTGTTGTTCAATACTTACTGTACTACATATGTACATACAAGTTGTTATTGACGTCTTTACAGCACGGATCATGTGCAATTTTATCTTTTACGTAGAATGTTTACTTGGTGAGGGGCCTCTTCTAACTTTTCGCGCTGTAGTAATTTCTGGTTGTTCGAATCAATTTTTAACCGACTTAAAAAAAAGAGGAGGTTACTCAATTCGACGTGTAGGTATTTTGTGGTCCTGTTCACGCATAACTTTGTAACCCAATAACTTTTTTGCTTTCTTTGGTTCATTTGAAGGGGGAGCTTCCCACGGTGGTCCCGTTAAATTTTTTCGAAATTCTGATAACGGAGTTCGAAGTTAGGCAAAAGAAACTGTTAAAATTCAACCTGTTAAAGTTCAACCTAAACATTTCACGGGCACCGAACAAATTACTTTATTGTTGTACATCTGGCAGCAGGCCGATGGCGCAGTGGGTAGAGCGTCGGGTCCTCGTTTCAGCGTAGTGTGGCGTTTGCAGGTTCGATTCCGGTCAGGGCAGCTGTTTTTTTTCTTTTTCTCTTTTTGACATGAATATGTCTTATCCCTGGGGTCAATTTGAAAGAATGTGCGGAGACGAAAATCGTTACCATGACTCATTACTGTTTGGCATACTTTTAGGATAAATTTTTGCTTTTTTGCTGTTTTTGTTGTTTTTGCTGTTTTTGGTTGTTTTTGGTGTTTTTGGTGTTTTTGTTGTTTTTGTTGTTTTTGTTGTTTTTGTTGTTTTTGTTGTTTTTGTTGTTTTTGTTGTTTTTGCTGTTTTTGTTGTTTTTGGTGTTTTTGTTGGTTTTGTTGTTTTTGTTGTTTTTGCTGTTTTTGCTGTTTTTGTTGTTTTTATTGGTTTTGTTGTTTTTGTTGATTTTGCTGTTTTTTTTGGTTTTGTTGCTTTTGCTGTTTTTGTTGTTTTTGCTGTTTTTGTTGTTTTTGTTGTTTTTGGTGTTTTTGTTGGTTTTGTTGTTTTTGTTGTTTTGGCTGTTTTTGTTGTTTTTATTGGTTTTGTTGTTTTTGTTGATTTTGCTGTTTTTTTGGTTTTGTTGCTTTTGCTGTTTTTGTTGTTTTTGCTGTTTTTGTTGGTTTTGTTGTTTTTGCTGTTTTTGTTGGTTTTGTTGTTTTTGTTGTTTTTTTCTGTTGTTGTTGTTTTTGTTGTTTTTGCTGTTTTTGTTGGTTTTGTTGTTTTTGCTGGTTGTGTTGGTTTTGTTGTTTTTGTTGTTTTTGCTGTTTTTGTTGGTGTTGTTGTTTTTGTTGTCTTTGCTGTTTTTGTTGGTTTTGTTATTTTTGCCGTTTTTGTTGTTTTTGCTGTTTTTGTTGTTTTTGTTGTTTTTGTTGGTTTTGTTGTTTTTGCTGGTTTTGCTGGTTTTGTTGTTTTTTGTTGTTTTTGTTGTTTTGCTGTTTTTGTTGGTTTTGTTGTTTTTGTTGTTTTTGCTGTTTTTGTTGGTTTTGTTGTTTTTGCTGTTTTTGTTGGTTTTGTTGTTTTTGTTGTTTTTTTCTGTTTTTGTTGGTTTTGTTGTTCTTGCTGTTTTTGTTGTTTTTGCTGTTTTTGTTGGTGTTGTTGTTTTTGTTGGTTTTGTTGTTTTTGCTGTTTTTGTTGTTTTTGCTGTTTTTGTTGGTTTTGTTGTTTTTTGTTGTTTTTGTTGTTTTTGCTGTTTTTGTTGGTTTTGTTGTTTTTGCTGTTTTTGTTGGTTTTGTTTTTTTTTCTGTTTTTGTTGGTTTTGTTGATCTTGCTGTTTTTGTTGTTTTTGCTGGTGTTGTTGTTTTTGTTGTCTTTGCTGTTTTTGTTGGTTTTGTTATTTTTGCTGTTTTTGTTGTTTTTGCTGTTTTTGTTGTTTTTGTTGTTTTTGTTGCTTTTGCTGTTTTTGTTGGTTTTGTTGTTTTCGCTGGTTTTGCTGGTTCTGTTGTTTTTGTTGTTTTTGCTGTTTTTGTTGGTTTTGTCGTTTTTTGTTGTTTTTGTTGTTTTTGCTGTTTTTGTTGGTTTTGTTGTTTTTGCTGTTTTTGTTGGTTTTGTTGTTTTTGCTGTTTTTGTTGTTTTTGTTTTTTGTTGTTTTTGCTGTTTTTGCTTTTTTTGCTGTTTTTGTTGTTTTTACTGATTTTGTTGGTTTTGTTGTTTTTGTTGTTTTTGCTGTTTTTGTTGTTTTTGTTGCTTTTGCTGTTTTTGCTGTTTTTGTTGTTTTTGCTGTTTTGCTTTTTTTGTTGTTTTTGCTGTTTTTGTTGTTTTTGTTGTTTTTGCTGTTTTTGTTGTTTTTGGTGTTTTTGGTGTTTTTGTTGTTTTTGCTGTTTTTGTTGTTTTTGTTGTTTTTGCTGTTTTGCTGTTTTTGTTGTTTTTGTTGTTTTTGCTGTTTTTGTTGTTTTTGTTGTTTTTGCTGTTTTTGTGGTTTTTGCTGTTTTTGCTAGTTTGTTGTTTTTGTTGTTTTTGCTTTTTTTGTTGTTTTTGTTGTTTTTGCTGTTTTTGTTGTTTTTGTTGTTTTTGCTGTTTTTGTTGTTTTTGTTGTTTTTATTGTTTTTGTTGTTTTTGTTTTTGTTTTTGACATGAATATGTCTTATCCTTGGGGTCTATTCATGTCTACTGTGCCATCGAGAAGCCATGGCACTTTTTTTTTTCTTCTTTCTGAAATGATTTATTAACATATTGGTGTGGGATCTGTGGGGTGCGAGTTCGATCCCAAGGGCTCCCGGTGCTTTTTTTCTATATATGTATAATTATTTTTAAATTTCCTTCGGGGAATTTTGTTCCATATTAAACAAGTTTTCGACGTGAATGCGTCTGTAAATTTGCTTCCAGAACAAAAGCCGATAAGAACGAAATTATGGCGAAATTTGCAGCTCAAAAAACTATTGTTTATATCGAATAAATAAATATACCATGACGTGGATGAAGAATCAAAGAATTTTATTGTTTACATTTAATTTCCCCGATATCAATGGCAACTTAACTTTTTATATGCCTTATATTATCTTGATCTGTATGTGTGTATAGTGTAAACAAATTTTGCAACTTGATTTTGACCCAGTTCCATATAACCGATCAACTGCAAATTTTGCATATACGTATAGTTCGCATCACAATACAATCTGCAATCAAATTTTGCAATTGCGCTCCCCGACCCCAGACATGGGTATCAAATGAAAAGGTGTGACAAGTAGAATACACTTCGCTATGTGGCGTCGTAAAAACGTAGGCTCCTTGCAATGACAGGCAATATTAAAAAATGAATGGACTAAAAAGCACGAAATAAAAAAAAAAAAATTAAAAACCGACTCCAGAAAAAAACCATTCCCGCGATGCACAAAAAAGGATGAAATAATTGTTTGTAATTCTTAACAACATCAATCCAATAAGAATGGATCTAGAAAGAAGAATCATTTTTGAAGACGGTGCCAGGTAGTATTTGACTTTGATTGCACTAACTCTTGCTTCGGCAATTGTTTACATTTCTTTGTTAGGCTTATGCCCTTAATATATCACCCACATGTGTTAGCACCGTCTTCAAAAGTGATTCTTCTTTCTAGATCCATTCTCATTGGATTGATGTTGTTAAGAATTACAAACAATTATTTCATCCTTTTTTGTGCATTTTGTGCGGTTTTTTTCTGAAGTCGGTTTTTAAAATTTTTTTTTTATTATATAAACTAGCTGGGACCCGGGGCGCCTATTCTGCCTATTAAGCCAATAGTTGTAATCAGGTGATAAGCATTTTAATATACAGTAGGGGAGTGTGAAAAGGCAATCTTTTGGTATTTTTGATTCCAAACTAGTTGGGATGTGGGTTCGACCCTTTCGGTCAACACGATCAACTTCCCAGTATGATGGATGTTGAATATTATGATTGGATATTTTAATAATAAATGAACAATAGGCAATATAGAATACATATATGCATAATACCGAGAATTTGTCACAATTGTTTATCAATATTTTCGCTAAAATGTCAAACTAAATTTGCGCACTTACAAGATTAGGATGACGAAAATGTATATAAAATTGATGTATTAATGTTTTTCGGCACCTCAATGAAGTCGATATAGTTGGGCACAAAAATCACTTAAGTCATTTAAACCAAAAACCCGCTGGACCGAATATTATAAAAATATTTTCAGATTATATTGTCGCTAATACGCTTCGAACGGCACCTCAAGTAAGTCAATATCTTTTGTGGTTCGGGCCATATCGTGCAGGTACAAAAATCACTTACGCCGCTTAAACAAAAAAACGGCTCGACCGAATTTTATGAAAATCTTTTCAGATCATATTTTGGTTAATACTCTTCGAACGGCATGTCAACTAAGTCGATATCTTTTATAGTTCGCGCGATATCGTGCAGGTACAAAAATCACTTAAGTCATTTAAACCAAAAAACCCCTGGACCGAATATTATAAAAATCTTTTCAGATAATATAGTCGCTAATACGCTTCGAACGGCACCTCAAGTAAGTCAATATCTTTCGTGGTTCGGGCGATATCGTGCAGGTACAAAAATCACTTACGTCGCTCAAACAAAAAAACGGCTGGACCGCATTTCATGAAATTCTTTTCAGATCATATTTCGGTTAATACGCTTCGAACAACACCTCAACGAAGTCGATATCAGTTTTGGTTCGCGCGATATCGTGTAGGAAAAAATGACCACATCCGTACGCACACACACACACACACACACACATACTTCCTCCCAATTTTTTGCTTAAAATGCTCCTGGGACCTTGAAAGATGAAAATACGTTGAAATTTTCGATTTCGATTTTCGGACCGATTACAATAACTTCCTATACTGGGAAGTTAATAACAAAATGTGAAACTATTAGGGATCTGACATTTTGATCGAGACAATAAAACCCATCCATTTACATATCATTTTTCGAGATATGAATTTTCATACACAGATGAAGTGTCGTAATGAACCGCTTATTTTCTGTATTTTGGATAGCTGGGACCCGGTACGCCTCGCTTCTCCTAACGTTTAAACTTTTAAAATCAATTCAAAGCTTCTAAATTCAACATTTCTCAACCAATAATAATGAATAACCAACTCTTCCAATAAAAGTTAGATTCGAAATACATTTATTTGAACTATGACCAAAATTGCCGGTGTATTCTGATAAAACAACGAACGTTAAAATATTTAAAATCAATGCAAATAGCCGCATCCAGCACTCGAAATTCGTGGGCCTTTTTCTATAGCTTTTTTAAATTAAATCTAGAAGTCTGCAATAACAAAATTTTTCGAGGGCAATAAAAAGCAATACATATATTGAAAAGTTGGAAAAAGCCATGCCAAAAAACCAACTTTTATTATCATTTATATAATGGCCTCGATTCCCAGATCCGTCGGGAGGGAAGTGAGTGCGGATTTGACACTTTGCGATTCTCAAATCCGCAGTCCCGGATTGGTTTAAATCGAAAATTCGGAGTAAAGAATCACGCGGTAATGAAATATTCGATGTCGGATTATCTTAGGCGCATTTGTCGTTCAAATCCGCAGAAAATTTGTTGCGGATCACACTTTTACGGCGCGGAAAATGTCAAAAAGAAATTCGGGGTTGCGGATTTGAGAATCGCAAAGTGTCAAATCCGCAACTCACTTCCCCGCCGCCGGATCTGGGAATCGAGGCCAATGTATGACCAAATTACCTATTTATTCTTTAAAAACCACGAACGTTAAACCAAAAGCAACATTTTTACCAAGTAAAAAGTTTCTAGGTCGCATCAATAAAAAGCAAAAAATTAATGAAAAAGACGCGATTTTTAACGGTTTTTAGCATTTTTCTCCATGTATAAGACACTAACCAATAATTTGTACCACATCAATTGAAAGATAATTTTAATACCTATAACTTTCTCATTTAACTTTTTCGTATTCGAGCTCAACTTTTTGTTTTATTAGCGAAAACCAGTTTTTTTGACTTTTGCGAATTTTTTAGGTTAAGTTCGCCAATGAAATTCCGTAAAAAAACACGCTATCTTTCTTCAAATTAATTGTTTTGCAAAAACCTGAGTATGACGTATATTACAGCTGTCATACAAAACACCATATTCTTGGAGTAGGTTTTATGTTCAGCAAAAGAATGAAGCCTTCCATTATCGGCTTTAAAGCAATAAACGAAAGGCTATGCTCCCTTCGTGTGCGAGGTAAATTTAAGAACATCAGCCTCATAAACGTTCACGAACCTACAGAAAAGTCCCCGGATGATGATAAAGAAGAATTCTTCGAATTAGTTGAATTGGAACTTAATGCCTGCCCCAGGTATGATGTAAAAATCATACTGGGAGATCTGAAGGCTAAAGTAGGCCGGGAGCCCATATACAGGCAGCCACAGCTTGTACGAAAACACTGATGACAATGGACAGCGAGTTGTAGAGATGGCAGCAAGTAAGAACTTGTTCGTTGAAAGTATAGTTGTTTTCAAACCTCGTGACATCCCGCGCATGTTCCCCAGCTAAGCTCTTAAAAATGTTTAAAAGCTCAGACAAAAGCTGCAGTTAGCTCCTCCTATCAAATCACTTGCTGCCATGTAATCAGTCGCGACTGCGTATTGCTAAAGGGAGGTGTATTTTTTTGGGGCTTCAATGATTATTTAAAAAAATTACAAATTATGACTGAAAAACACCCATTTTTATATATTTTTTTTATTTTATGGTTATTATATTTTACGCATATGCTACAGAAATAATTTGTTGTAATTTCTACTGAAAAATACGAAATTTGTGTTTTTATCACTTTGATTACTAGATTGTTGACGTTTCCTGCCAGTCGCATACGCGCTTCTGCCCGGGGAGGTTGTGTTGCTTTCGACTGAGGGGAACTGTCGGTTTATGAATGAAAACGCTCATTTATTTAAAGGATTTTTTCAGCATTTTTTGACGTGACAACGTCTATTAAAACGATGAACGCCGGCTGCATGCACGAAAAATGATGACTCATTGTCCCGTTATGTCCCGTTATGTCCCGTTATCTCCCGAAATAATTTTAAAAATTTGATCATAGTAATCTTAAAAATTTGATTAAAATTGTCAATATTTAATTAGATTAAATTTGTCAAATTGTCAACAATAAGCAAAGCAAGCCAAACACTCTGTCTCCTAACTGGGTGCCGGTGTATAAGAAAATAGTGAACATTACACTGACGAAAACTGTGAAATGCAAACGAAAACAGTTTCCTTGCGTTCCTGCTTGTGCTATTACATTACCATTCACAAGTCGCAAGGTGGGACGTTTACTGTTATTGTTTATAAATACTCTTCGGAGCAACCACAACAGTTGGTGTACGTGGCGCTGAGTCGTGTAACGAATATAGTCGGCTTGCACATCATCACGGAAAAAGATGCGCCTTTTATCTTCAAACACGGACGGGATGGGAACGACTCACAGACTACGCGAGATTTCCGTAACGAATACATTTGACTCCGTGGACACGCCCTTCAAACAATTACTTCGAAAGCAGTGAAATTTTGTGATGAAGGTAACAATGCTGGGCAAACTGTAGTGACAAACCTTAATGTTCAGAGTTTGTCCGCGCACTTCGCCGATATTGAAACGGATCCCGTGATACCAAGATCGGATTATTTGGTATTGACTGACGTGGATGCGTGACAATTTTGATCCAGTTCCAATCAATAATTATGAATGTATAACCAGGCATAATAATCGATCGGATTCTGATACAAACGCAGCTGGTGGAGTAGCAATCTATCGAAAATTAACATCAACATCCACGGCCAAAGTTCTCCACGTTGAATTGTCGGACACAACTCGTCTCATCAGAAACACAGGCGACGTCTGCTTGGCTGAAATTTCATGCTTCACTGCTGATACAACGTTTAAAATTGTACTTGGCGCAGTGTATATTCATCCTGCAGCAAATGTCTCAAACATTAGTGTATTGCTGCACCAAGCACTCTTTCCGTATGTGCATAACAGGCAGTATGTGCATCCGATCATGCAAGTTGATACCAATGTACCAATTCTTCTTTGTGGCGACTTCAACACAAACGTGAAAACTGATGATACATTCCTCAAATTCATGAAGGATATGTACAATCTCGAATGCACATCAGATGTTACTAAGCCCACAACGCTGAGAGGAACAACCCTCGATTTGACTTTTTCAAGGCACATTACGCTTGAAACACTCCCATTCATTTCATACTTTTCCTATCATGGACCTATCCTTAACAGAATAACACAGATTGCAAGAAGTTAAATATCAGACATGTATAAAAGCTGTAAATGAATTTGTTAGTACACATTGTTACTTGTAAATAATCTGTTCATTAAAGTAATAAACATATTTGAATTCATTAGTGCAAATAAAAGCTAATTTATCAATCAAAATGAATATTTCATTTCACTCCTTTTTGTATCCATACAAAATAATGATAATTTAATATAAATGATTCAATTTTATTCGTAAAAGTATGCAATCATTTCATCAATGTTTTCTCATGACGTTGTCACGTTAAACTATCGTCCGTAAACCCTCTTTACAGACAACAAATTTTTTAAATTATTTTAAATTTAGAAATGAGAAATATTTCGCATAATTAAAGTAAAATTATGCTTATTATGTTAAATAAACTGCCTTTGTTGAGCAGGGGCTTTACATGTATTTAAAAGCTCTGCTCAACACATAGAAAGATAAACTAACTTTATTCATTCGGCATGCGCGCATCCGTTCCCAAGTTATTTTGTTGAGTTTTTTCAGTGTTTGTTGCCGTTTTAACTAAAAAGAGGGGAAATGATAGAACATTATTTATAAAATTTGGCAACGAGGTGCGCAGAACTGCTCAAATTTTTTGTGTCACGGAGTTTGAAAAATTCTATACTAGATTTTCGCGTAGCCACCTGGGTATCTCCTGATGGAGCCACTCGCAACCAAATAGATCATGTGTTGATAGACCGCCGCCACCTTCCGGGTCTGATGACGGTACGAACGTACCGAGGTGCCAACTTCGACTAGGATCACTATCTTGTTGGTATGGTGCTCCGAGAGCGCATTACAACGCTGAAAAGCTTTGTATCCGCTGATCAGGCTCGAATCAACACAGCTGCACTACGCAGTGAAATGGCCAGAAACAGCTACGGTCATGCATTAGAACTCGCCCTAAGTCCTGGGGATGAGATGCCGGGCGTCGACGAGAACTGAACCCACCTTAAAAATACTGTCGTTAGTACTGCTGATTCCATCTTAGGCAGAAGTCGTAAAGATCGGAACGACTGGTTCGCTAATGAATGCAAGCTGGCAACTGAACGTAAGAATGCTGCGTACCGAGCCATGCAGCAGTCTCAAAGAACACGGGCACGTGGAGAGATATATAAAGAGCTCAGAAAAGAAGAAAAGAGAATTCACAGACGAAAAAAGGAAGCCTGGGAAAAAAATCTCGTCTGTGAGCTAGATCAGTACAGAGAACGACGGCCGCACCAGGAGCGGGAGTTCTACCCAAGAGTCTGCAGTATGACGCAATTCACACCACGTTGCATGTACTGCAAGGACAAAGAAGGGAATGTGATCACCGATCCTTAAGGCATCTTGGAGCGATGGGAAGAGCACTTTCATGAATTGCTAAATGGCGAGCTAACTGAGGATTCGGAGGCTCCACCAATATCTGATGATATTACTATACTGCCGCCACCAAGCATAGAAGAAGTTAGCAGAGCCATCAGCCGGCTCAAAAACAACAAGGCTTCGGGTGCAGACGGCGTCGCAGCGGAGCTGGTTAAATATGGAGGGCCCACATTACACCAAGCGATTCATGAATTAATTGTGCAAGTATGGGAGCAGGAAGTGATGCCAGAAGACTGGAGAAAAGTCATCCTCTGCCCGGTACACAAAAAAGGAGATATCACAGCGTACACTAATTATCGTGGTATAACTTTGTTGAGTACCGTGTATAAGATATTCCCCGCTATCCTACAAAAAAGGATGGCCCCATACGCCAGAAACATCGTAGGCCATTACCAGTGTGGCTTCAGCCCAGGCAAATCAAGGACTTATCAGATTTTCACCTTGTGGCAGGCTATGGGAAAATGTCTAGAGTTTCAAAACTCAATTCAACACCTCTTCATAGACTTTAAAGCCGCCTATGATAGCATAGCCAGGGTAGAACTCTAC
The DNA here is from genome assembly GCA_949987705.1 of Thereva unica. NCBI lineage: Eukaryota > Metazoa > Arthropoda > Insecta > Diptera > Therevidae > Thereva > Thereva unica. The sequence continues at coordinate 53,158,008 of OX465282.1, forward strand.
AAAGACATGAGAGAATTCGGCATCCCCAACAAACTGACAAGACTATGTAGGTTGACCATGATCAATGTGTCAAGCCAAGTAAAGGTATCCGGAACACTGTCCAGACCAATCAACATCTATAATGGACTCCGACAAGGGGACGGTCTGGCCTGCCTCCTTTTCAACCTGGCGTTGGAGAAAGTGATCCGAGATTCGGGCGTGACATCAAGGGGTACAATCCTCCACAAGTCCACCCAATTACTGGCTTACGCAGACGACATTGATATCATTGGAAGAACAACAACAGCTGTACAAGAAGCTTTCACTCAGATTGAGCAAGCGGCAGGAAATCTGGGACTGCACATTAACGAAAGCAAAACAAAGTACATACATGGTGGCCTCGTCTGGAAGAACACCTAACATTGGTCTCACAACCAAGGTAGCGGAACACAAGTTTGACGTTGTAAAATCATTTACCTACCTTGGGTCGACAGCCGACAATAGCATGGAACCAGAAATACGCGCTCGACTGCTAAAAGCCAACAAAGCTTAATGTAGTCTGCCAAGGCTCTTCAAATCCAAATATCTCACCAGAACGTCTAAACTTTTACTATATAAGATGATGGTCTTACCCATTCTCATACATATGCATCAGAAACGTGGGTGCTTAGCAAAAAGCACTCAAACCTCTTGGGCATGTTTGAGAGGAAAATACTTCGGAGGATTGTTGGCCCCGTATGTGAGGAAGGACGATTCCGGAGACTCTACAATGACGAGATTTACGAGCGCTATCGCGACATAAATGTTGTGAAAAAAAAAAAGTGCCATGGCTTCTCGATGGCACAGTAGACATGAATAGACCCCAAGGATAAGACATATTCATGTCAAAAACAAAAACAAAAACAACAAAAACAATAAAAACAACAAAAACAACAAACCAGCAAAAACAGCAAAAACCACAAAAACAGCAAAAACAACAAAAACAACAAAAACAGCAAAAACAACAAAAACAACAAAAACAGCAAAACAGCAAAAACAACAAAAACAACAAAAACAGCAAAAACAACAAAAACACCAAAAACACCAAAAACAACAAAAACAGCAAAAACAACAAAAACAACAAAAACAGCAAAAACAACAAAAAAAGCAAAACAGCAAAAACAACAAAAACAGCAAAAATAGCAAAAGCAACAAAAACAACAAAAACAGCAAAAACAACAAAAACAACAAAACCAACAAAATCAGTAAAAACAACAAAAACAGCAAAAAAAGCAAAAACAGCAAAAACAACAAAAAACAAAAACAACAAAAACAGCAAAAACAACAAAACCAACAAAAACAGCAAAAACAACAAAAACAACAAAAAACGACAAAACCAACAAAAACAGCAAAAACAACAAAAACAACAGAACCAGCAAAACCAGCGAAAACAACAAAAGCAACAAAAACAAACAAAAACAACAAAAGCAACAAAAACAACAAAAACAACAAAAACAGCAAAAACAACAAAAACAGCAAAAATAACAAAACCAACAAAAACAGCAAAGACAACAAAAACAACAAAAACAACAACACCAACAAAAACAGCAAAAACAACAAAAACAGCAAGATCAACAAAACCAACAAAAACAGAAAAAAAAACAAAACCAACAAAAACAGCAAAAACAACAAAACCAACAAAAACAGCAAAAACAACAAAAACAACAAAAAACAACAAAACCAACAAAAACAGCAAAAACAACAAAAACAGCAAAAACAACAAAACCAACAAAAACAACAACACCAACAAAAACAGCAAAAACAACAAAAACAGCAAGAACAACAAAACCAACAAAAACAGAAAAAAACAACAAAAACAACAAAACCAACAAAAACAGCAAAAACAACAAAACCAACAAAAACAGCAAAAACAACAAAACCAACAAAAACAGCAAAACAACAAAAACAACAAAAAACAACAAAACCAGCAAAACCAGCAAAAACAACAAAACCAACAAAAACAACAAAAACAGCAAAAACAACAAAAACGGCAAAAATAACAAAACCAACAAAAACAGCAAAGACAACAAAAACAACAACACCAACAAAAACAGCAAAAACAACAAAAACAACAAAACCAACACAACCAGCAAAAACAACAAAACCAACAAAAACAGCAAAAACAACAAAAACAACAACAACAGAAAAAAACAACAAAAACAACAAAACCAACAAAAACAGCAAAAACAACAAAACCAACAAAAACAGCAAAAACAACAAAAACAGCAAAAGCAACAAAACCAAAAAAACAGCAAAATCAACAAAAACAACAAAACCAATAAAAACAACAAAAACAGCAAAAACAACAAAAACAACAAAACCAACAAAAACACCAAAAACAACAAAAACAGCAAAAACAACAAAAACAGCAAAAGCAACAAAACCAAAAAAAACAGCAAAATCAACAAAAACAACAAAACCAATAAAAACAACAAAAACAGCAAAAACAACAAAAACAACAAAACCAACAAAAACACCAAAAACAACAAAAACAACAAAAACAACAAAAACAACAAAAACAACAAAAACAACAAAAACAGCAAAAACAACAAAAACAACAAAAACACCAAAAACACCAAAAACAACCAAAAACAGCAAAAACAACAAAAACAGCAAAAAAGCAAAAATTTATCCTAAAAGTATGCCAAACAGTAATGAGTCATGGTAACGATTTTCGTCTCCGCACATTCTTTCAAATTGACCCCAGGGATAAGACATATTCATGTCAAAAATGAATGGTCTTGGATGTGAAGTATCACGTCCGTATTTTAACGTGACAACGTCTATTAATTTGAACGTGACAACGTCTGTTATTACGTTTTGTATTATTTTCTCAATTAATAAATTATATATTTCGAAGCAAATTTTTTTTTGTGTGCGGGACATTTTCCCACGCGAGTTACGTCCGAAGGGGTCACATTACATGAGGAGTGTCTTTTCAAAAGGGGATATTTACAATTTTTATTTTTTTTGAACTGAGTATGGGGTCTTGTTCTCTATGCTAAAATACACAATCTCGTTAACTTAATCTGAAAGAAAAAGTGATCAATTTCCAGTTAATAGCACCTAAAATAGCGTGTACGTTTCAAAAGGGGATATTTACAAGAAAAAAACCTTATTTTGTCGACCAAATTCATTGTTTGACAACATTCATAGATTAACAAGAATTAATATATGAAGAAAATTGACAATGACGTAATTTAAAACAAAACTCCAAAAGGCATAGAAAAATAATTAGGCAACAATACAACCATATTAACACTATCCCCACCACACCTCAAAGATGTTACATTGCTCTTTCCTGTAAGAGGACATAGTTTCCTCCCAGCTGACCGGGTATTTGGTCGGCTGGAGAAAGAAATTAGAAGAAAAAAAAGTTTTATAACCACCAAAGATGAATATTATTTATTTATTATTATTATTTATTTTCAAAAAATTTGGTAATTTAAAAATACTGGGAAAAGACTGGATGCTCAAAGATTTAAAAAGCTGGTATCCAGTCTTTAAAAAGAATAATTTTTTTTAAGAAACGGGTCCGAAGAACATACACTGTTGACTTAAAGGTCCATGAAACATATAGATTTGACAAAGCTACAGAAAAACATATCTCCCTCCTAAAAAGAGGCAAGAGGCATCCCATATCTTTGGATGATTTAGAATTGGCACAACGTCCACTAAATGAAAAAAAAGAAAGATGTCAATAACTTGTTGACAAAACAGTTTGGCGAGGAGTGGTTTACTTTGAGACTAGAGTTTAATTAATATTTACTCAATTACCAAATCATTGCAGATATTTGATAATAAAAAAGTTGTTTGTACCAAACAAAAGAGGATATCTGTGGAGATGTACAATACAAAAGGGGATATTTACATGTAGTACAGAACAAAAGGGGGCATTATAAAAATTCCTGATCAAAAGGGGATATTTTATTTTTTTAAAATTCAGTAGCTCTAAACTACATGGTCAGATATTTTATCGAAATATGCTATTATAACAATGTGATTACATAATACCTACACAGATAATCTACTTTTCTGCAGACCTATGGAAGTACCACAATCAGTTTTCTTCATTTTCTGAAAAAAGCAATCACATGTAAATATCCCCTTTTGAAAAGACACTCCTCACATGGGAACAATGATTTTCCCATCAACTGGCACAAATAAAATACCCGGCGACGTTCCAGAAAATAAAAGCGGCATCGTCGTAGACACAACATCCTCCAGATTGGATTCGCTTAAGAAAAATCGAAGTCAGCAAATTTAGGTGCAACAAAGGCACCAACTAAATGATAAGTTTAGTCAGTTTCGGAACAACCGTCGAAATCTATACTCGCTTTTTAATCGTTCGTAATTAATTTTGTAAAAGTCCTAAAAATTCTTAATTGTTTATTTCAATAAATAGATTTACAGTAGACTCCCGATTATCCGAAACCCGATTAACCGATTCTCTCGCTTAACCGAAACATTTTGAGTTGCTAGTGAGGGGGACAAAAATTTACTTCGTCCTAGCTTCGCGGAAAGAGGCGTGAGAAGAGGGTGTGGGAGCGCGAGGGAGGGTCGACAGTCCCACGAATGTGACGATCTGTTTCTCCGAACCTCTTAGTAAACAAACCTAGCTTCCTGTTGGAAACAGTTAAAGGCAGTGCCTTCAGTTTGCATTCAAGTAAACGTGTTTTTTATTCTAATTAATCCATTTTCACGCAGAAATTTCGGACTCCCGTTTAACCGAAATTTTCGCTTATCCGAAACCCCTCGGTCCCGAAGGTTTCGGTTAATCGGGAGTCTACTGTATAAATTTCAAAAGAAATTTTAGTGTTTTTATTTTTTATTTAACAAAACAAAATTATTTTTTTCTTCCCCAAAAATAATTAATCACATTTCTGGCGCAGTCGGTGGAGTCTCAATCCGAAGATTTGAGATCGGGCGAAAGAAAAAAAATAATAAATAATTTTGTATTCCATCCGCTTAACCCCAACCTCCACCCAATGAAGTGAGTGAAAGTACCAAACTGTGGAACAAATTTGAAAAAAAAAACGAGGTCGTTTTTATCTATAAAGGGGGAGCGAGTGAATAGTGCGTAAAAGTAAAAATACAGAAAAAAAAATAAGTTTAAAAATTTGTGTTTTTATTGTTATTTTTAAAAAAATAAAAAAAAATAAAGGAATTGAAAAAAAATACAACAGAAAAAGAGGTGAACAGTGACATTGCTTTGTGTTTATCGAACAGTGACTAATGCCAAAGGATACAAAGTCTAAGGAAAGGAGTTCAACTTTTAAACCATATTCAAATTTGGAAACGGACGAAATGGAAGGACAAGAGTAGCAGCAGCCACCGCGGCATCAGCCAATGCAGATCCATATACAATTCCAATCTCGGAACTATTGAAGGAAGCCTCCAGGATTCGGGAATACACCGGCAACAACGATTACGATTTATCATCATTCATCAGAGAAGTGGAAATATTTCTACCTCTTTTTAATGGGAATCCTCAAATTCAAAACTACATTTTTCAACGTGACGTCATCAACAAGATTCAAGGTCCAGCCCTTCAAGCTATAAGAAGTTTAGGTAGAAACCCATCTTGGAAGGAAGTGAAACAGGAGTTAATCAGGACTTTCGGAGTGAAAGAAAGCTACCTCCATTTATATCATCAAGCCACAACGTTAAGAAATAATTATAACGTAAGTGAATATTTCCATAACTTAAAAATTATATTATATAAACTAAATGCGAAATATGAATTCGACGAAAATAAACCAGTAGAATTCTCACCTAAAGTAAACGAAGGATTAATTTTAAGAACTTTTACTAACGGTTTAGATACTAATTGTGCTAGTGTTATAATTAGTAGAGATATAACAAATTTAAGAGATGCTTATTATACTTTAGAAGAAACAGGGTTGATTAGATATAGAAGTGGTAATTTCAAAAATGATAAAACTTTTAAAAGCAGGCAAAATTCTCATACACAAAGAGTATATCCTAAAGATAGGGATTATAGGAATTTTAATCGAAATAGTGAAACAAATATAGGTAGGTACAACCAGTATTATCAAAACTCTAATTCAAATAACTATGGGCAAACAAGACAGAATGAATACTTTGCAAAACAAAAACAAAATTTTACTCCGCAAAATCAAGATTTTATTCCACGATTTAGAAATTCAGGCAATTTTAGAAACTCGGGTCAATTTAGGAATTCAAATCAATTTAGGCAACAAAACGAACCGGAAGCAATGGTCGTTGACCATATTCAAGACGCAAATTATACCTGCGAACAAGTAAATTTTCAATTACCTCCGACAGGACAGATTTACCGATAGTAGAAGTAACTATTGGTACAAATAAATTAAGATGTTTAATCGATTCAGGCTCAACGACGACGGTATTAGATGAAACAAAATTAAAACAATATAAAAGACTTAGACTAGATCAGAAAATACTACTTAAAACATTAGACGGGAATACTATCGTGGACCAGGAGATTATTACAGAATTACCTGAAGAGTTCAATGAAAAGAAATGGATGAGTTGGAAATTAACTAGTTTTAAAGATAAAGATTTCGATGGATTGATTGGTCATAACGTACTGAAACCCCTGCAAGCTATTATAAATTTAAAAGAAGATTGTTTGGAAGTCAATGGGGAAAGAACAAGGTTTCTTAACTCATGCCCTTACCAATATCACGAGATATTTACTTTGGAAGCACAGCCTATAGATCAAAGTGTCCTCGGCAAACTTCAAAGAGAAGATATGAATAGCGATGAAAAAGAAAAACTTAAAGCACTAATTAAAAGAAATGCAGATTTATTTTACCAAGAAGGACAACATTTAACTCATACACATGAGATCCAACACGAAATTATTACTAAAACGAATAGGCCTGTTTACTCAAAAATATATCGGTACCCCAAAATACACGAAGAGGAAATAACCAGACAAATGAACGATATGCTAGAACAGGGTATAATCAAAGAAAGCAATTCCCCCTACAATTCGCCACTGTGTGATAGTACCTAAAAAATCAGATAACTCAGGAGAAAATAAATGGAGAATTGTAATAGATTACAGGAAGTTAAATGAAATTACAGAAGATGGTAAATTTCCTATACCAAATATAGAGAGCATCCTAGTAAAACTAGGAAGAGCACAGTACTTCACGACGCTGGATCTCGCAAAAGGATTCCATCAGGTGCTAATCAAGGAGGAAGATAGAAAGAAGACTGCATTCTCGACACCCTTGGGACACTACGAATTCGTGAGGATGTCTTTCGGGCTTAAAAATGCCCCTGCAACATTTCAGAGACTCATCAATTCCGTTTTAAGAGAGTATATAAACCAAATATGCGTTGTATATCTCGACGATATACTCATATTTAGTACAACAATTCAGGAACATATAGAAAGTATTCAAAAAGTATTCAATAAACTTAGAGAACACAATTTGAAAATCCAGGTCGACAAGTGCAAATTCCTTGCAAAAGAAACGGAGTACTTAGGGCACATACTTACAACAAATGGGATTAAGCCAAACCCTAACAAAATTGAAAGCATACAAAAAATTAAATTACCTCAAACCACGAAACAGATTAAATCTTTTCTGGGCATCACTGGATACTACCGAAAATTTGTAAAGGACTATGCTAAAATAGCTTACGGTATGACAAAATATTTGAAAAAGAATGTTAAAATCAACACTAACGATCCAAATTATATAGATACATTTGAAAAACTTAAAAGAATCCTTATAAATCCACCAGTCTTAAAATATCCCGAATTTGGAAAGAAATTTAAATTGATTACAGATGCCAGTGACTTCGCTCTAGGAGCAATTTTAAGTCAGGAAGAACACCCTATTTGTTTTGCGAGCAGAACATTGAACGACCACGAACGTAATTACTCAACAACTGAAAAGGAGCTGCTTGCAATTGTCTGGGCAGTGAACTACTTCCGACCTTATGTTTATGGCAGACGGTTTGACCTGATGACTGACCACCAACCTCTTAAGTGGTTACAAGCGAAACACAATGGAAAAGATATCAATCCGAGACTTCAAAGATGGCTACTAAAGCTGGGAGAGTACAACTTCGACATTGACTATATCAAAGGGAAGGACAACAAAGCCGCAGATTTCATGAGTAGACTAAATATAGAGAACGGCGAAATTTATCACACCGAAACGTTTACACCAAAGGAAGGAGAAAGTATTCATCTCTCTGCGGAACCCCAAGAAATTCATCCGCAAAATGAGGAAAGTGTAGTACCAGATAATATAAGTATGATCAATACAGTCCACTCGCAACAGGAAGAACAAAATAATCATATCCCAATACTTTCAGATACAATAATTAATAGGTTTCGAACACAAATTATTTTAACAGACAGCAAAACCCAAGACATAGAAACGACTAACAATAGAAGAAAAATTTACGTAAATTCACAAGACATAGAAAATGGCAATATGACTAATATTTTTCGTAGATTTCTACAAAAAGGAAGAATAGGTATCTTTTCAGAATTAAGTGAACATAAATATAATTTGGTGCAATTAAAATTAATAGAGCTATTCGACACAACCCTAAAGTTTTACAAATGTCAATATCATGCAAAGGAAATGAAAAATGAGGAGGAGACCTTTAAACAGATAGCGAAATATCATAAGTACGAGACAGGGCATGCCGGCATTAATGAAAATTACGCAGGACTAAAACGATTGATATACTTTAAAAACTTGAAAGAATTAATACAAAAATATATAAACAATTGCGATACCCGTAATTGCGATACACATACGTAAACAAAAAACATAGTTTTATTACATTTATTGATAAATTTTCAAAACATGCCGTGGCATTGTTTCTAGAGAATAGACACAGTTTAACTATTATAGAAAAAATAAGATTATATTTTTCAATAAAAGGGAAACCCAAACACATAACAATGGATAATGAATTTAGCTCTGTAAATATAAAGGACTTTTTCAGAACAGAAAATATAGAAATTCATTTCACGAAGCCGAACAGCCACACCGCAAACTCGGACATCGAAAGGTTTCATAATACACTTAGCGAAAGACTAAGAACATTGGAAGCTGAAAATTCAAATCTTTCAATTCAGGAGAGAGTATTTAAATGCACAGAATGGTACAACAAATCAATACATTCCACAATTAGAGCAAGGCCAATTGATGTCATTGAGGGTAAGGCCGATAAAGCAAAGATAACAGAGCTAGTAAACAAAACTAAGTTATTCAAGATAAATAGAGCGAATATCAAGAGAGAAAACTTTACACCAGTAGGTAATGAGGGCTACGTAAAAAATTACAAGTGTCTTAGACATAAGAATGAACCTAGATATAGAAAACTTAAATACGATAATATTCACCCAATAAATATTAAACGACCAAATAAATTTTCAGGTCAAGTCAATATTGATCATTTTGATACTGATGTTAATGAAGGTGACAGAAGCAACTTTGACGATCGAGAAAATCATAACTAACAACGGATTTGCTGAAATTAAATTAGGAGAAGTGCAGATCGTAAAAAATTATGACATAATTCTACATATAATAGACCTCGAAGAAATTAAAAACATCATCTCAACTTTAGAAGACAACATATCAGGGCTCGTAATAGAAGAAAATAAAGAAATACTGATTGCAGAACTGGTATCAATGAAACATATGTTACGGACATTAATCCCACACAAAAGCAAAAGAGGACTTATTAATATCATTGGTACAGCAAGTAAATGGCTATATGGCACAATGGACGACGACGATCGGCAAAACATTGAAGAACATTTGAAGGTAATTGACGAAAACAGCCATAATATTATAGAACAAAACAACAGGCAGATATACATCAACGACCACTTTAATAAAACATTTCTAACAATAAAAAACATAATTGAGAACGATAGGGCAAAGATAGCAACTCGACTTAACGAAATAAACCAAGGTAATGAAAAACTTATATCCAAAATAATGTACTTAGAAGGACTTTTTAAAATAAAAATAGTAAAAGATAACTTAGAGCATATCCAAAACAATATAGCTTCAAGTAGGTTAGGGATAATGGGAAACAATGTGTTAACTAGCGACGAGATAAGCAAATATGATATAGATTTATTAAAACTTCAAAATATCAAATTAGGAACCTTTATGTATGAGAAAAATAAAATTATTTTTGCTATTAAGATACCAAGAGAAACATTTAAAACCAGACTATATTTAATTACCCCTATTCCAAATCAAGATTTAGAGGAACTATTGATAGAAGATCAAAAAATAATAAAAATAAATGATACTTCATATAAATACAACCAAGATTCAGATTATAAAAATCTAAAAGAATTCAGCTCTTGTATCCAAACAAATAAATGTATTAAAACAAAAAGTATGAAAGCTCAATTGGTTGAAATAGAAATGGGCTTGTTATTATTAAAAATTTTTGTAGGTTTTAACTTTAATAGTAGTTGCGATGAGAGAAATTTAATACTAGATGGAAATTATTTAATAACATTTAATGATTGCGAAATTTACCTTAATAATAAAACATTTAAAAATAGAAAAGAAAAATTTGAACAAAGATTTGTAATGCCAAGTGATGTTAAATTATCTATGACTAACAGTAAACTCTCATTTGACGATTTAGTGATAAGACAGGTTGAAAACATTGAGCACATAAAGGAATTAAAATTTCAAAGGAAAAGCCACCTGTACTTTAATCTAGGGATAGGATTTGTAATATTAATCATTTTTATAGCACTAACTATTTTTTTATATATGAAGATTATGAAGATAAAAAGGACATATACAATTCAAGGGAATTTTCCTCTAAAGGAGGGAGAAGTTACGTCCAGGCCACCGGAAGGGGTCACATTACATGTGAACTGTTGGATACTTGGTCACAGCGCCTAAAAAGAAATCAAAACAAAGCACCAAGAAAATACATATCAACAAGAAACTACTTATCTGATGGCAACCGGAAGACGTTCCACCCAGGAAGAGACATCTAATGTAGATATAGCTAAAAAGAAAAACATAATTAGAATTTTTAATAATGAATTTAGAGACAGTATAGGTTAAGAAAGTATATTATATTAATTACTTAATTGTAAGATTAATTTACTTAATTATAAGAAAGGATAGTTATTATATAATATTTGAATAAACAACACGAAACATTATTTACTTACCTAGTACATTTAGAATATCATTTAAACTAATAACAACACTTCATAATGAAAACAAACTTTCCCACAGTCACTTTGACACTTAAGTTTGATCGCGTATTAACGCACTAAAACGTCGTTACCGGAGACACGAACCATTTGTGGAGACCGAGACAGAACGGAACGATAGAGAGAAAAAAGATGAGAAAAATATATATACACATCTGTATGTTAAGAGGGAAAAACAAAAGGTAAAACGGAAAACTAAAACTGGGAAAATAACTGAAAAGCGACTAGAAATTTCTAAGTCCCAGTACTTAAAAAGGGACACCGGTTGTAGATTCGAGAATTCGAGAGAAAATTTCGGTTCGTGACGGTGGAAAGCTAAATCGTGGAAATCAAGTGGCAAAATTTAAAATCGAAATCTAATGAGCGTCAAAGTGAAGGTGGTGAATTTGAACAGACAGTAATTGGGTGTTAAACTTAAAGTGAATTAAATTTGAATTAGTCGGTAGAACATTTGTTAAATGCTAGGATTTAAAGGTTGAACAGATTAGCGGTTTGTTGAAATCGAATATTTGTGAAATTTATTGAAGTAAGTTATAATAAACGGATTGAAATCGAAAGGAACGACTAAATTCTTTTCTTTTTTTGTGAGAAATCTTTTCATGGTCCTTCGAGCCGGATAATAATTAGTGGAAATTGTGGAAAGTTAGTTTGAAAAATTAGAAAAATGAACATGTGTGCTTAAGGTCAACTTGAAATCAGTTGGAATTACAGTGAAATCTAACGTTAACGGAAATAAGTTCTAGAGAATTCTTACTGAAGTGAACCATTTTAAGTATGTGAACGGTAACCGGAATATAAAAATGAAACGTGTGAGAATCCAAATTAACTAAGGTGCGATGTGTTAATCGCGATTAAAATTAATTTTAAAGGTCCTTTTGTGGTTTAAAAGACCGTGGTCGTCGTCAAATTTGAATTTGTATTGTGAACCTCTCCCGCTATATACAATCACGTGCGATTAATCAATTGAATTCATGCGTATAAATTTTTTAAAAGATCAGTTATAGTGAATTCTAGAATAGCATGTGCTAATCAAAAATCAAATGAAATTTTAAATTTGCGTGATGATCTAAACCTAAAGAAGGTGGTCGTGATTAAATTCGAAAGCCGTCTAGTGAACCTTTGTTTAATTAACAGTGTGCGTTATCACGGGTCGACAATAAATTTAGTGCGTATGTACTTACATTTATACCCGATTAAATAAAGTGTGAATAAGAACTCAAGGAGTGATATCATTTTGGAGTAACAAATTTGTGCAAGGAAGTTGAAGACAGCCATAAGGTCGGAATACATAACGAAGGTCAACAGAGGCATTTTCTGGGTGAGTTCGTTCCATAATTTATATTTATTATAACCAAGTCCGTAATCATGGAGGACTTAATTAAATTGCAAAATTTAGTTATAACTGATACGGAAACTTTTATGCGTAATTACGGTAAAGATGGCGCAGAACGACGCGCGCGAAGTTTATATTATAAAACTCGTTTGGACAAACTGGAAGATTATTGGAGAGAGTTCAAAAAACGCCATCGAGAGATTGTTTTAGCAGCTACCGACGAGGATCAGGAAACCAAAGGTTATTTCGTAAACGAAGTATATTCCAACTTTGAAGAGTTTTACATCGACGCGCATACGAAAATCATAACGGAATCCGAACGTGATCACCCTAGCAAAGAAAGTACGGTTAAAATAGATGAAGATAACACAGCGACGGTTGTCCATGTCCATTCGAAAAATGATGATATTAGGCTCCCAAAGATATCGCTCCCAACCTTTTCTGGAGATTACCTATCATGGACCCCATTCTATGACATGTTTTTATCGTTAGTCCACAACAACGACCGTGTATCGCCTGTGCATAAAATGCAGTATTTGAAAGCCCACCTGTCTGGAGAAGCTAAAAATCTTCTAAATAATACCTCCATTACGGCCGCGAATTACGAACGCGCGTGGAACACTTTAGTAGCACGTTACGAAAACAAAAGAATTTTGGTGAAGGCTCAACTAGACGTTTTGTTTGGACAACCCGTGGTGAAGTTTGAATCTGCCAATGCTATCAAAGGCCTGCTAGACAAAACTTCCGAAAGCCTCGCTGCCCTTCAAAATCTTGATGTTGAGACATTCTCGTGGGACCCTATCGTCGTGTATCTTATTGGGCAACGCTTGCCATACGAAACCTCAGCGTTATGGGAACAATCGCTGGGATCAAAGGTAGAACTTCCGTCATGGGATGAACTCAGGACATTTTTGGAGGCCCGTTTCCGGACCTTGGAGGCCATCACACCTAAAAGGAGACCTCCCCTCACAGAATGTAAACCAGCAAGCCAGCCGGAACGATCGTGGCGGAAGCCTCAAATCTTCCACGTCATGACTGGACCTTCATGCCTGATTTGTCATGAAAGTCATGTCCTGCGACAGTGTCCAAAATACTTAGGCTATGATCATCAAACAAAATTAGAGCTGATTAGATCCAAAGGACTTTGCCTGAATTGTTTAGGAACAGGTCACCTCGCCGCTAAGTGCCCAAGTAAATCAAAGTGCTTCATCTGCAAAAAGTCTCATCATACCACGTTGCAGAAGGAGCAGAGTACAGCCGAAACTAAGGATAGAAATATTGAATCAGAACAATCGTCTAAACATGCCTTCGTGACACAAGCCAACCTGCCCACCTATAGTGGTACCGAGCCTTCTACAACTCAATCCTTCTTGATCAATCAGCCGTTCGAATCAGAGCAGGTTCTCTTAGCGACAGCCTTAGTTACTATTTCATCACCAAACGGACGCAGGGAAGTGTGTCGAGCTCTCATCGATCCGGGGTCACAAGCCTCATTCGCAACTGAGCGTATGGTGCAATCTCTGGGCTTAACTAGAGAGAAGGTAGATGTAAATGTCTCTGGATTGGATAGCATTCCTAGCAACAGAATTAACTCACGGACAAGACTGATACTAACTCCAAGAGACCTGGAAGGTAATAGTATTCAAGTGGAGGCCTTGGTTGTGACAAAGGTCACTAATGTCTTGCCCAATCAACGCATAAGGAAAGAGAATTGGAAACACTTAGAGGGTCTACCGCTAGCCGATCCCACCTTCGATCGACCAGGAACAGTGGATATCTTATTAGGTGCTGACGTTTATCCCCTAATCATCGCGGATGGACTACGGAAAGGAAAGCCTGGGACGCCAGTTGGTCAGCGCACTATATTTGGATGGATTCTTTCAGGTCAAACATCTACTCGCGTTTGTGAGACTTCGAATATGAAAACCTTTCACGTGAATTTAAACCTGGCCTACGACTTAAAACAATTTTGGGAATTGGAGGAAGTGCCTGCTACCAATCAGTTGACAAAGGAGGAAGAACGTTGTGAACAACATTTCACCGAGACTTATAAACGAGGTGATGATGGGAGATATCAAGTACGCCTACCCTTCGAAAACCATCCAGTGAAACTAGGAGCATCCAGGAATATGGCCATCGTTAGAATGATTCAATTGGAGAAACGGTTTACTCAAGACCCTTTCCTGAAAGAAGAATACCAGAAGTGTTTGAAAGAATACTTAGAGCTTAATCATATGGAACCCGTCAATAACACCGAGACCACCTTCATGCAGCGCGACGAAAACGATGATGTGTACTTCAATTGCGCGTATTTACCTCACCATGCAGTACTGAAGTTAAGCAGCATGAGTACAAAGGTCCGCGTAGTTTTTGACGCGTCGCGACGGACCAGTAATGGAAGATCCTTGAATGACATACTTCTTAAAGGACCCACTATCCAAGAAACGTTATTTGCTATTTTGATGCGATGGAGAAGGTACAAAGTAGCCCTTACGGCTGATATCCACAAAATGTATCGTCAAATCCGGATGCATCCAGAGGACACCAACTACCAACGGATAATTTGGCGAGAGGCACCAGAACAACCTTTTCGAGATTACAGGCTGAGCACGGTGACATTTGGAACCAAAAGCGCCCCGTATCTGGCGATTCGGACTATGCATCAATTAGCAAAGGACGAGTACGCCAACTACCCTATTGGAGCGGAAGCTGTGCTCACTGAATTCTATGTCGACGACTTAATTTCCGGAGCTGACAGTCCTGAAGAAGCGAGAATCAAACAACACCAAATTCACTGTCTACTAGAAAGCGGCGGCTTACAGCTGAGAAAATGGGCATCCACCAGTGAAAGTGTTTTGCAACATATTCCGATAGAGCATCGAGAGATAAACCCAACAGTACCCATCAAGTCCGAGGCCATCAAGACGCTAGGAATATTCTGGAACCCTTCTACCGACTGCTTATGGTATAAATTTCAAGTGGAAACCAAACCTTCAACATGGACCAAGCGCACGGTTTTGTCAGACGTCGCCAAGCTTTTTGATCCAATTGGATGGCTGTCACCGGTGACAATACAAGCCAAGATCCTCATACAGGCACTATGGCTAGCAGGAATACAATGGGATGAGGAGATTCCAACAAATCTGGAGGCCCACTGGACAGGTTATCGAGCAAGTCTTTTAGCCCTGGAACGTATCCAAATTCCACGCTGGATTCAAACAGGACCTACAGCAGTCAGGATAGATCTCCATGGATTTTGCGATGCATCTATGAAGGCCTACGCAGCAGCGGTCTACGTGAGAGTTCAACAAACTAATGGCGAGGTCAACATTCATCTGATATCAGCTAAGACCAAGGTAGCACCTATAAAGACAATCTCGTTGCCGAAATTAGAATTGTGCGGAGCAACATTGTTAGCAAAATTGATGGTTCAAGTGAAGAAAGACGTTCAGCTAAATATAAACGATATGTATGCATGGACAGATTCCAAAATCGTATTAGCCTGGCTCAAGAAGCATCCATCAAATTGGGAAACCTTCATTGGCAACAGAGTGTCCAACATCCAACAATTATTGGGAGAGAATCTATGGATGCACGTGCCATCAGAGTCAAATCCTGCGGATTGTGCGAGCAGAGGCCTGACACCCGAACAATTAAAGGAACATGCTCTTTGGTGGCAAGGACCTCAATGGTTGAAAGAACCCAAAGAGTCCTGGCCTAAATCACGCGATACGGAAACCGCAATCGGACTTCGCAAGAAGATAGCAACACTCCATGTGCAAACAGGTGAAACCAACGACATACTGGAAAGGTTCTCGTCCCTCTCCAGGCTCATACGAGTCACGGCCTACTGTCAGCGCTGGATTTCTAATGTGAAGAGTTTTCCGCATACCCACAAAGAAACTTATTTAACCACCGAAGAACTCCAAAGGGCTCAAACTCTGTGGATACAAATGACTCAAAGAGAGCATTTCAGTTCTGAAATCACTGCCTTGCAATCCCAAACCCAAATCTCGAACAAAAGTAGCTTACTCAAATTGAACCCATTCTTGGACGATCGTGGACTGATCAGAGTGGGAGGTAGACTGAAGAACGCGTTAATTTCATACGATGAGCGGCATCCTATTGTTCTTCCGGAAGGGAGTCATTTGACCAAACTGATCATCAAGGATGTACATCACAAAACCATGCATGGCGGTTCCCAACTCATGCTGTCGCTACTCCACCGGAAGTATTGGATCATTAATGCTAGAAACGCAGTTCGAAAATACATCCATCGATGCATTAATTGTTTCCGACAGACTGCCCAAACAAGGACACAGCTGATGGCGGATCTACCAGGATGTCGAGTGCAGCAGGCACGCCCGTTCGCCCATTGTGGAGTAGACTATTGCGGTCCATTTGACCTAAAAAGTTCCAAAGGCAAAGGTGTGAGAAGCTACAAAGGTTACATCGCCGTTTTCGTATGCATGGCTATTAAGGCGATTCATCTGGAGGTCGTAAGCGATTTGTCCACACCTGGATTCTTAGCCGCCTTTCGAAGATTCGTATCAAGAAGAGGATTATGTACCGATATCTACAGCGATTGCGGCTCCAACTTTATCGGGGCAAATTCGATCTTGACTCGGTACAAATTTGAAATGATTCAGCAACAAGAAAGTGAAATTGCGCAAGCGATAGAAAATCAAGGCATCAAATGGCACTTCATCCCACCCTCGTCACCCCATTTTGGAGGCCTGTGGGAAAGTGGAGTCAAGTCAGTGAAGACGCATCTGAAAAGAGTGATTAGTAATGCCCTGCTCACTTTCGAAGAATTTACGACCCTTCTAAGCCAAATTGAAGCCAGTTTGAATTCTAGACCGCTAACAGAAATGTCACAAGATCCACAAGATATAACAGCCTTAACACCAGGTCACTTTTTGATTGGAGGGCCCATACTTATGCCACCAGAACCTACAGCATTGGAGAGCAACATAAGCCATTTGGATAGATATCGCTATGTGCAGAAATTATTTCATACATTCTGGGATCGTTGGAATAGTGACTATCTACGCCGTCTGCAGCAGCGTCCAAAGTGGCTCAAGGAACGTCCTAACGTAGGAATAGGTGAATTAGTCCTAATCAAAGACGATAGACTACCCCCATCACAATGGTTAATGGGAAGAATTATTGACACTCATCCAGGGAAAGACGATTTAATAAGGGTTGTCACTCTCAAGACACAATACAGCGTCATCAAACGACCCATAACAAAAATTTGTCCCTTACCTATTTCCTATTCAAACAAACCAGTCCAAAGTCCACAAACTAGACAAGCGTTCCCATGCATGGCCTCCATGATAATTCATGACATCCCTAAAATAAACAAAACGCATAAATCTTAACCTTCTGAACTAACTGCACCCTTGTTACAGATTAACCACAGCCTACAATCACATAGAAGACCTAAGACCTCGAGATGACATCAAACATTATAAACATTGAAACCTGTGGTTTCAAGGCGGGGAGCATGTTGGATACTTGGTCACAGCGCCTAAAAAGAAATCAAAACAAAGCACCAAGAAAATACATATCAACAAGAAACTACTTATCTGATGGCAACCGGAAGACGTTCCACCCAGGAAGAGACATCTAATGTAGATATAGCTAAAAAGAAAAACATAATTAGAATTTTTAATAATGAATTTAGAGACAGTATAGGTTAAGAAAGTATATTATATTAATTACTTAATTGTAAGATTAATTTACTTAATTATAAGAAAGGATAGTTATTATATAATATTTGAATAAACAACACGAAACATTATTTACTTACCTAGTACATTTAGAATAACATTTAAACTAATAACAACACTTCATAATGAAAACAAACTTTCCCACAGTCACTTTGACACTTAAGTTTGATCGCGTATTAACGCACTAAAACGTCGTTACCGGAGACACGAACCATTTGTGGAGACCGAGACAGAACGGAACGATAGAGAGAAAAAAGATGAGAAAAATATATATACACATCTGTATGTTAAGAGGGAAAAACAAAAGGTAAAACGGAAAACTAAAACTGGGAAAATAACTGAAAAGCGACTAGAAATTTCTAAGTCCCAGTACTTAAAAAGGGACACCGGTTGTAGTTTCGAGAATTCGAGAGAAAATTTCGGTTCGTGACGGTGGAAAGCTAAATCGTGGAAATCAAGTGGCAAAATTTAAAATCGAAATCTAATGAGCGTCAAAGTGAAGGTGGTGAATTTGAACAGACAGTAATTGGGTGTTAAACTTAAAGTGAATTAAATTTGAATTAGTCGGTAGAACATTTGTTAAATGCTAGGATTTAAAGGTTGAACAGATTAGCGGTTTGTTGAAATCGAATATTTGTGAAATTTATTGAAGTAAGTTATAATAAACGGATTGAAATCGAAAGGAACGACTAAATTCTTTTCTTTTTTTGTGAGAAATCTTTTCAGGAACAATGATTTTCCCATCAACTGGCACAAATAAAATACCCGGCGACGTTCCAGAAAATAAAAGCGGCATCGTCGTAGACACAACATCCTCCAGATTGGATTCGCTTAAGAAAAATCGAAGTCAGCAAATTTAAGTGCAACAAAGGCACCAACTAAATGATAAGTTTAGTCAGTTTCGGAACAACCGTCGAAATCTATACTCGCTTTTTAATCGTTCGTAATTAATTTTGTAAAAGTCCTAAAAATTCTTAATTGTTTATTTCAATACATCCTTACTAATATTATAAATGCGAAAGTAACTCTGTCTGTCTGTCTGTCTGTCTGTCTGTCTGTATGTTACGCTTTCACGCCTAAACCGCTGGACCGATTTTGATGAAATTTGCAACAGACATAGTTTAGACCTTGGAGACTAGGCTATTTTTTTTTGGAGAAAAAAGGGTTGAAGGGGGTGAAATGGGGTTCAATAAGTTGTAAGGGGATTTATTTTCTTTACTTTTTTTCTATTGTATAAAAAGTAACTGGCTGAAAGACAACGCACAACCTAAACCGCTAGAGCTAAAGGGCTGAAATTTTTGACAGTGCATCCCTAGCGATTTTTCGAAATTCATACCCTAAGGGGGTGAAATAGGGTCAACTCAAAACCGCTGGAGCTATAGGGCTGAAATTTTGACAGTGCATCCCTTCAATGACGTGGACATCCACTAAAAACCGATTTTTCGAAATTCATCCCCTAAGGGGGTGAAATGGGTTTTTTCCAAACCGCTAAAGCTATAAGGCTGTAATTTTGACAGTGCATCCCTATAATGGCGTGGTCATCCACTATTAAAAAGATTTTTCGAAATTCATCCCCAAAGGGAGTGAAATGGGGTTTACCCAAACCGCTGGAGATATAGGGCTGAAATTTTGACAGTGCATCCCTATAATGATGTGGACATCCACTAAGAAGCGATTTTTCGAAATTCATCCCCTAAGGGGGTGAAATGGGGTTTTTCCAAACCGCTATAGCTATAGGGCTGAAATTTTGACAGTGCGTCCCTATAATGGCGTGGACATCCACTATAAAGCGATTTTTCGAAATTCATCCCCTAAGGGGGTGAAATGGGGGTTTTCCAAACCGCTATAGATATTGCGCTGAAATTTTGACAGTGCATCCCTATAATGGCGTGGACATCCACTATAGAGCGACTTTTCGAAATTCATCCCCTAAGGGGGTGAAATAGGGTTTACCCAAACCGCTAAAGCTATAGGGCTGTAATTTTGACAGTGCATCCCTATAATGGCGTGGTCTTCCACTATTAAAGCTATTTTTCGAAATACATCCCCTAAGGGAGTGAAATGGGGTTTACCCAAACCGCTGGAGCTATAGGGCTGAAATTTTGACAGTGCATCCCTATAGTGATGTGGACATCCACTAAGAAGCGATTTTTCGGAATTCATCCCCTAAGGGGGTGAAATGGGGTTTTTCCAAACCGCTAAATTTATAGGATTGAAATTTTGACAGTGCATCCCTATAATGGCGTGGACATCCACTATAAAGCGATTTTTCGAAATTCATCCCCTAAGTGGGTGAAATGGGGGTTTTCCTAACCGCTATAGATATAGGGCTGAAATTTTGACAGTGCATCCCTATAATGGCATGGACATCCACTATAGAGCGATTTTTCGAAATTCATCCCCTAAGGGGGTGAAATAGGGTTTACCCAAACCGCTAAAGCTATAGGGCTGAAATTTGGACAGTGCATCCCTATAATGGCGTGGTCTTCCACTATTAAAGCGATTTTTCGAAATTCATCCCCTAAGGGAGTGAAATGGGGTTTACCCAAACCGCTGCAGCTATAGGGCTGAAATTTTGACAGTGCATCCCTATAATGATGTGGACATCCACTAAGAAGCGATTTTTCGAAATTCATCCCCTAAGGGGGTGAAATGGGGTTTTTCCAAACCGCTATAGCTATAGGGCTGAAATTTTGACAGTGCATCCCTATAATGGCGTGGACATCCACTATAGAGCGATTTTTCGAAATTCATCGCCTAAGGGGGTGAAATAGGGTTTACCCAAACCGCTAAAGCTATAGGGCTGTAATTTTGACAGTGCATTATTATAATGGCGTGGTCTTCCACTATTAAAGCGATTTTTCGAAATTCATCCCCTAAGGGAGTGAAATGGGGTTTAGCCAAACCGCTGGAGCTATAGGGCTGAAATTTTGACAGTGCATCCCTATAATGATGTGGACATCCACTAAGAAGCGATTTTTCGAAATTCATCCCCTAAGGGGGTGAAATGGGGTTTTTCCAAACCGCTTTAGCTATAGGGCTGAAATTTTGACAGTGCATCCCTATAATGGCGTGGACATCCACTATGAAGCGATTTTTTGAAATTCATCCCCTAAGGGCGTGAAATAGGGTTTACCCAAACCGCTGGAACTATAGGGCTGAAATTTTGGCAGTGCATCCCTTTAATGACGTGGACATCCACTAAGAAGCGATTTTTCGAAATTCATCCTCTAACGCAGTGAAATGGGGGACATAAACATGCCAATCTCTGCTTCAAAACTTGCAGATTTGTTGAGCAGAGGTGATATACGCAGCAATTTGTTTACCATATTTATTAAAAAAATGCACTATAATAACCCTTTTAGGGATAATGACAGCTGACTTTTTTGTTTGTTTGTTTTTTTTTAAGGAAAACATTGCACATAATAAACAGTTTTTATTTAAAGGCGTTGCAAGGCACGCGGGTTTTATGCTAGTAGATTTATAAATTTCAAAAGAAATTTTAGTGTTTTTATTTTTTATTTAACAAAACAAAATTATTTTTTTCTTCCCCAAAAATAATTAATCACATTTTTCGCGCGTCCTATCTTAAACCGATTTAATAGACGTTGTCACGTCAAAACTGAAAAATAACATAAAGTGGAATCAGATAAACAAAACATTAGGTATTGTTATGAAAATAAAGGCTGTTCGTCATAATATTGGTTATCAGCGGTTACAATATGAAATTTTTATCTGTACATATAAAAAAACTTAAAAAAAATTTTAAATTTTAGTTTTTTTGGTTATAACTTCGGATTTTTTCGGTGAGCTTTCATGGATTTTTCAGAAATTGTACTTTATAATGTGAACTGATTAAAATCTCAAGTCAAAATATCTTATTTACGTATGAAATTCGAAAAATTTGAAAATTGATTGCCCAATAATTTTTGTGCATCGCTTCGTATGAGGTTCTTTCTTATTTTGAAATATAGGTTCTTTTATGTATTTTTATGAACAAGAAAAATTTTTAAGCTTGAAAAAAGTGAAAAAAAATGTAATCGAAAATCGCGAATTTTGTTCAGATTCTGTTGATAATTAATGCGTAAAACAAACCGTTGAAAAACTGCAGCTACTAATTTGATATCATTTAATTTTTCATACAAATCCATAATTTTGCTAATAAAAATCTAAAAAAAATGGTAATAATAAAACCCTGCATACACCCCCTATACCATCCAGCCATAGCATACACCCCCTATACCATCCAGCCAGCGAACATCATTTCAAAAAAGTAATTTGAACGGTGTACTTTGATGATATTTGCACGGATGTTGACTATTAAGTTGGTGTGTCTGTACATTTCATGATGCCAACTTTCTTGTCAACCAAGTTTGTCGTCTGTAGGCCGCTTAAGGCTTTACTCTTTGTTTACAGTAGTATGATAAATTTGAATTGTTCATTTTATATAAAAAAATCTGTACATTGCATCCATAGTGTTTCCAGAGGAGGAAAAATATTCAGATTTTAATCTATTTGGTCAAGGGAAGCAGTGCTTCCTTTGCTTCCAAAGGGGAACCGCCACTGATGGATATGGTCAAATCTATTATTTGGAAGCTTGAAAGCTTCCACGAGATGGGGGTAGGGGTCCTATTATATCCATATGGATATGGTCAAATCTATTATTTGGAAGCTTGAAAGCTTCAAATGGAAATTTGGTATGACGTGAAACTTTGGACTTTTGGCAACCTAGGCATGATCGAGACCACTCATTGCAGTCTTTATTGATCGATGGCCAGAAGTATGAGAGAGACTATGTTCGGAGTTGAACGCTAGTCTCCGTAAGGAAATGGGTATGTAGGGCCTAGGAATGCCTATACTAGTTTCACACCACACCTGATGGGCGGTGAATGGTATTGGTGTGAGAACTAATTTTACCCGTGAGCCGTTGCTGGAGTGCTCTTGTAGAGACTTCAACTCTGTGTCACCTTCTTGAGCCTGAGCCAGTGTAGGCAGGTCGAAGGTGACCGAGTCGATGTTGTCGGTTGCTAGTAAGCGCGACAAGTAGTCGGCGACAACGTTTTGTTTACCAGACACATGTCTGATGTCTGTGGTAAACTGAGAGATTAGACCCAAATGTCTGGTCTGACGAGGGGATCGTTCGGTCTTTGTGTGAGGGGCGCGAACCAGTGGTTTGTGATCAGTATAGACCACGAAATTGCGTCCTTCAACGAAATAACGGAAGTGTTTGATCGCTGCATAGATTGCGAGGAGTTCGCGATCGAATGCAGATTACTTTCGTTCGGTCGGTGACAGCTTTTTGGAATAAAAAGCTAGAGGTTGCCACCGATGACCGTTGAATTGTTCCAAAACGCCTCCGATTGCATAATCAGAGGCGTCAGTCGTAAGACTGTATTTTGCATCCTCGATTGGGTGGTTTAGCAGAGTTGCTTCAGCCATCGAGGTTTTCACCTTGAGGAATGCCGCCTGACATTCGGCTGGCCAGTCAAAAACTTTATTGGCACGTGAGCGGTTGAGAAGGTCTCTCAAATGCTCGTTTATAGTCATCAACTGTTCAGCCAATTTTGGGATAAATCGATGATAGAAATTCACCATTCCCAAAAACTTCTGGATCGTTTTGACAGAAGTTGGAGGTGCGAGATCAACGATAGCCTGAACCCGATCGGAGGATGGAAGTATTCCATCCTTTGTGATGTGGTGGCTTAGAAAATTAATCTCTGTTGCACCGAAAACGCATTTCTCTAGCTTAATGGTTAAACCGAAGCTATCGAGGCGTTTAAAGAGCTCTTCGAGGTGAACGATATGTTCATCCTCGGTTTTACTGGCGATGAGTATATCGTCCAAGTACATATACATAAACGAAGTCGAGATCTCTCGTAACTTCATTTATGAACCTTTGAAAGGTTTCGGCTGCATTTCGTAAGCCGAATGGCATACGTGTGAACTCATATAGGCCGAATGGCGTAATGAGTGCAGTCTTATGTACGTCTTCTGGGGCGATTGGTATGTGATGGTATGCACGTACCAAGTCAACCTTCGAAAAAATTGTGCAGCCGTGAAGATTCACGGAGAAATTCTGTATATGCGGGATCGGATATCTATCCGGCACAGTGACAGCGTTAAGGCGACGGTAGTCGCCGCATGGCCTCCAATCATGTGAGTCCCGTTTAGGGACCAGATGAAGCGGAGATGCTGCGGGGGACGACGAAGGTCGACAAATCCCCAATTGGACCATATGGTCGAACTCTAACTTTGCCACCTTCAGTTTCTCCGGATGGAGTCGCCGAGCGGTGACAAATGGTAATTGCCCTTAAGTTACAATGTGGTGTTGCATATTGTGTTTAACCGGAAGGTTAAAATCGGGCGGTTTTGTGAACGAAGCGTACTTCGTTAATAGCTCTTTGTATATGCTAATAACTCGGCATGGAAAAGTTTCGGGGTTGTAGTCGACTGTGGCGCACACGTTGATTCGAAACTTGATGCGTTTGTCGACTAAATGCCGATATTCGAAATCGACGGACAATTTGAACTTCGTTAAGAAGTATATAATAAAGTTGTAAACATATCGACGGCGTAAGCCGAGCTCAAGTTCAAGCAACTTTGTACCGAAAGTTCGGATCAGTGATCCGTTGGCCGCATACAGAAGGACGTTCGGGCTACCGTTATGGGCCGGGAACGCCTTGGAGGGAACAATTGAAACGTCAGAGCCCGAATCAATCAGAAAGTCCATCCGATTGTTGGTGTCTCTGACGAATAAACGATATGAGCGGCCGGTTGTATGCTCGCTCATGTCGACCTCTGCCCCTTTAGTTTTTTTAGGGGCTTTGGATGGTTTCTTCGCCGACTTGGCTTGTCCACCACCAAAACTGCAGGGAGGCTTGCATGTACGTGCTTCACTACCGTAACGGTAGTGAAAATAGCACAAGCTACCCCTGGCTTGATTGGCCCCTTGTGGCCGATTGGCCGAGGGCTGTCGAGGGCCGCCCTGCCGATTGGCAGGTGTTCGGCTTCTCGGTTTTCGCTGGCCTCGGTCCAGCCTGTCCAGCCGTGCTGTTAGCTTATTAATGGCGCTTTACAGCGCCACCAATGTGGGCTCCGCTTTGGCAGGGGTATTGGCGTGGATGGCGGACGCGTATGAGGCGCCTCCGTGTGGAAGCACCTCCCATTCTTTGTCCGCCGTTGCCGCTAGTCCGGTCAATGTTTGGTCGGCAGTAGTGGCCAACGTGACCTGGATGGCCTGTGGAAGCCTCCGCTCCCACAGGTTCCGGATCAGGTCATCGTTGACTGCTGACGACCCGCCAGCTAGTGCCTTCAGAGCCTGGAGGAACTCGGAAGATTTCCGGTCTCCAGGCTCTGACAGCAACTGCTCGAGACGGCGCTTCTCCGAAGTGACGTATTTCTCGAGTAGATTCCCTTTAAGTGCCTCGTAAGAGGAGGTATGGTCTACGATGCTGAGTCGCATCGCCGTTACCGCCTCTTCCGGCAGGGTAGCCATTACATTATAGATCTTGGCCTTGTCGGACCTCAGCCCGCCATTTGGAACATAATCTCCGCCTGGTAGAACCAGGAGGCGGGCTGGTGTACCCAGAACTTGGGAATGTCTAATATTGACACCTTGATGCCTTCGACATATGAAGTTCCGGGTTTTTTTTTTTTTTTTTTTTTTTAATGTGAAAGACTAGAGTCACAGGAAACGCCCTTTATACTGCGTCGACAATCTATTTTCTTCATATAGAGTGCAATGTCGAACAGCAGCTCTAGTCGGGGAAGAAAGGAACTGTCACAACCTACCAGCGATATTTTGCAGTCCACCTACTCCCAACCATTACTGGCGACTTTGTCATTGGGGCATCGAGAAACAACTCGCTGGAGTGTTATGCCTCCTGGTTATGGGTTTTGGCTCCTCTCTGTGAACGTTCCCTATGTCCATATCATTTTCTTCCGTTCTTGACATTTTGTAAAATAAAAACTTTTCTTTTAAAATTCGAGAATGAGAAAAAAAAAACAAAATTTATAAAAAAACGGATCGAAATAGAAACGATTGCCAGACAACAAAAGCCAAAAGAAATGTGAGAAAACTCAAAACACCTGATTTCTCTCTCAGTGTAATAGTAAAACCACCAAAAAAACATTAAAAATGTGAATTAGAAGTTCGTGGGCGCGGAAATTATTTATTGGGACAGTTTAAAACACACTTACATATTACAAAAAGAAGTGATATGGATTAGTCAAGATGAATCGTTAATAGCATGAAATAATTAAATACGTGCATTTACGAACGAATTCAAAGGAATAATTATACAACTGCCAATTTTTATTTAAAACACAATAAAGTATTATCAACCTCGAAAAAGTTGGCTGGCGCGTTCGTTGTACACCTAGCACGAATCTTTGCTGTCCTTCGAAATGTAACAAATTTTATTAGAAACACTATAGACTGAGCCACACTGAATTCGTTCGTAAATGCACGTGTTTAATTATTTCATGCTATTAACGATTCATCTTGACTAATCCATATCACTTCTTTTTGTAATATGTAAGTGTGTTTTAAACTGTCCCAATAAATAATTTCCGCGCCCACGAACTTCTAATTTACATTTTTAATGTTTTTTTGGTGGGATTGAGTATACTATATTGCTTATGGTCTTCTACTTAAGATACCCTTTCATTTGATACTCATGTCGAGGTGGTGGTGAAGAAATGGTAGTCCACCCTCTTGAGACGGCCGCCATGGATATAAAGACATAGCTTATTGTATTCTACTTATCATACCCTTTCATTTGATACCCATGTCGTGGGGGTTGTGAAGAAAATGGGAATGCGTCCTCTTAAGGTGGCCTCGGTGGATCTAACTATTTATTGAGTATACTATATTGCTTAATGTATTCTACTTATCATACCCTTTCATTTGATACCCATGTCGAGGTGGTTGTGAAGAAAATGGTAATCCGCCCTCTTGAGATGACCGCCGTGGATCTAACCAGTTATTGAGTATACTATATTGCTTATTGTCTTCTACTTAAGATACCCTTTCAATTGATACCTATGTCGAGCTGGTGGTGAAGAAATGGTAGTCCGCCCTCTTGAGATGGCCGCCATGGATATAAAGACATAGTTTATTGTATTCTGCTTATCATACCTTTTCATTTGATACCCATGTCGAAGGGGTTATGAAGAAAATGGTAATCCGCCCTCTTGAGATGACCGCCGTGGATCTAACCAGTTATTGAGCATACTATATTGCTTATTGTCTTCTACTTAAGATACCCTTTCAATTGATACCTATGTCGAGGTGGTGGTGAAGAAATGGTAGTCCACCCTCTTGAGACGGCCGCCATGGATATATAGACATAGCTTATTGTACTCTACTTATCATACCCTTTCATTTGATACCCATGTCGAGGGGGTTGTGAAGAAAATGGTAATCCGCCCTCTAGAGACGCGTACAATGCGTACACTTTTTGTTAATCATCGAAAAGATTGGGAATGCTATTTGACATCAACAGTGCTGGATTTGACTAACTTGTAACGAATATGTCATATTTTTAGAAATAAATTACGATTACGAACTCGGCATTCGGTATTTCAAAATTTTACTGTACATTTGTACTGTGAACTACATGTTTTTTATAGTACCTAAAGCAATCTGATACCATAGTTGCGACTAACCACTTTAAATGAATACATTTTGTTAATCATCTAATGCCATCTGGCGAGTGAACACTTTTCGACTAACTAGTAGCACCATCTCATTTATTGAGCAATTGAAATAACTTAGAGCGCCATCTGACAGAATAATTTTGAGCACTCACTTTTTTAGACTGAAGGAGAAGAAAAAAGTTCGATTTGAAATGTAAAAAATGTAAAAATAAAGAAAACGAAGAATGACAGGAAAAAAAACTCATGGAATAATAAATTATTTATATTTTGGTTATCGGTTACAAATGAAAAATTTCTTATATTGCTTATAAAAAGGTCATAAATCGCATAATTTTATAAAAAAACACCTTGTTTTCTATGTTTAGGCGTAAATAAGGCATTAGCTGTTTGCCCTTACGTACTCGGCAAACTACCGCTTGCCTTGATGTAAGAGAAAAGAAAAAAAATCTATATGCGTATATATGTACATATACCTATATGTATAATAATATAAGTAAAATTTTATGGTAAATATTTGTTTAAATAATAGGGTATAATAGTATGAATCAAATGCATGCAAAATATGTTCCTAAATTATATATAGGTATATATGTAGTGAATGCAAAATATGTTATTAAATTGGTATATAAATATATATATGAAAGTAAACTTAAATCTAATCCAGAGTTTTTCGATTATATTTATTAAAAAAAAATGTCAATGAACTTGATTTAGCACACTAAATGGAATAGAACATGTGTTGATAAAATTCAATTATGATATTGTGCTCCAATGCAACGAAATAATTTCTTTTGTTCTTCAAAACTACTGAAAATTCGAGAAAAAAATTTCATTAAAAACATCAATGATGCAAAAACCAGAAAACTTCTTTATAGTTTCTACTAATCCAACAGCGAAATGGTACCCCGTTGCAGTCTGGGACAGGCAGGAAAGCAGTAAGCTCATTACTTGTGGTTAAATTCCCGTCTGCCAACGAACAGCTGGAATTTTTGAGAAAAAGCCGTCAGCATCGAACACTAACGTTGAAGAAACTCAACTTAGGATTCGCCTCTGATAGTCTTGTTCGAGTGACAGAAAGTCTGACGTCCAAAAACAATGATATATACCAAACGGCACGTAAACTTTTAAAGAGGAATGTCATTACTTCTGTTTTTACCAGGCGGGGACATGTTTATGTCCAGCAAGATCGGAACCAGCAGCCACGCCGAATAACCTCTGCCCTGGATTTAAATGATATTGCCGGCGCTTCGCCATGTCCTTAAATTCTCCATGGAATACTGCCTGCTGTCATCGTGGAGCTGAGCGTACACAGTAGAGTAGAATTGATTCTTTTTTTTTTGATTATTTATTTTCTTTACTGCTTTTTTTTCGAATTTGTTATTCATTTCTTTCTTTCTTTCTTTTTTTTTTTTTTTTTTTATATATTTATAATTTGATTTTGTTTTAACTTTTTCTTTTATTCTGTTTTTTTTTCTTTTTTTTAATTTTTTATATACTTGTTTATATTTTCGTTTTTATATTTTTTATGTTATGTTAGCCTTAAGAATTTCGTCTTATCTTCTTCTTCTATCTTTCTCTCTTCTTTCAATTCTTCACACTTCTCTTTATATTATTTCTGCGTGTGTGATTCTGTTTATGTGGCTCGGTTGCTCATTATATAACGATGAATTTCTCTGATAGAGTGCACGGTGAAGGAAGGCTACTGAATATCCTCTGCTCTTCCTCCTCAGGGCTGAATATATGTACCATGAATGCAAGAAGTCTGAGAAATAAAATGGATGAACTGAGGTTCATGTTTGAAAACACAAAACTGCATGCCATTGTAGTCAATGAGACGTGGCTGAAACCGGAAATCCCTACTTCCTTTGTTTCCTTGCCTGCTTTTTGCATGCATCGGAATGATCGTGTGGGTCGTACTGGAGGTGGTGTTGCAATATATGTCACCTCCTCTCTCTCCTCAAAGATAGTAGGCCAGTCCATTGGCTCACATTTTGAATTCATTGCAGTGGAAATAAAATCACCATATGACAAATGTGTTATTGTCAGTGTTTACTGCCCACCTAATGTATTTACACCTGATGTTGCTACTCACTTCTTCGATCTCGTGTCTAGTCTCTCCCGTCATTACGATAACATAATTGCTGCTGGCGATTTTAATGTTGATTTGCTAAAGGCCAATGAACGAGCAAATAAACTCAAATACTTTTTGGGGTCATTGGACCTTAGTATTCTAAATCAACTGCCCACATTTTTGAACTGCCATAATCCATCGCTCCTTGATGTTATCACTGCTACATCCACCAATTTAGTATTAAAACATAACCAAATCTCTCCTCCTAGCTATCTTGATCACGATATTCTCTTCCTCTCCCTTCATTTTACCTTTCACCCTCCCTCCTTACCTAACTTCTTTTCATACCGGGATTTCAATAACATCAATTTTGCTCGCCTTTCTGAATTTACTTCGTCTTTACCTTGGGCTGATATCTTCAATTCCACCTGTGTTGATACTAAGGTTGAACTCTTGAATTCTTTCATCCAATCCCTGTTTAATCAATGTGTCCCTATAGTCACTAGAAGACGTTGTAAATCTCCAAGTTGTCCCTGGTTTTCTTATGAAATCCGCAAATTGATTGTTGAGCGTGAGTTCTTGTACAGAGGCTATCGCAGTACTAGGATCCCGAGCTACCTCAGTGAGTACAAAAATCTTCGAAACTTAATCAATAGCAAAGTCAAATCGGCCAAGCGTGAATTTTACTCACGTAAGCTTGATCCTACTCTGTCCCCTAAATGTCTTTGGTCTAATCTTCGGTCTCTAGGCATTCATACCTCTGAGCTTAACTCATTTGATGTTGATGTAAACTCACTCAATGCATCTTTTGTTCAATCTCCTTCCAATTTCCCGCTGTCTTCCACTTCCGATTCTCCTTCTTCCTACTCTCTATTATCTGACGGCTTTAATTTCTATTGTGTTGACTCGCTTGAAGTACTCGGCATACTGCATTCCATTTCGTCCAATAGCGTTGGTTATGATGGTATTTCTCCTCGCTTTCTTAAGATTCTTTCCCCTTTAATCGTTGATGTCATCACGCATATTGTTAACTATTGCCTGACAACCTCCCAAGTACCATTAGTCTGGAAAAAAGCAATAGTTACTCCCATTCCTAAAAAGTCCTCCCCCGTTAATTTGTCAGACTTTCGCCCTATTAGTATTCTACCCTTTCTCGCTAAAGTTTTTGAAAAAATTGTATCTACTCAAGTCTTGCGATATCTTGATTCTAATAATTTCCTTTCTAAATTCCAATCCGGCTTCCGCAAATCCCATAGTTGTCAAACTGCTATATTGAAGGTTACAACTGATCTTCGTTCTGCCCTTGACAGAGGTGACATTGCTATACTAGTTCTTCTTGACTTCTCCAAAGCCTTCGACTCTGTAGTTCACTCGCATCTGCTCTATAAACTTAGTCAACGGTATCACTTTTCCTCTTCTTCTGTTCGCCTTCTCTCTTCACTTCTCTCTAATAGATATCAGTGTGTTCGGCATAATAATGTTACTTCTTCTTTCCTAAGTGTGCCTGCAGGTGTCCCTCAGGGTTCGGTTCTTGGTCCTTTGCTGTTCTTCCTTTATATTAATGATCTTCCCTCTGTAATCCGTCGCTGCTCTTATCATTTATATGCTGATGATCTCCAGCTATATACCTCTTGTCCTATTAATCAAATTGAAAATTGTGTGTCTGAACTTAATTGCACCTTATCTCGAATAAACGAATGGAGTTCGAATAATTTTCTTAAATTAAATCCAGTTAAATCACAAGTAATTTTCCTTAGTCGTCGCTTACTGTCCCCCCATGGTTTCTCTCCTCTTCTACTTAATAATGTTCCCCTTCCAATCGTTGACTATGCCAAAAACCTGGGTATTGTTGTAAATTCCAAACTCTCCTGCTGCAATCATGTCTCATTGCTGCTCTCTAAGATCTATGGCACACTTCGTAAACTATGGTTACATGGCAGTCTGTTATCTTTGCCCATTCGAGCCAAACTTATTAAATCTCTTGTTGTTCCTCATTTCCTTTACGGCTCGCTGGTATATATTTCTTTCGACTCAACTTGCCGTCAGCGTCTTAGAGTAGCGTTTAATGATTGCATTAGGTTTATTTTTCATATGAGAAGATCTGATCATGTGTCGCGAGTACAAAATTCCTTACTGGGCTGTGACCTCTTTCAATTCATCGATCTCATGGCTCTTCTTCTTTTGCATAAGGTTTTTTATACCAAAAGCCCCTGCTACCTTTCTGACTTCCTCTCTCCTTTGCAATCCTTGAGATCCGTTAAATTCCTGATTCCTGCTCATTCTTCCCTAATCGGTAGTCGTTCCTTCTTTGTGCATACTCTCAGAATTTGGAATAATCTTCCAAACTACATTCAGAGAATGAGCTCAGCCACAACATTCAGAAGACATGCGTTTCTTTTTCTATCTTCTTCTTCTCACTAACTATCTTTGTCCCTCCTATCTCTAGCACTCCCACTTCAATCTTAATTTTAATTCTACTTTCTTTCTATTTTTTTTTTTTTGCTCTGGAATTTTGACTATTTTCTTATTTTTGAATTTTTATTATTTTTTACTTTTTTATTACTTTTTATTATTTTTATCTTTCAATTATTAAGTTTAATTTTAATTATATTTTAATTTTAATTTTGTTCCTTTTTTTTTTTTGTACTCTAAAAGATGTATATCTTGTGTACTTTAAAATCTATTAAACTATTAAACTATTAATCCAAAATACTTAACACTATCAATTTTTAGTTTGCATGCAAATTTAAAATTAATAAACAATAAAATATTTGTATATATAGCTTTGTTGTGATGATGAATAATAGCTGATGATGAATAGCTGATGATGAATAGCTGATGAAAAATAGCTGCTGCAGATCAACTGCACTTTATTTAAAAAATTTTGAGGATCTATTTATTATTGATATTTATCATATACCACAAAATTTCGTGGTTTTGAAACAAAATTATTTTATATAGTAGTAATTAAAATGTTAGCTTTTTTATTATTTATCTTTCTTCTTCTCAAATATAATATTTCCAAAACCGTTTTCGTGTGTTTTTTAATTATTCCGTTATAACAAATTCTTTATTTGTAGGATTTCTTGTTTTATTAGTTCACGACGATTTTTCACAAACTTTTATATAAATACTAGCATAAAACCCGCGTGCCTTGCAACGCCTTTAAATAAAAACTGTTTATTATGTGCAATGTTTTCCTTCAACAAAAAAACAAACAAAAAAGTCAGTTGTTATTATCCTTAAAACGGGTTTATTATATTGCATTTTTTTAATAAATATGGTAAACAAATTGCTGCGTATATCACCTTTAGGTTTGTCGCCTATTTACGTGGGTGCAAGAAATTATGAAGCAATCACAAATGAATATTAAATAAAGTGAATTTCGAGTCATTAATTTCTACGTGATTATAGGGATGCACTGTCAAAATTTCAGCCCTTCAGCATCAGAGGTTTGGGTTAACACCATTTCGAGTAATCGCCTCTTAGTGGATGTCCACGTCATTATAGGGATGCACTGTCCAAATTTCAGCCCTATAGCTCCAGTAGTTTGGTAACCCCGTTTCAATCCTTTAGGGGATGAATTTCGAAAAATCGCTTCTTGGTGATGTCCACGTCATTATAGAGACGCACTGTCAAATTTTCAGCCGTTTAGCTCCAGCGGTTTGGGTTAACCTCATTTAACCCCCTTAGGGGATAAATTTCGAAAAATCGCTCTTAAGTGGATGTCCACGTTATTATAGTGAAGCACGGTCAAAATTAAAGCCCTTCAGCTTCAGCGGTGTGGGTTAACCCCATTTCACCCCCTTAGGGAATGAATTTCGCAAAATCGCTTGTTATTGGATGTCCACGTCATTAAGGGGGTGCACTGTCAAAATTTCAGCCCTATAGCTCCAGCGGTTTGGGTAAACCCCATTTCACCCCCTTAGGGGATGAATTTCGAAAAATCGCTTAATAGTGGATGTCCACGCCATTATAGGGATACACTGTCAAAATTTCAGCCCTATAGCTTTAGCGGTTTGGAAAAACCTTATTTCACCCCCTTAGGGGATGAACTTCGAAAAATCGCTTTATAGTGGATGTCCACGCCATTATAGGGATGCACTGTCAAAAATTCAGCGCTATAACTTTATCGGTTTGGATAAACCGCATTTCAACCCCTTAGAGGATGAATTTCGAAAAATCGCTTTTAATGGATGTCCACGTCATTATAGGGATGCACTGTCAAAATTTCAGCCCTATAGCTCCAGCGGTTTGCGTAAACCTCATTGGACCCCCTTAGGCGATGAACTTTGAAAAATCGCTTTATATTGAATGTCCACGCTATTATAGGGATGCACTGTCAAAATTTCAGCCTTATAGCTCCAGCGGTTTTGAGTTGACCCCATTTCACCCCCTTAGGGAATGAATTTCGAAAAACCGCTTTTTAGTGGATGTCCACGCCATTATAGGGATGCACTGTCAAAATTTCAGCCCTATACTTTAGCGGTTTGGATAAATCCTATTTCACCCCGTTAGGTGATGAATTTCGAAAAATCGCTTTTTAGCGGTTATTATTATTATTATTATTATTATTTATTAGCATATAGTACACAAGACATTAGTCTTATGATTGTACTTATAAAAAAGATACATAAATTAGCAATAAAAAAAACAAAGTTAAAAACAGAGTTACAGCTATAAAAACCAAAACAAAGATACAAATTTTTGAAATTACTTAACAAAATAAGAAATATTAAAACAAAATAAAATTAAAATGAAGTGAAATTGTGTTCGAATTCTAATTTGCTATTCGGCCAACCAAGTATTCGATGAGACACCTTTTGAAAACGCTGCTCGATTCCGTCATTTGTATGCTAGCAGGAAGAGAATTCCATAGTTGAGCGACGCAAACAAAGTAAGAACGTTATCCTGACAGTCCAAAACGCGGAATAAGTACATTGAGGTTTCTAGGTGATTGAGCCAACTGAATAAATTCAGAAAGGTAAGATGGTTTACGTCCACGTAGAATATCATGAAAGAAAGGTCAAAACAGAATTGCGACTGCGACGGCGGACGGCGAAGTCAGCCGTTTAGCGCAAATGAACACAAACCGTGTATAATGAAATTACAACTGCAGCGGCACAGCGCCGCGAAGTCGAAGTCGGCGTTTGAGCAAATTTCTAAAATCGCCGTCGGCGTCGACCTCAATATTTTATATAATTCATATTTTCTTGAAATTCAAATCCAAACAAGTTTTATTCCACTTTAATTAATATATATATTATGCAAACAATGTAGGTATAAAACCAAATTAGTTTTTAAATACAACGTAAAATGTCACGCTTTTATGTCAGAATAGAAGTTGCCGTTGCAATTTCGTTCTACATTAACTGCGCCGTCCAACTTTGACATAAATCGCAGTTGCAGTCGGCCGTCGCAGTCGCAATTCTGTTTTGACCTGAATTTTAATAGCCTAAAGTGCAAGTAGACATGAAAAGGACAACCTAGGACGTTCGATGAATAAGGTGAAATGTGATCATGCCTACGAAGATTATATATAAAGCGAACGCAATCGTTGAAAGCCACAGTAAGTTTCCGACCACAAGAAGAGTCCAGAGATGGAAATACAACGTGGCCGTGCATTAGAAGAGGCAAGACTAGAGATTTAACTAATCTCAATCGGAGGACACAATTTAACAAGTTACCGTGCACACGCAGCTTCCTTAAGACTCCATAAACTTTGCCCAGTATTCCTTGTATATGGTCGCAACAGGTCATTCTGTCATTTAGAATAACCCCAAGGTTTTTTACTTTGTGCACACGTCCAATGTGAGTGTGGCCCAGGGAAACATGTGGAAGGTCAAGGTCAGAGATATGGGAGTTGGAAAAAACTATAAACTGGGACTTAGCAGGGTTGAGAATCAAGAGATTAGAAGAAGACCAGTCATAGATGTTTTGCAGGTCTGCGGTTAATTTACTTAATCCAAACTCAAGCTTATCTTTAGGCATTGTGAAATAGAGCTGTACGTCGTCAGCGTACATATGAATATTAAGCTGCTGACAGAATTTCGCTCAAACGCGGTGCGGACATTGACAGATAGAGTAAAGTGTGTGTATTGCAATGCGAACTAACGAGATGTGGCTTGAGCACTACGCACACACCGCGTAAGTTGCTTTACTTTCTACTTCTGGCGCGCTTCCGCGCGGTCCAGTGTAAAAAAGTTGTCTGTGTGTGTGTTTTGAGTCGTGTTTTGGTGTTGGTGGGCATTTTGTTTATGTTTTGAATCGTGTGCTGGTGAAGGGGATAAGAAATTTGTTGAATTTCATAATTATTTCGAAATTGTGGTGATGAAATTAGTACCTAGAACAAATACAAGTCCTGTAGGATAGAAAATTAATACGCAAATCATACAGCTTTTTCAATTTATTTCGTATCACGTCCACTTGTCACTTTGATTTTTAGGTTGTGTCAAAGTCGGAACGCGACACCAGCACGGCGACTTTGTGTCAGTGAAAAATCCGCGCACACCGCGAAGCCAATGTCCGCACCGCGTTTGAGCGAAATTCTATCACCAGCTTTAGAGTTCGTGACAACCGCTGGAAGATCATTAATGAATAAACTAAATAGAAGCGGGCCAAGTATCGACCCTTGGGGAACACCATCTAATAACTTAGCAGGAGAAGAAATAGAGTTTAGTAGTTTAAGCTGTTGCGAGCGATTGGTTAAGAAACTATGCAAAAGCTTAAGAGCGGATGACGAAAAGCCAAAGCGAGCGAGCTTCACTAGAAGTAGGGAGTGGTTAACTTTATCAAAAGCTTTTGAGAAATCTAATAGAGCGAGCAAACATACGTCGCGATCATTTAGAGAGTGCCTTATATCAGTGGTAATTTTAAGAAGTGCCGTATCACAGCTATGAGATTTACGAAAGCCAAATTGGTAAGCATGAATCACCTGATTTCGTTCACAAAATTCGAGGATTTGAAGTGCAATTAGCTTTTCAAGCACCTTGGCGAGAAATGGGAGGATGCTGATAGGTCGAAAGTCCGCGGGACATGTCGGGGTTGCACATTTAGCAATCGGCAAGACAAACGCATGTTTCCAGGAATTGGGAAACTTGGATAGGGTCAGGCAGGAATCAAATAGATGAACTAGAGCAGGCAGGATACAAGGCATAAGCACTTTAAGGAATCTAGTCGGGATATTATCACTACCAGTAGCGTTCGATTTAATTGAGTATACTGCACTAATTACTTCAGACGAATCCACACAGCGGAAACTAAAATCATCCCTTAGAGCAGTAGGGAGTATAGCGGTTGATTTGGGTAATGGATGCCAGAGAAGTAAGTGTTCAAGCTTTCTCCGTCAAAGTCAGGAGCAGTTGTCTCATTTTTGCAATGGACACTTAACTTCCGTAAATTTCTCCACAAAGTATTAGGTGGTAGAGATGGATCAAGCTTACGCGAGTAAAAGTTGCGCTTGGCTTCTCTGATTTTGGTTGTGACTAAATTGCGAATACGTTTGTACGAGTTTCTAGCACTTGGGCTTTTTGTAGAGAAGTATCTTTGGTAAAGATATTCCCTCTCAGCGATTAAGGATTTCAACTCCGAACTAAACCAAGGTTTGGACTTATCAGTAAAAGTTTTGTAGCAGATAGGAACAAACTCCTCGTGCAGTTGGGAGATCAATTCCTCAAGGTGTGCAGTTTTTTCGTTCACATCAGTGAGAGTAAAAATATTCGCCCAGGGTAGAGATACACATCTAAGTTTAAGGTTGTTATGATCAATATTAGCATAATCACGGAAAAGTATGGTTTTAGGGGGCTTCGGGTCTACTGGGATATTACAGCAACAAAACAATAAATCATGGTCCAAGAAACTTGGAGCAGATATTTGGTTCTGAAAGCTGATCAGGTTCGGGTCACTAACGAGGAAAACATCAAGAAGTGAAGGATGCATCGTATTATAATATGTAGGGAGATCATTGATTACATTTAACCCGAATTTATGCATAGAGTAGAGGAATAACTGTTGTTGATTGCTCGACCTCAATAAGTTGACATTGAAGTCGTCACCGACCAGAATATTGGCATATGTGCTGGATAAATTAGCCAAGACTACCTCAAATTCGAGAAAATTTTCGTTATTAAAATTGCCAGGGGGGCAGTAAACACAGATAAGCAGGGTTTTAACGAGGTTACACAGAACTTCAACACATAAGAATTCCATCCCGGGAGAAGAAGAAAAACCTACAATCTTAGATTTAATATTGTCACTCAGATAGATAGCCACACCACCACCAGTACGGATTCGTCTATCATTGCGGATTAACTTATAACCACTGAGAGAAACTAGCGAAGAAGGTATGGAATCATTTAACCATGTTTCGCTAACGAAAATCGCATGAACGCCGGTATTAAGGAACATTTCACCAAATTCATCAACTTTATTTCTTATGCTACGGGCATTGATAGAAACCGCTTTAAATCCTCTACACCTGGCACTGAAAATTTTGACAAGAGTTCTTACCCTGTTTTCGCCACTGAAATTCACAGACATAAAGATATCAAAACTGGAATCATCAAGCGTAGACAAAAAGGCACTGCAGTTACGAAGTAGCTTAGACCAACACTGCAGTTACGAAGTAGCTTAGACCAACACTGCAGTTACGAAGTAGCTTAGACCATAACAAAGATAAAAAAACAAAATAAAATAAAATTAAGATAAAATTAAGAAGTTAAATTAAAAATTGAAATAATGATTGAAATTAAAAATAGAAATTTAAAATAAAAATAAAGATAGAAACAATAAAAAAAAAGAAAAGCAAAAAAGAATAAATCGTACGTTATTATAGGGATGCACTGTCAAAATTTCATCCCTACAGCTCCAGCGGTTTGGTAAACTCCATTTCACCCCCTTAGTGGATTAATTTCGAAAAATCGCTTTATAGTGGATGTCCACGCCATTATAGGGATGCACTGTCAAAATTTCAGCCCTTTAGCTCTAGCGGTTTAGGTTGTGCGTTGTCTGTCAGTCAGTTACTTTTTTAATAGAAAAAAAAGTAAAGAAAAAAAAAATCCCCTTACAACTTATTGAACCCCATTTCACCCCCTTCAACCTTTTTTTTTCTCCATAAAAAGTAGCCTATGTCCGTCTCCATGGTATAAACTATATCTGTAGCAAATTTCATCAAAATCGGTCTAGTGGTTTAGGCGTGAAAGCGTAACAGACAGACAGACAGACAGACAGACAGACAGACTGACAGAGTTACTTTCGCATTTATAATATTAGTAAGGATAAATTAAATTTTTTTGAGATTAATGCGTGTTAGCGTCGGGGTCACCAAGGTAGTAAAAGGTACTATATTATACGTTTACTTACTACCTAGTACCCCTGTACTATTTAATTAAGACACGTTTTTGTTATATAAATGTATGTTATTTATTAACACTTTGTATAGTTGAGCACGTCCACGCGAAACCAGCCACCCGTCGCTCGCAGCACGTTTTTTCAGTAGAACGCGCTCTATTCAACTCGCCCATAAGCGATAGAAAATAGCTAGAAAATCCTTTTCCCACCACCCACCCACCACCCGGTATCACCCAGCAGCCGCAGCGGCTAGCCAGCTTCGTGTACGCGGCAGCGCGCGAGACCACGTGCCGCAGTCTTTATTTACTTACTATTTCTACACCTTTGGCTCTCCCACTCTGAAAATTTGAGGAGATGTAGTTTATGAGTTCCTCTTTCGATTGGTCTAAAAATAAAAAATTAAAAAAAATACATTCTTTGAGAAAAATTGACCTGAACTTAAAACTTGATTTTCACCGCTAAAAATTTAAAAAAAAAAAACAGATGTCACCATCAGAAAGAGCAGGTCAAAATCTATCGATTCATGTCTTTACATTTTTTTTCTAGCTATTTTCTATCGCTTGTGAGCGAGTTGAATAGAGTGCGTTCTACTGAAAAAAAGTGCTGCGAGCGACGGGTGGCTGGTTTCGCGTGGACGTGCTCAGTTATTATATACATATTATTATTACACGTCGTTTAATTAGATATCTAACTATTGGTATATATATATATTTATATGTCACTGTTTTTTGGTTATTTGATTAACACGCGGACTGCGGCTTTAAACTTGTTTTGTGTCGATGGATGGGTCGCAAGAGAGAGAGTGTCGGGAGTTGAGATGCCGGAAAAGGTCTCGATCACTAGTCGTGATAGGGACGGAACAAAACGGCAAGATCACTGAACTTTGAGTTCGGTGATCGATGGAGTGTTCCGACTGATCGTTTTGATCGTGCCGGAAGTTGTTGTGTGACATTACGTAAAGTTTGGTAATTAAACCTTACGCGGTCACTACATATTATTACCCCTCAGCAGGCAAGCTCCCGCTGTACTAAGAATTAAACGATATCTTGAACAGAAATTCTGAATTTGCCATCACAAGAAGTATAATAATAGCTAGCAACTGGTTTAACCGTAAGAATATGCATAAGATGACATGGACGTCACCAGATGGCAGATACAATAGCCGAATGGACTAAGTTCTACTTAACACTAGTGAGGACCAAAAGCAAGAACAAGACAAGACTAATCTAGTCTTGGTCTTGTCTTGTTCTTGTTCAGTCTGTCTTGTTCTTGTTCTTGCAAGCATAGCTGAGTCTTGTTCTTGTTCTTGCAAGCATAGCTAAGTCTTGTTCTTGGTCTTGTTCTTGCGAACATACCTGTCTTGTTCTTGGTTTTGTTCTTGCAAACATAGGTAAGTCTGGGTCTTGGTCCGGCTAAATGTGCAAGACCAGTCTTGCTCATCACTACCTTTGATGACATGCAATGTTAAAAACTATATGGAACTGGTGTGGGAACGAGAGCGCTGCAAGTTTTTTAATGATTTCTCAAAGATATTTATTACAGCACCTCATTTCACGCTGGGACGGTGAGGAAAGCTATTACACTTTAGGTATGATATGATAGGAATCTTAAACTTTGTATGGCTTTATTTTTAAATCCTGAAAGATTTAACAGAAGAAGGACTAATTCCTAAACACCAGTAATTGAAGGAAAGTAACAGACCACCTAATTGGATAAAAAAAGAATTGGCAGTGTGAAAGATCTACCTAAATTATTTCGGCAAATTTTGCTTCGAAATGCAGAAATATTGATTGTGAATCTCATTGGCGCACAATGTACTTATGTACAAATGCTTTTACAATTATCATACCAAAAAGTAAATGTGTGTGTATACTGTAACGGTCGTCGTTTCACTTAAATACGAAAAACCATGCAAAATTTCTGCTCCTAACAATTTTTGAAAAAAAAAAAAAAAAAAAAAATCTTGTGTGCCAGAAAAAAGGACAGTTTGTGTTCCTAAATATTAAACCCAATAACAAAGCAAAAACTTATTTAAAACAAGTTCGTCATTGTCCTTGACTATTTTCTTCGCTTTGACAATTTTTTTCTGAATCCGAATAATCAAAAAACAAAAAGTGTAACAGTCGACATGCATGCGGTGGTTCATTTTAGCTTTTTCAAAAAAAAAAAAAATAATACAGAGGCTCTGTCCGTCTGTGACCTTCTTTCATCTCTGAAAGTACTGCAGCTACAGACTTGGGCCATATCTCAAAATGTAGCTCTTGGTCAAAAGACCAAAAACTGAGAAAATGGTCTGGAAATTTCAACCAGAAGTATATTTAACAACAAAAAAGAGATTTCTAATAAAGTCCATATATCGGTAGCCTAGAGGTAAGGCGCTGGAACCCTATCCTGGGGAACCAAATTCAATCCTCGGCCGCAAAATGGTGAAATAAATTTTTAACTTCCCAGTATAGGAAGTTATTGAAATCGGTCCGAAAATCGAAATCGAAAATTTCAACGTATTTTCATCTTTCAAGGTTCCAGGAGCATTTTAAGCAAAAAATTGGGAGGAAGTATGTGTGTGTGTGTGTGTGTGTGTATGTGCGTACGGATGTGGTCATTTTTTCCTGCACGATATCGCGCGAACCAAAACTGATATCGACTTCGTTGAGGTGTTGTTCGAAGCGTATTAACCGAAATATGATCTGAAAAGAATTTCATGAAATTCGGTCCAGCCGTTTTTTTGTTTGAGCGACGTAAGTGATTTTTCTACCTGCACGATATCGCCCGAACCACGAAAGATATTGACTTACTTGAGGTGCCGTTCGAAGCGTATTAGCGACAATATTATCTGAAAAGATTTTTATAATATTCGGTCCAGCGGTTTTTTGGTTTAAATGACTTAAGTGATTCTTGTACCTGCACCATATCGCACGAACTATAAAAGATATCGACTTAGTTGACGTGCCGTTCGAAGAGTATTAACCAAAATATGATCTGAAAAGATTTTCATAAAATTCGGTCGAGCCGTTTTTTTGTTTAAGCGGCGTAAGTGATTTTTGTACATGCACGATATGGCTCGAACCACAAAAGATATTGACTTACTTAAGGTGCCGTTCGAAGAGTATTAGTGACAATATAATCTGAAAATATTTTTATAATATTCGGTCCAGCGGGTTTTTGGTTTAAATGACTTAAGTGATTTTTGTACCTGCACGATACCGCGCGAACTAAAAACTATATCGACTTCATTGAGGTGCCGAAAAACATTAATACATCAATTTTATATACATTTTCGTCATCCTAATCTTGTAAGTGCGCACATTTAGTTTGACATTTTAGCGAAAATATTGATAAACAATTGTGACAAATTCTCGGTATTATGCATATATTCTATATTGCCTATTGTTAATTTATTATTAAAATATCCATTCATAATATTCAACATCCATCTTACTGGGAAGTTGATCGTGTGGACCGAAAGGGTCGAACCCACATCCCAACTAGTTTTTTGTGGTAGATGATTGCATGGGAAGACTCCTCTAAAAAATTTGTTTGTTACGCGATTGTTTGTCAATGCAGTTGCAAGCTCGATCGTGTTCATTCTTGTTTTTTTTTTACTTCGGTGTAGCATGTTTTGATTCTATTTCTCACTATATTATATTATTTAATAATGACACTCAGGAGAACATAAACATTTACTTAATTAAAAGTGCAAAAATATCATTTTCTTGATTTTTTATGGCTCTTCGACGGCTTTATAAATCATTAAAAAATTTCGCGGAAATAATATAAAGTATTTATTTGTTTATATGCATATTTTATATGCTGCTCATTTTTAACCGACTTCAAAAAACGAGGAGGTTACTCAATTCGACGTGTAGGTATTTTGTAGTCCTGTTCACGCATAACTTTGTAACCCAATGCCGTTTTTGCCTTTTTTTGGTTCATTTGAAGGGGGAGTTTCCCACGGTGGTCCCGTTAAATTTTTTCGAAATTCTGATAAAGGAGTTCGAAGTTAGGCATAAAAAACTGTTAAAATTAGTTCAACCTAAACATTTCATAGGCACCGAACAAATTACTTTATTGTTGTAATGATGTTAGAAGACCGGTGGGAGAGGGCGTAGCGCGTTGGATCCTCGATCCAGCGGCGTGTAGCGTTGAAGGTTCAAGCCCTGGTCGCGGCAGCATTTTTGTTTTCTTTTTCTCTTTTTCTTCTTTCTGAAATGATTTAGTCAACCACCGGTAGTATCTGCCATGGCGCAAAGGGCTAAGGAGAGGCCCCTCGTCTGGGTCTGTGGGGCTGCGAGTTCGATTCTTCGGCTCGCGCTGTTTTTTTTTCGTCATAATAATTTATTTTTTATAATTTCCTTCGGGGAATTTTGTTTCATTTTTTTTATGGCATATAGTATAGTATAATATAAACTATTGTTTATATTAAATAAAGAAATACACCATGACGTGGGCGAAGAATCAAAAAATTTTATTGTTTACATTTGATTTCTCCGATAGGCTTATATTTCCTTGATTTGTATGTGTGTGCAGTGTAAACAAATCTTGCAACTTGATTTTGACCCACTTCCATATAAGCGATCAACTGCAAATTTTACACATGCGTATAGTTCGCATGGCAATATACTCTATAGTACAGTAGATAAGCTATTTCTTTTCATTTTCCCCGGAGAATTTTGTTTCATATTAAATAAGTTTTTTTTTAAATTTGTCCGAAAATATGTAAAGACTTTACTGCAAAAACTATTTAGCTGCTGCTGATTTTTTTCAATGGTGCGGCGGCGTGTTATACTTCTCAGAATGGATTTAAAAAGAAGAATCACTTTTGAAGACGGTGCTAACATCTGTGGGTGATGTATTAAAGGCATAAGCCTAACAAAGAATTGAAAAGAATTCCTGAAGCAAGAGTTAGTGCAATCAAACTATTGTGACTAGTTTTTGTGTTCTAAGGCTTATAACTTCTTAATTATTCATTTTACCACAAAATTTCTAACTAATAAATTGTAGAGTATTTAATTCTAAACAAAAAGTGTCCTAGCAAATTTTCGGTAAGATATACCGTTTCGGAGATGTAGTGGAAAAACCATTTGCACACATTGAAGGTGGTCAAATGGGGGGGGGTTAGAATCCCGAAAACTCAAACTTAAGCTCACACTGACCCCCCCCCCCCTACACATCCCACAAATAAAACCTTGTCCTGCATTTTTGCAACGTCAAAGTACCATTTCCATGGACTAATGGAGAATTTACATTAACTTCCGAGTTTTCAGACGAAAAATTCAAAG
The DNA here is from genome assembly GCA_949987705.1 of Thereva unica. NCBI lineage: Eukaryota > Metazoa > Arthropoda > Insecta > Diptera > Therevidae > Thereva > Thereva unica. Next base: position 53,202,703 of record OX465282.1, read on the forward strand.
GCTGTTTTAACTGTTTTTTATTGTAATCGGTCCGAAAATCTAAATCGAAAATTTCAAGGTATTTTCATCTTTCAAGGTCCCAGGAGCATTTTAAGCAAAAAATTGGGAGGAAGTATGTTGTGTGTGTGCCTACGGATGTGGTCATTTTTTCCTGCACCATACCGCGCGAACCAAAACTGATATCGACTTCGTTGAGGTGTCGTTCGAAGCGTATTAACCGAAATATGATCTGAAAAGATTTTCATGAAATTGAGTCCAGCCGTTTTTTTGTTTAAGCGACGTAAGTGATTTTTGTACCTGCACGATATAGCACGAACCAACCATGATACCGACTTCTTTGAGGTGCCGATCGTAGCGTATTACCGAAAGTACAGTTTGAAAAGATTTTCATAAAATTCGATCGAGCGGTATCTATGTTTAAAGGGCGTAAGTGATTTTTGTATATGCTCGATAGAACGCAAACAAAAAATGATATTGACTTCATTGAGGTGCCGTTCGAAGCGTATTAACCGAAATATGATCTGAAAAGATTTTCATGAAATTCTGTCCAGCCGTTTTTTTGTTTAAGCGACGTAAGTGATTTTAGTACATGCACGATATAGCACGAACCAACCATGATACCGACTTCTTTGAGGTGCCGATCGTAGCGTATTACCGAAAGTACACTTTGAAAAGATTTTCATAAAATTCGATCAAGCGGTATCTATATTTAAAGGGCGTAAGTGATTTTTATACATGCTCGATAGAATGCAAACCAAAAATGATATTGACTTCATTGAGGTGCCGTTCGAAGCGTATTAACCGAAATATGATCTGAAAAGATTTTCATGAAATTCGGTCCAGCCGTTTTTTTGTTTAAGCGACGTAAGTGATTTTAGTACATGCACGATATAGCACGAACCAACCGTGATACCTACTTCATTGAGGTGCCGATCGAAGCGTTGGAATGACAGCCGTTCAAAATGAAGTTCACTTTTATGGATTCAGCCGAGCAATAGCTTCCCAAAGAGTCATCACTCGTCAAAATCCGAGTTTTCTTGAAAAACCATTCAACAAATATGTTAACATGACGAAATTTTCAAACTTTAGTTCAGAACTGATGGAACGGCGTATTGCTTTCCATGTCCTACAGTTTTGGGAATTGAGTTCCTCGCGGGATTTCCAGTGATTACAGTTCGGCCTTTTCGGACAAGTTTGACAAATCCTTTACATTGATTAATTTTGGTACTATCTCCTGAAATCGTTAGAATTGAAAATGAAGTTTTTACCATTGCAGTTTATCATCAGCGCGTCAACACGCTCAAAATGAATTCGCTTTATAGTGTAGCGAACGAAGTCCCAGGGACATACATGTTTGTTTGCTGTTGTGCAACAAAAAAAAGTTCTTTAGAAAAGCCTTGCGGTTTTACCATTGTTATCGTTATTTCAAAGAGCTTCCTTCCATCCTACTGGGAAGTTGATCGTGTGGACCGAAAGGGTCGAACCCACATCCCAACTAGTTTATTCACATAATCTTCGTGTTTTACGTCGAATAAACATTTTTCGCTTCGAACAGCTAATTGAGTTCCTCCATTATTGCAAATACTCGTGCAACTGCCACTCGAAATTAGTGTCTCGGCTACTTAGCCGACACGCTCTACACTCTCATGTACTCGTCTGCGTCGACACATAAGAGCAAATACGGAGTTGGCAATGATCGAGGTGCTAATTGAAGCTCTTCGAAGCGAAAAATGTCTATATACCCAGATTACAGAAATATAAAATTGAAGGCTTCTATTTGGCAGATTGGTACTTATTTAAATTCATTCACCATCTGAAATAGCTTTTAAATTTTTATTTTATGAAAACTCGGAAGTTAATTTATATTCTCCATGTGTTTTCCTTCTGAACATGTAGGAGCTCTTCCAGTCTTTTTGCAGATACTTTCCTTATTAACAACAATCTACACATATAAAAACTCGTTATCATTGTCGGACTGATGTATGACTTGTGTTAGCAAATGCGAACAAGCACGTGTTCACCAATGTCAGTGCCGCATTGATGCAGTGTCGTGAACGGGTGTGAGTGTGAGCATGCGCGACGATCGTTGGTGTAGCGAAGGAAGTCCCCAGTAGGACCGGTAAGCTTACAGAAGTAACGAAATCAGCACTTACGGTAAGGAGTAGGCCTTACCACACCCCTTACAGAAGGGCTTATTTTTACACACGATGTCATAAGAGGTTAGCCCTTACCTTAGTACTTACCTTAGAGTACTTATAGAACTGCTCATCTGTAAGGGGAATAGTAAGGCAGCAAATGGAACATTGCAAAAAGAAATATTCATGGGCGCCTGTGGGTATGTGATCCGGTATCGGAAAGCTTTTGTTTTCTTCATCTTTTGCAATTGCCTTTTTCTTTCCAAGCCCGAGAGTGGCTTTACCAAAGCAGTCCCCCAACTAAATTCTAACCACTTTCCAAAGCTGCTTGTCCTCCGTATCGAACGAGAGCCACGCTATTGAGTATGCTAATGTCGCATTTTATGTCGAAGTATATAATTGCCCGTTTTCTTTTTTTCTATAAAATTTATGAAAACTCCAGGAAAGCTCCCTTGAGTCATCGGGCAGATTCTCACTTGTTTGGGTATAATTCTGGACTACACCTTACCATCTGCCTTCTCTTGTAATGGGTTAAATAAGGGCTCATCTAGCACCAAGAAAATAAGAGGTACCCCTTACCAGATGAGTACTTATTTCAGCGCTCCATCGGTAAGGCCTTCCTAGAATTCCTACTGGGACGGGTTTTCAGTGCTTGATACTTAAAAACTACTTCACAGTTAGCTTTGCTACATATGTATATTAACCAATCAATATACTAATTAAAATTTGCTGCAGTAGTAGGTTATACCACTTTTACTTTCATTGCAATTCCCTAAACTCCCTAATAATATTGCTATTATTACAGCAAAATTTTACCTACTTCAGTTGTTTTGTTACGTTTAAGCAATGTTATTCAATCTGAACCCATTTACCTAAAACCCAAAAAAATTATGCCCTACAAATTGCGTAATGAGTAACATAAACGTTTTTTCACCTTTTTTTAAGTCTCTTCCTGTGAGACGAACTATAGGAACACATAAAATTCTGACCTCATAAAAGTCGACAAGCATTGCGTGAAACAAACCAAGCGAATCTGTTTGTCATCTCCAATGTTTTAAATTCCTTTATTCTCTAGGTAGTGAAAGTGTAATTGTCAACACCTGTGATAAAACGATCATCACCGTCAGCAGGAATTGCCTTCATGTCCAATTTAAGGTTGAAATTGCTCGCAAATTGTTACACTTTCTTTACGACAATTTTCTTTAATTTTCACTTGGAAAGAAAATGTTTAATAATAATAAAAAATAAGAGGTGTGGGTTTAAAGTAACCCACTTTGTCCCATACCACAATCTACTGTTTGAATTGTGGGTGGCAATATTTAAAAGAGGGAAAATAAATTTATATAAATTACCTGCAACATACCGCACGCTATTCAGTTTACGTGTTTATGCGATTGGGATTTGGTCGAGTGATAGCAAGAGATTAGAAAGATAAATTATCAGTTATTATGAAAGAATTCCTAAATTGTGTTCTCTGGTGTGGAATTGTAATCGTTTTAATTAAGCACGGTTCTGGGAAAACAACCAAAAGTTCTTGGAAGGATTTACTTTTCGGTGGCCAGTGGGGTTTTGGAAGGGATCCAAAATGTACGTAAAGTTGTTTGCTAGTAATTGTTTTTAACGTTTCAGTGATTCGTATGTGCATTTACTATGTATTAATGCGTGGCTGAAATTACTGAAATTCATTTTCATTTAAGTTTTATTAAAAGTTAAAGGGTTTTACTACGAGACAGTTCAATAAAATAAAAAATTGGCATAATTTAGTTTTGCAAAAATAAAGTTGAATTGTAAAAAATAGTGTGGTTCTACATGTACATTAAAAAATTTTTTATCCCCAGAATACAATAAAATCACAGTCTTTCTGTTAATTAAAGTAATTGGACACAGAGTAATTGGACATTGTCAGATTTTTAAAATACTCACGAACTTTGTATTAAATTTCCATATTTGCCGAGCTCACGCATACGAACATATAATTGACGCATTAGCCTGTTTATATTTAAACTAGCTTTATGTTAACATAAATAAAATAGATTTTTCAAATTGTTTATCGAAGCGATTGACTTTTGTCATTAATTCTAAAAATAAAACGCAAATCGCGGTTCATTAAATTCGTTTTGTTTTCGATAATTTATGTTTGCGTGTCCAAGCTCCAAGGGTTCTTGTTTCGATTTCAAATATCTACAGCCATGTGCCATGTGTCATTTGAATATATTATATTTTGAATGATAAAATCTTTGTTTATACATATAAGTATGAAAAGATATTTTTTTAAATAAATCTAAACAATTATCTAGCATTTTATTTGTACCTCTACCATTTTCGTTTCTAGCCGTCAAGTTACTATGCTGCGAGAAAATCTAATAAAGGAAATATCAATTTATACGATTTTCCACCCACTTTACAGGGTGTTTAAAACTTAAATGCTAATCCGTTAAGGATTGATTCCTGGGTATGTTTCGAGGAAAAAATGGTCGTAGGGAGGGGGTATATCATCACTATTCCCTGAGATACAGGGTGTTTCCGAAAACAAGTTTGGAAAAGTTTTTAATTTATTCCCCTTAATCACTCACGGGACATAGGACGGAAACAGTTGCCCTCCAGCCAGTACCGGCTTTAGGGAGGGTGAATCCGTTCGATCGCCCGAGGGCGCCGCTGCGATCCAGTGGTATGTTCATTTATTAATCAGTAGGCCTCGGTCCTCGATAGACTAGGGAGTAAGCTGTCTGGATACCATCTCCGAGGTCGCGGGCTCGAATCCCGGCAGCGCCACGGCGCGACCCTTCGCCTTTTCCACTTTCGCACCTACATAACTTTCCTTCTTTCTTCTTCCCTCTTTACATTCCTGATTCCTTCTGTCATAACCTTCGTTAGTCCTTCCTCGCTCCACCAAAGCACATATCATCGGTTAGTTGATGAGATTTAACTTGTTTCAAGAGGCATAATACTCTATCGAGTTATTTCTCGATGCCCCGTTGTCAGAGTCACAATAGTAATGGTTGGGAGTTACTGCCCTCCTAAGCAAAAAGGTACATAACTGCATTCATTGACATTTCGAGTAAATTGAGGTTGAATGTTCAACTCTTTGCCGTTTTTGTTAAAATTAAAATTTCAACTTAATTTTTTTATCTAAAAACGTAATTAATCTTCATCTTTTCATCTAGATAATTCGTTCGAACGAAACTTTTCATTGTTTAATAAAAAATGTTAGTTAAGGCATTTCAAGTTATTGACAAGTCAAGAACACTAAGCAAGAATGTACGTAACTGAATGAAATTTGTCAGATTTTTTTTATTTTGACGTGGTTTCATGATGAAATCACATTAATATTTCAAAATTAACGCCAATTCTAGTATTTTATGTATGAATACAATGACTTTTTGAAAAATAATAATTAATTTAAAAAAAAAAAAACTTTTTTTGGTCGACACTTTTATTGTATTTGAACATTTTTAACATGCTTGGGGGTAAAAATAGTAAGATTAATTACAAAAAACACGGATCAACTAGTAGTATGCAAGTGGTAGATTCTTCCAAAATGCATGACGACTCTTTGGCATCAGGGGTAGCAGTGTTTTTAGCATATTTTCCTTCACTTCTCGAGTAACTCCGCATGGTTCTTGAAGTTTGTCCACTTGCTTGTCCATGTTTTGAAGAAATTTTTTAGTCAAAAAGTCTAGTTTATATGTTGCGCCGTCGAAAGAGGTTTTGTACTCAAGATTTGTACTTTTCCGAGTTGCGGTAATTTGAACCATTTCCGCAAGATAAGGTTTTGGATTATTGATTTTACCATTGTTTGTTCGTTGTACTGAGTGACCGTCCTTCCACTCGTGAAAATCTGAGATTTCCATAGGATTAACAACCGTGCGTGTATTGGCTTTTCCGACAGCATCAATAAAATCTGAAAAATCATAAAGAGTCTTCATTTTCTTCATTGACTGTTCCACTTGATGGTGAAAACTATCTGCAGTCATAAACGTATGTCCACTTTCGAAATAATTGATTTCTATACATTCAGCTGCTACACTTGTCGAATTGACAATGTAGACCAGATATGATAAGAAGCACCAATTCTTATTTTCCGCCGAGCAATTGTCCAACCAAACTATGATCTTTTTGGCATCTCTGAAGTGTGTGAAGAATGCATGGAATGCGTCGATCATGTCTTCTTTTTGTCTTCCAGTAATAGCTGCGTGCCAGAGAACTGCGAATGTTGGGTAGCTTCGTTTTGAACCAACAGGTGCGAAACTCTTATTGTAAAGAGACAGTCGTTTTGCAAATAAGACTGTTTTGAACGTGTCCATTTTGGGAAGCATGATTACTTTTTGCAAGTCCGCAGACACGCAAATTTCATCATCTTTGAACTTCGTTTCAGCGTGCTCGCGATATAGTTTTCGACTTAATTCAGCATTCTTGATGTGTGATTGCCAGAGAAGACAATCGCCACACTCAGGATCCAAATTTTTCTGACCATGTTGTGGGTAGTGTAACTCGACCATTTCGCATTTTTCACACTCTTCATGGCCTAATTTAAATTATTTATCAACAAACTTTTTAATGTTTCAAAAATATTATTTGAATGAACAGAAAATAACAATTTCATTGTCACATGCGAGAAAGGCGACCATCATTAGGACTCGAACCTACGACTCTCGATGTCGCAACACTGATCTTTAACCAATGTGGCTAACACAAGTCATCAAGTAAGCGTACAATGAATTCTATGTTCAAGATTCGTAAGCAAAAATTTTTTAAATGCTCTCAGAATATTTTTAAATATTCATATAATATTTTTTAACAGTAAATAAATATTTAAAAAATATTTTATCAGGAGGACATAGAACATTACTAGGATGTTCTGAGAATGTTATTTTAATATTATTGATAATATTCTAGGAATATTCTATGAATATTATACAATATTCGAGAATATTCTGTGCTAATAGGGGACGTACATACACTCTTTGTTAAATTGGAAATAGTTTGTGGTTACAGTCATAAACAATCCGCAATCAAATAGAACGTCAAAATACCATTAAATAAAAAATTTCAAAGGTTTATTCAAGTGAATATTTGATTTTTGACAGTTGCGCCCTTTTTGCTTAGTACATGTCAGTTACGCCCTTTTTGCTTATTGATTTGCATTAAATGTCAAATATGGTAACTGCAAATCTATTAACTGCAACTTTCTCGTAAAACAAATCGAAAAACGGATTGCATTTTCGGAAAGAGCGGAAAAAAATACATAAGAATATCACCATAACTAAAATTTGATCATTTTTGCAGTTATGTACCTTTTTGCTTAGGAGGGCAGAGTAGGCGGAATAAAAAAAAATCGCGGCTAGGTTGCGGCAGTTCCTGCCAGTCCAGTTCCAGTTCCTCCGAATAGAGCTGCTCTTCGCCATTGCAGTCTATACGAAGAAAATAGATTGTCAACAGTATAAAGAGCTTTTCATGTGCCTCTAGTCTTCCGCATAAAAAAATGATAACATCTCTACAATACTGCTTTTACGAACTGTCGTTTAAATTGATCATTGGCGCCTGATCTTAGGTACTTTTATAATACTTGCGACCATGCCTTCCCGAGCTCCATGAAGCTGAACAACATCACGGACAGGCAGTATAAAAGATGATATCTAAGGTTAGACTTTCACGTAAAAAAATAAAACATGGCCTCGCAACGCTCGAGCACCGACCCTTATTGAAACATAGTCCTCGACACTGTGCCGGTCATCAGAAGGTTATTTGCCGGACAGTATGGCCTACACCACACACACAACGACGGGCATTCGCTTTATTTTAAAAAAAGAAACGCAACAAAAATGTTTCTAATTTACTACCAACATCCGGCAAAGCTATACGTGTATACATATCGGTGCAGCTTAACTACTCAAAAAAGAAATCATTTTGGGAAAGTGTAAATTTCGCTCCCGAAAAAAACTCACCGTGTATTTATTGAGAAGAACATCATGAAACTCTGTGCGCATATTCGAACAATTCCAAATTTTGATTAACACACCTTAATTAGATGTTTTATTTTTTCCTTCGATCGGTTAAACTATCATCCCAGGGGTCCCAGGTTCGAATCCCGGCCAGCCCCACGGTTCTTTGCCTTTTCCACTTCCCCACCTACATAACTTTCCTTCTTTCTTCTTCCTTCTTTACATTCCTGATTCCTTCTGTCATAGCCTTCCTTAGCCCTTCCCCGTGGCACCAAAAACAAGCACATGTCATCGGTTGGTTGATGAGACTCAACTCGTTTCAGGAGGCATAACACTCCAGTGAGATGTTTCTCGATTCTCCGCTGTCAAAAGGCGCGAAACTAATGGTTGGGAGTAGGTGGACTAAAAAAATATCGCGGTTAGGTTGTGGCAGTTCTTTCTTTCCCGACGGCTGCTGTTCGACATGCACGAAGAAAATATATTGTCAACAGTATAAAGGGCCTTTCCTGAGACTGTAGTCTTTCACATAAAAAAAATAATAGAAAAATTTTCCACTAAAATAGAAATCAACACCAAAACGGGCCTGTTGCTCTTGTTGATAGTCTTTAAGTATGATAATCCAAAGCACGATTGTAATAACGAAAATGATGAAGCTCTCATAAAGGACTTCCAACATTTGGTGCAAATTTTTTTTGTTCAAAGGAGCTGGGTCTTAGCCCATACAAAATTACCCCAGGCCCGGCGCAAAAGAAAAGTATCTCAGATTATCGGCTATAATAAGTATTGAATTTCTGTATAGTTGTTATATCCCGTAAATGTGGCTAAGGTGTTAATAATGCTATTTCTTTTTATTCGGGCGAAATGACTAATTAACCCTGTATTTTTGTAACGCCATCACATATCTTCATGACTAAGGTATCAGTGTACGCAGAATACTCCCACCTATCTAAAATTGTAAAAACGACGGTACCACAGTACCAACTTCCAGAGTTATGAGTCGTCAAAGTCAAAATATTGATTTTTTTAAAAAAAATTCACTTTCAACCACGTTTTTCTCCAAAATATTCATAGTTAACTAATGTTTTTTTTCCCAGAATCAGAAAGCTTGGAGTGTTTCCTATGAATAATGTCCAATTTGTATGCTACGGCCTTTACTTTCGAAGATATAAGCAATTTTAATACTAAAAGTGGCGCTATTTCGTACTTTTTTAGCACTCTTTTCTCCTAAGCTTATGTCGAAAAAAACCAAGTGACAAAATTTTTTCAGGTCAAAGTTGCCTGCAATTTCCCCAAATAAGGCCAGTTTTAGCATTTAAATTGCTTATAACTTCGAAAGTAAAGGCCGTAGCATACAAATTGTCCGGACATTATTCATAGGAAACACTCCAAGCATTCTGATTCTGGGAAAAAAAACATTTAGTCCAGTCAATTTAGACATCCGAGGGTACATAAATTCGCACCTAGCTGAAAATTGGTAGGATTGTTCAAAACACCGTTATAAATGAAATCTAGAAAGTCCCCATCGATCCGGCACCTGGAACCTGGATTTACTCGGGGTCAAAGGTCACAAAAACGGGTTTTTTACGATTTTCAGCAAAACGGTAACTTTTATCATAAAATAGTGTTTACAAAGTTTGTAGATTATGCGATTACCTACAAAAAAGGATCTTATACATTTTCCCGTACGAATTGTCATTCATGAGATATCGCCGTTTTAAAGATTTACATAAAGCACTCATATCCCCTCACTTGCAACTTGTATGGCCGAATTGCCATTTACTTAAACTTTAATAACTTCTAGACTGATTATAGTAGAGCAACGTAATTAGGCTCATCTTTTAGGTAAATGTGTATTCTTTTATGTCAAAGAAATAGAAGATATGTAGGTTCAAAGTATGGGCAAACTGTCGTTTTTCACCAGTTTGCCCATACTTTGAACCTACATATCTTCTAAACGGAGTCACTCAGGTTTCTGTTATTTCTTTCACATAAAAGAATACACATTTATCTAAAAGATGAGCCTAATTACGTTGCTCTACTATAATCAGTCTAGAAGTTATTAAAGTTTAAGTAAATGGCAATTCGGCCATACAAGTTGCAAGTGAGGGGATATGAGTGCTTTATGTAAATCTTTAAAACGGCGATATCTCATGAATGACAATTCGTACGGGAAAATGTATAAGATCCTTTTTTGTAGGTAATCGCATAATCTACAAACTTTGTAAACACTATTTTATGATAAAAGTTACCGTTTTGCTGAAAATCGCAAAAAACACGTTTTTGTGACCTTTAACCCCGAGTAAATCCAGGTTCCAGGTGCCGGATCGATGGGGACTTTTTAGATTTCATTTATAACGGTGTTTTGAACAATCCTACCAATTTTCAGCTAGGTGCGAATTTATGTACCTTCATACCTATTTTTTGGTCTAATTTGACCGGACTAATTAGTTGACTATAAATATTTTGGAGAAAAACGTGGTTGAAAGTGAATTTTTTTTAAAAAAAAAATCAATATTTTGACTTTGACGACTCATAACTCTGGAAGTTGGTACTGTGGTACCGTCGTTTTTACAATTTTAGATAGGTGGGAGTATTCTGCGTACACTGATACCTTAGTCATGAAGATATGTGATGGCGTTACAAAAATACAGGGTTAATTAGTCATTTCGCCCGAATAAAAAGAAATAGCATTATTAACACCTTAGCCACAGTTACGGGATATAACAACTATACAGAAATTCAATACTTATTATAGCCGATAATCTGAGATAATTTTCTCTTGCGCCGCGCCTGGGGCAATTTTGACCCACCTCCTTTGTCGTCATATGCCCGTGTGTACAGCTCAGCACTCGGAAAATCTTTTGAGTAAAGTTTGTTTGTTGTCGTGACTCGTATATGCTCCCGCCATCTTTTATTTTTACTCCGGTTTATTGTATAATTTGTGCATAAAAGATTGTCTTTAACAAGTTAAGGACTCATAAAAATATCTCGCACGAGGCGCCCAATACCTAAAGCCGCTTCCAGCGGACTCTGTTTTGTGTGACAGCTCACAGCTCCGACCAGAATCCTCTGCTCATACGGTTTTCCTCCACGCAGTGCCGTCTTTAGGCATAGGCCGACGAAGCCCAGGCTTGGGCCTCCGCCTTGAGGGGGCCTCTTCATATTCGATATTTTTTTTTTTTTTCAACAAATTTAAACGCAAAATTCAAATTTTCTTATTAGTTATCCAATGATAAAATTAAAAAATCAAAAAACCGAAATAATTAGAACTGCAATATTTAAGGGGAATACCTAATATGAATGCTTGCTCACATTCACAGAGTTTATAAAACATATTCTTTCAATTTTTTAATTACATGGTTTACAATAAAGTTTCAGCAAATTAGCATTTAACTAATTTGGGTAACCTACTATTTCTTTGATTTAAGTGGGTTTTAGTATTTGTCAATTGACTTTTAAGCCTAAGGTTTTATGAATATTTTAGGGGGACCTCCATCTGTAGTGGCTTAGGGCCTCGCAATCTATAAAGACGGCACTGCCTCCACGTTGTTCTAGATCTTCGAACTTGACGGGATCCTTGTGGATACCAGTCAAGGGCTTGTTTGGCTAGATTTTCTTTTTCTCGTCGCAAGGTGTGGCCAATCCAATTCCATTTCCTTCGCCTGATTTGGTCGTCTATTCTTTATTTGCGCGGCGCCATAGTTCATTTGAAATTCTAACTTGTCATTGGATTTTTAGGATACGACGAAGGCAAGCGTCAATGAAAACTTGCAGGCACCCTGTGATGAACTGGGTGTCTTTAAATGTTTCGTATCCGTACAAAATAACTGCCTTAACGTTGTAGTTGAACAGCCGCAATTTGGTGTTAGTTGAGATCAGTGTTGATATCCATATGCGGAACAAGCATTCAAATGAATTTCGCGCTTTATTTATTCTAGAACTGACGTCCTCCTCTGCACCGCTATTTTTGGTAATAATACTACCGAGGTAGCAAAATTTATCTACCAGTTCCACGTCACGGTTTTTCAGAACCCTTCCGTTCAAGGATTATCCGCATCTCTTTGGTTTTATTCGGATTTAGCCTTAAGCCTGCAAGGCTACTTTCTGTTGACAAATCGTATAACATGTTTTGGATTTCCTGATGATGGATTTCGAAATGCCTGTTTGCCATTATCCGTGTAGTCGAGATCTTAAAGGTGGTCTAGCAATCCCCATTGTCTGTTCTACTATCTGAAGCGCCGACAAGGATGTCGCTTATTACTATAAGAAATGGTAATGTCGAAAGTAGGCATCATTGTGGTACTCCTGAACTCACCTCAAAGCTGTCGAACAGTTTTCCTTTGTGAAGAACTCTGCATTTGAAATTGTTGTTTGAAATTGAATTGCTTACGGCTTTTATAACTTCTATTATTGTTAATTTACCTAAACTTCAACAACTCTTATGGAGTTTCGATCTGGCAGCGATCGTGTTCAGACGTTTTCTTGAAGCGCTCGCCCGCATCAGCTATAACAGTACAGTAGAAGTAAATTAACAAATAGCAGTACTCAAGTCGGAGCTGTTTAATTCTTGTTTTCGGTGGCGTGCGACTCTTTCGGACGCTGAAAAGAAGTGTATCAGTGGAAATGCCTGAAGGTGGGGGCGCCCTTGGCCCCCAGCCTAAAAGAACTATTAGAAAGAAGCCACGTAAGGTGAATGCTACTAAAGATGAAAGCCTTAAGGCCCCGGCGGAGGACCCAGACTTTATGAAGGAGATCAAGGATAGCCCTGATAAGTGTGACTCAAAGGAAGCAGACGCGGCACAATCGGCGTTGGACTCTACAGGCAAAGAAAAAACTATTATTAATAGAGATAAGTCGGTTAATCTGAATATTATTGATAATACTGATTCTCAAAACATTGTTAATGTTGAAATTCATAATTCCCAGGTTGGTGGCGATTGCCACAATTTAATTGATATGGACACAAATAGTGTAGAAGTGGCTGATTTCGTAGATAGAATAAATAAAGATTTAAATTTCACATTAGTTAAAAAAGGTGCGAAGGTTCCTTTGAGAACTAAGGATAATCCCAAAGTGACCACTGAGAATAGGTTCAGTCCCCTTCAGACGGAAGAACTTCAACTTCCTTCTACTGCCACACAATCGGAGTCGATTTCGGCCCCAAACAATAATAAAATTAAATGGTGCCCTCCTATCTTTCTTTCGCGAGTTAAACCCACTACGGTGTTGGAATTTTGTAGGTCGCAGCAGAATAATGAAGTTAATTACCGAATTCAAAAGCTTAGTCACAATAAAGCTAAGTTCTTTGTGGATCAACCTATGATACATACCAAAATTATAGAATTATTGAGGGAAACCAAGGCAGATGCGTTTACCTTTACGCCAAAACAGGCTAAAGGTGAAACATGGGTGCTGAAAGGACTTACGGGGAATCTCTCAGCAGATGAGGTTCGAGTTGAATTAGAGGCTCGCAATAAAGCATAAAAAATCCAGTGGGTTAAACCCATAGTTTCAAAAAAAGCACACTTGAATTTTGTGGACAACTTTTTAATTAAATTAGAACCTGGTTCCTCGGGAAAGGAGCTGTTCAAAATAAGAACTATTGCATATCACGTTATTAAATTCGAAAAACCAATGAAAAAAGAATTCATTCAGTGTTTTAGGTGCCAGGCCTTCGGGCACATAAGCGTGAATTGCGCAAATAATTGCAAATGCGTTAGGTGCGGGTCTAACTGTGGAGACTCATGTCCAAGGAAAGGTGAAAAGGAGAACACCAAAGCAAAATGTGCCAACTGCGGAGGGGAGCACCCGGCTAACTTCAGGGGCTGTCCCAATTTTATTGCCTACGTTAATAGAAGAAGGGAGAATATTCTGAATATTAGAAGGAAAAAAGAGGAAAGAAATGTGTTCACGACCAACCCTTCTTACCAATCTGTAAAAGCTGGTGTTTCATATGCCAATGTTGTCTCCGGTGTCCAGAATTCGAACTCTGCTTCGTTTGGAGATTTTGCTGAGGAATCAGCGAAACTGATTAATGCTCTTAGGGACGCGGTAAAGGAAATTACTGGCCTTCTGGCTGGTCTTCTACAAGCGGTTGGGAGGAGATAAGGCGGCGGCCTTTTCTCTTCCCAAACCACCGTCATTACAGAACTAACCATTTTGAGCATCAACGTGAATTCGCTCCTCTCGAGGGAGAGAGCAATTTTCCTATCTAACGAACTCAAGATTCGTAAACCTAACGTGGCCTTGATTGTTGAGACTAGGCTGGGTGCGAGGAACAACCCACGCCTGGAAGGTTATAAGCTAGTTAGAAGTGATGGAGGTAGAGGTACAGCCATAGCTATCAGGGACTCCTTAATATTTCAACCAGTGGAATATTCCACAACATGTTTCAGCAGCTGCTTTATAACCTGGCCGATTCGTAAGAATGGTAGGTGTTTTAAAATTTTAATAGGGGCCATTTACATCCCGTGCAAAGTGATTGGGGCCTGGGTCGACGAGCTGGAGGGCCTCGAGAATATGGTACGGAGATATGATGGTTTCATCATCGGTGGAGACTTTAATGCTAGGCATCCTCAATGGGGGGACTCCGAAACGTCTACGCAGGGTAGGGTTCTGTGTAGATGGTTTGAAACTCAGGCCTTTTTGTACTCTGAGCTCGTACATCCGGGCACCCCCACGTTTCCAAGGGGATCCTCACATTTAGATTTCTTTTGGGTTTCGACCTCTCTTACGGGCAATAATAATGTTGAATGTAACACTTTTGCATATCCCTCCCACTATGGGGTGGCTCTTAAAATTAGCCTGGCTAATTGGGAGCTAGTGAAATGTGACCCAAAACTTGTCACGTCGTTCAAAAATGTTGACTGGACTGTTTTTAACCAAGACCTCCACAGTAGCCTCTCGAGAGTCCCAATCGAGATTGATAGAAGTTTAACGAATGAGGAAATTGAAATGCTGGCGGACAAAATCCCGAGGATTATAATGGAAACCGTAAATGAGCATGTTGAACGCAAAACCCTCACCTTTAAATATAAGGGTATTTCACAGCTAGGCCTGAAACTAGTGAAGGTTAGAAGAGGTTGGTTAAGAGCCCTTAAAAGAATTCTTTATAGTTCTGGGAACAGACAGAATGAGGAATACGTGGAACTCTCAAGTAGAATAAGATGCCTAGACAGACTGATCAGGGAAAGGATAAGGCTGGATGTGAATTCCTGGTACAGAAGGGAACTAAGGAAAATTAGGCCATCTCCACAGGCATTTAAAGAGATCGACCGCCTGACAGGTAGAAAGCGCTGCAAGGCCAGTATCAGTAATTCCAACTTAACCGTTAATGGCAATATTATAGCTAACCTGGAGAGAAAACTAAACGCTTTCAGGGATAACTACAAAAGAATCTTTCAGAAAGAGCCATACTTTTATGACTACCAGATTGAAATGCAAGTAAAGGATACTATTTCCATGATTGAACAAAAGCCCCCGGTCCCTTGCTACCCGTTCTCACCAACAAACCAGGCTTGTAGCCCGTCTGCGATAGGGGGGCACTTTACGACATATGGAAACACTATAGCATTGGGCGATACCCTGAAAGCCAAAAAATCTGCCGGTCCGGATGGAGTTTCGAATTAGGCCTGAAACTAGTGAAGGTTAGAAGAGGTTGGTTAAGAGCCCTTAAAAGAATTCTTTATAGTTCTGGGAACAGACAGAATGAGGAATACGTGGAACTCTCAAGTAGAATAAGATGCCTAGACAGACTGATCAGGGAAAGGATAAGGCTGGATGTGAATTCCTGGTACAGAAGGGAACTAAGGAAAATTAGGCCATCTCCACAGGCATTTAAAGAGATCGACCGCCTGACAGGTAGAAAGCGCTGCAAGGCCAGTATCAGTAATTCCAACTTAACCGTTAATGGCAATATTATAGCTAACCTGGAGAGAAAACTAAACGCTTTCAGGGATAACTACAAAAGAATCTTTCAGAAAGAGCCATACTTTTATGACTACCAGATTGAAATGCAAGTAAAGGATACTATTTCCATGATTGAACAAAAGCCCCCGGTCCCTTGCTACCCGTTCTCACCAACAAACCAGGCTTGTAGCCCGTCTGCGATAGGGGGGCACTTTACGACATATGGAAACACTATAGCATTGGGCGATACCCTGAAAGCCAAAAAATCTGCCGGTCCGGATGGAGTTTCGAATTATGTCTTAAAAAAATGTTTGGGGATCCTCTCTTCTCACTTGACACCGTTATTTAACAATTGCTTAAATAATTGCTATTTTCCTAAGTGCTGGAAGATTGCTAAAATAATTCCCATTCCGAAATCTTCGAGGCCTTCTAAAATTGATGATTTTAGGCCCATCGCGATGCTTTCGAATTTGGGAAAATTGTTAGAAAAATTAATCTTGGCCAGGCTCGAGGAATTCTGTAGGACTGAGCGTTGTATCCCAGATTTACAATTTGGCTTTGAGAGAAAGCATTCCACGGAGCAAGCACTACTGTTGTTTCACGAAAAGATTTCCTGTAATTTGAGAGCTAATAGATGTACATTAGCATGCTCCATTGATTTGAGTAAGGCCTTCGACCGAGTGTGGCATGACGGTCTACTTCTGAAGCTTAACACATTGGACTGTCCATTTTCCTTAATCAAAATCATACATAGCTTCCTTAGAGAGAGAACTGGAGATCTTTCCTCGCTACCTCTTAGTATGGAGACAGGCGTTCCACAAGGGTCCATTCTTGGCCCCAAACTCTTTAATCTGTTCTTGTATGACTTTCCACTCAGGACCGATTCTTCTAGCGCTATCCAATACGCAGATGATACTGTTGTTATGACTCACGCGGCTTCTCCACTGAGAGCTGGAGCTGCTCTTCAACATCATGTAGATAAAATAATAGAATATCTTAAAAAATGGAGAATAGAAGTGAACCGTGATAAATGTGAGCTGATTTGCTTTAGGAACCCCGCTGGGAAAGGGCGAAGGGCTACTCCTAGAGTGTCTAAGGAGGTAAGAATTAGAATTGGGGAAACCGTGTTAGCCCCTAAGGACAGATTCAAATATCTGGGAGTGAGTATGCACCACAGGCTTAAATGGAATCCTCACGTCAAAATGAAAATAAACAAAGCCGGTTCAGTGCTTGCGAGTCTGAAGCCACTGATTAATTCTAAAGCTGTTTGGAGCAACACGAAGTTATTAATGTATAAGACCATTATACGGCCCCGGTTCTGGCATACGCCTTCACCGTGTGGTTCTCAATTTCACCGACCACGGCTAATGAAGTTCAGATATTTGAAAGAAAAGTGCTGAGGCATTGCTTATCTTTGTATATGAGGGAA
Organism: Thereva unica; assembly: GCA_949987705.1. Taxonomy (NCBI): domain Eukaryota; kingdom Metazoa; phylum Arthropoda; class Insecta; order Diptera; family Therevidae; genus Thereva; species Thereva unica. The sequence goes on from OX465282.1 coordinate 53,220,117, forward strand.
AACACCAAATGGTTTCCGAATAAGACTATCTATTCACAATCTAAAGTTACCCCTATAATGCTATATCTTCTGGAAGCTATGCGCAAGAGGCTTGCCAATCTCCTTGATCACCCTAATATTGAGGTAAGGACAATGGCGGCTGACAATTGCTTAACTTCCATCATAGGCCAGACGTACCTCTCTCGTTTTAATATGTTACATCACATCTCCCTTCCACAACTGGGAACCTCTGACGAAATAACCTTCCTTCCACACTTCTATAAAAATAAAACCGCCCCTAACGAAAGGGGTTAAGTAGCTAGCAGCAAGGGTCGGCTCCATATATGTACATATGCGAACTGGCCTCCCGCGAGCTGTTCAAATTCTTAACTTTTATTGAATTCCCTCTCAAGACTCTCGTCCTTGATGATTTAGACCTCGAATAACTTTCCTCTGATGTTTGAAGGCGACTAAACCTATGCTAACTATACTTTTAAATTAATTTCCTTTCCAAGAGGAAATTTAATATTATTTTTTTCTCTCTCAATTTAATCCGGAATTAAATCGAGATGAGCTCATTTAATACCAAAATAAGCACCTTAAATTTAACTTTAGTTAATTATAATGCTAGTGCCTTCTTGAAGTTCTGTTACACTTCATCCAGTAGATATTAAGTAGTATTCTTCTTCCTTCGGAAAAATTGTATTTTGTATTCTAAATTTGATTTATGTGATAATTATTACATTCAATTGTTACCTTCACTGATCTTGTAATAATTTTGTTTACTATTTCTCCTTTTGCAATAATGAGCTTTAGCAATTATAGTTATTACGGTAATTGTTAAGTAAATTCCTAGTATTTATCCGTTTAATATGTATATTTACACACCTAGTCACATAAGGAATATTAATATGAGAATCAGTAATGTAAGTTGAATTAAAATTATTTTGTTTTCTTCGGTTTCTGTTATATTATTAAGTAAAGTAAAGCCCACGGGTGAGTTAGAAATTATAATTATGCCATCCTGTACTTCGTATAGCGTTATTATTTTATATCTATGTCTATGTGCCCCTTAATCCCTCGTGGGACATAGGGCGGAAACAGTTGCCCTCCAGCGGACTCTGTTTTGCGCGACAGCTCTTAGCTCTGACCAGGATCTCCCAGTAGTTGCGGCCTCTGCTAGTAGGGTTCTCCTCCACGTTGTTCTAGGTCTTCCAACTCGACGGGATCCTTGCGGGTTCCAGTCAAGGGCCTGTTTGGCTAGATTTTCGTTATCGCGTCGCAAGGTGTGGCCAACCCAATTCCATTTCCTTCGCCTGATTTGGTCGTCTATCCTTTCTTGGCCGGCACGGCGCCATAGCTCTTCATTTGAAATTCTATCTTGCCAGCGGATTTTTAGGATACGACGTAGGCATCTGTTTATGAAGACTTGTAGGCGCCCTGTGATGAATTGGGTGACTTTCCATGTTTCGCTACCGTATAAAAGAACTGCCTTAATGTTGGAGTTGAACAGCCGCAATTTGGTGTTGGTTGAGATCTCCGTTGATCTCCATATGCGGAACAAGCATGCATATGCGCTTCGTGCTTTATTTATTCTGGAACTGACGTCTTCTTCTGCACCACCATTTTCGGTAATAATACTACCGAGGTAGCAGAATTTATCTACCAGTTCCACGTCACGGTTATTCAGCGCAGTTCGTTCAAGTGTGTTTGCATTTATCCGCATTTCTTTGGTTTTATTCGGATTCAGCCTTAAGCCTGCTAGACTACTTTCTGTTGCCAAATTGTTTAACATGTTTTTTAGCTCCTGATGTCTGTGGGCCAGCAAACAGATATCATCTGCGTAGTCGAGGTCCTTAAGGCGATCTAGCAAACCCCACTGTATGCCGCCTGTTCTACTATCTAGAGCGCCAACAAGAATGTCATTTATTACTATAAGAAATAGTAATGGGGATAGTAAGCATCCTTGTCGTACTCCTGAACTCACCTCAAAGCTGTCGGATAATTTTCCGTTATGGAGAACTCTGCATTTGGAATTGTTGTATAGGGCTTTTATCAATTCTATTATCGTATCCGGCAGTCCACGTCGCCGTAATGCCTGCCATATAAAGCTCCTATTAACCGAGTCGAACGCTTTCTCATAATCTACGAAAGCAAGGTAAAGGGGGGATCGGAATTCAGTAGACTGTTCCACTATTATTCTTAAGGTGTTGATGTGATCTATACATGAACGGCCCTTCCTGAATCTGGCCTGCTGCCTTCTAAGCGTTTGATCTACTGCCTCTCTTATTCTTGATAGTATAGTGTGGGACAAGATTTTACCCACAGTAGATAATAGACAGATGCCTCTCTATTTTATATACATACATATATATATTTTTTTATTATTGTTATTTTTCCCTTTTCCATATTTTTTTTTTACCTTGAAGCAAAGCGTTTGTGGCAGTGGCGGAGCAGCCATAGTGCCAATGTGTATATGCGAATTATTAGTAGACTTGATATTCTAAGATGGCGGACCAAGGTCCATTTAGACGTTAAGAAATTTGTAAGCTCAAATATAATTCTTTAAATCAGCAATTTCCTAGCGTTATAAGAACTATTGTAAAATGATGAAGCTAATAAATTTTTTATTGAATTGATAAAAATCAACAACTCTTATAGCAAATATCGCGAGCAACGGCGTAGAAAACTGAAACGGATCTGAATCATCCGATACGTTCCGGGTTTTAACATTTTTTCTTTTTCTTGCTTCCAAGATCCTTTCTCTAAATCACAAGTTCCACTAGTTCACCGTCCTGTGAATACTTAGGCATCAGGTATACGTCTATCAGGGAATTTAAAGATGTTACTCATTAAACACCGTTAGTGTATAAAATTGAGTGAGGCGTGAGTATGTGTCATCTAAATGCGCAGAGTCTGTTTCTTAAAATAGATGAGTTTCTTGATTTATTTAAAAATTTGCATATTGATATTGGCCTCGATTCCCAGATCCGACGGGAGGGAAGTGAGTGCGGATTTGACACTTTGCGATTCTCAAATCCGCAGTCCCGGATTGGTTTAAATCGAAAATTCGGAGTGAAGATTCACGCGATAATGAAATATATGATGTCGGATTATCTCAGGCGCATTTGTCGTTCAGATCCGCAGAAAATTTGTTGCGGATCACACTTTTACAGCGCGGAAAATGTCAAAAAGAAATTCGGGGTTGCGGATCTGAGAATCGCAAAGTGTCAAATCCGCAACTCACTTCCCTCCCGTCGGATCTGGGAATCGAGGCCATTATTGGTATCTCTGAAACTTGGTTAAAGCCGCATATCTCAGATGAAATTATATCGCTTCAAAATTATTCGATTTTTCGTAATGACCGAGTTTCTCGAAGTGGAGGTGGTGTAGCTCTCTATGTTGAAAGCAACCTCAATCGCAAGGTTATAGCAAGATCTGGTGATAATGACAGCATTTAATATATTTTTGTCGAAATATATGTGGTTTCTGGTAAGTGCCTTGTTGGTACAATTCACAAACCCCCAAATATTCATGATTGGTCTCCTCTTAATCTTCTTCTTGCTGAGCTTTCTCACTCATATGCTCACATTCTGATTTGCGATTATTTCTTTCCGACTTGATTGCCCAAAAAAGTTGTGCTGAGAGCCTGCTGGACATTTTAAGCACTTACGGTCTTTCTGTTGTTAACAGTCATCCAACTCATTTTACTAATACATCTTCAACCCTTTTGTGTCTTCTACAAGTGGATGATATTGCCTTGGTGTCTTTTAACAACCGCAGTACCAGCTTTCCCTAGACATGACCTTGTATTCGTTTCGTATTAAATAGAAGTGACCAACAGAGAGTTTCTTTTCATATAGGGATTTCAAAAGCATTCGTCTAGATGAAATCTTCTTAGAAAGATCATTCTTACATTGGGATCAAGTATACTCCATGACATCCGTTAATGAACAACTAATTTACTTTGAAAGTCTAGTGTCCTATATCTTCGAAAAATATGTATAGAATTTTTCAAACTCTGTGACCCAAAAAATTTTAGCAGTTCTGCTCACCTCGTTGCCAAATTTTATAAATATTGTTCTATCATTTCCCCTCTTTTTAGTTAAAACGGCAACAAACACTGAAAAAACTCAACAAAATAATTTGGGAAGGGATGTGCGCATGCCGAATGAATAAAGTTAATTTATCTTTCTATGTGTTGAGCAGAGCTTTACATGTAAAGCCCCTGCTCAACAAAGGCAGTTTATTCAACATAATAAGCATAATTTTACTTTAATTATGCAAAATATTTCTCATTTCTAAATTTAAAATAATTTAAAAAAAATGCAAAAAAAAATTCCTTTGAATAAATGAGCGTTTTCATTCATAAACCGACAGTTCCCCGCAGTCGCAAGCAATACAAAATCCCCGGGCAGAAGCGCGTATGCGACTGGCAGGAAACGTCAACAATCTAATAACCAAAGTGATAAAAACACAAATTTCGTATTTTTTAGTAGAAACTACAACAAATTATTTCTGTAGCATATGTGTAAAATATAATAACCTTAAAACAAAAAAAATATATAAAAACGGGTGTTTTTCAGTCATAATTTGTAAATTTTTTAAATAATCATTGAAGTCCCAGAAAAATACACCTCCCTTTAGCAATACGCAGTCGCGACTGATTACATGGCAGCAAGTGATTTGATAGGAGGAGTTAACTGAAGCTTTTGTCTGAGCTTTTAAACATTTTTAAGAGCTTAGCTGGGGAACATGCGCGGGATGTCACGAGGTTTGAAAACAACTTTACCATTAAAAATACGTCGAATAACGGATTCTAGTTGCCCTTGGTTCACCACTATAATGTGCGTGCACTAATTTCTGCACGAGATATTGCCTACCGTAGGTGGAAACGCTTTAGAACACCAGAGTTGTGGGACGGATATCGCCACTTACATAATCAAACTTCTTTTCTTATCCGGCGCTCCAAAAGAAGATATTATAGCTCTTAATTTAATTCCTATCTACCGACAAAAGCATTGTGGAGAAATCTGAATACCTGTGGCCTCGGAAAAACCAAATCGCATATTGTTGCAGAAGGTCCTAACGAGATTAATCGTAAGTTCTCTGAAGTATTCCTCTCCGATAACCATGAAAAAATTAGTAATGATTTTCTTGGTAGTTTTCCCTCAACTGGGTTTACTATATCTTCTTTTAGTATAGTATAGTGCTATCTTCTTTATAAAATCAAATGCTGTAGGTTTGGACAACTTACATCTGAAATTTATTAAATTAATTCTTCCGCTTATCCTTTTCCCCGTTGCACACATTTTGAATACAATTATTTTAACGTCGGTATACCCGTATAGCTTGAAAAGAGCTAAAGTTATTCCTATCCTGAATACCGTCCAATATCTACCCTTCCCCTTTCCTCAGCAAAGTGTTTGAAAAACTATTTCATCGTCAAACATTTAGATATATTAATGACCGTAAACTTTTGTCTGATTATCAATCTGGTTTCCGCCCTCAACATAGCTGTGTGACGGCATTACTGAATATCTCAGGTGACATCCGTGAAACCATGGTGTGTGACATGGTTACTGTACTAGTACTTTTTGATTTTTCAAAAGCATTTGACACGGTAAACCATAAGCTATTGTTAAAAAAACTTAGCCTTAAATTTTATTTTGTTCGCAGCACTCTTAGACTTGTGCAGTCATATTTGGAGGATAGGGAACAATACGTTTTCTGTAATAATAATTGTTCAACCCAATCTAAGTGCATTTGTGTCGTACCTGTACCTCAAGGGTCAATCCTGGGACCTCTTTTCTTCGCCACGTTTATTAATGACCTTCCGGCTATTATTAAGAGCTGCAAATTTCATTTATATACTGATGATCAGTGGCGTAGCGTGCAGGGTGCCGAGGGGGCCATTGCCCCGGGCGGCGTAGTTGTTGGAGGCGGCGGCCAAACTAGGCTAGAGATCTTGCCGGCAGCATGAAGCCCTAACCATTGCGACATCCAGCACGATGTCCTGGCTGATGGTGTCTACAGGCCAAACCCAAATGGGAAGGGAAGTGAAGTGAGGTGAAGTTAGGTACCATTCCATAAATGTATGAGAGCAAGGGCGGCGCTTTCATAGGTGAAAATGGTGCACTTGCACCGGGCGCAATTTCAGAAATTAAGATTTAAAAAAAAATTTAAAAAATTTAAAAAGTGATCCCATTGTCATATATTACACGGAATGCATCTGTGCGTTTTACCATTGTCTTCTGCAAGGTGTGACCAATGCAATTTCATTTAGTTCGCCTGATTTTGTCGTCTGTCCTTTCTTGGCTGGTCACGGTGCCATAGGTCATGATTTGTAATTCAAATTAGTCGTACAATTATAGATCATTACTTCGGCGAGAAACACCTGGATCGCCTCTGTTCTGAAGTTTTTGAAAGCGGCTTCTATGTCCAGTAAGGCTGTTAAGTGGACTGCTTTGTTATGTAAGACTCTACCGTAGAAACCAATTACATGCAGTGCAGTGACCATCTATTATCCTTCGAAATATAAAGGATTGGAGAACGACATGAGACCTCCGATATGGAGATTCGAGTTTATAGTATTATTAGTGCTGAAAATAGTTAAGGAAGTGCAGCTCATAATGAAAATCATCGGAGAGCATTACTCAGCATTAGCGGGAGAGTTTTGTGAACTTAAAGCGTAAGTAAATTCAGCACAAAAGCAAGATCGCGAAGCAAATCCTGATTAGACAAAGGCAAGGGCGTGCTTTCATAGGTGCAACTGGTGTGTTTGCACTGGGCGCAATTGGACAGGGCGCAATTTAAAAAAAAAATAAAAGAAAAATTCCGTGCCTTCATTCTCAATGAGTGTTTGTGTCGTCTTTCATTTTCCTTTACTGCCATCAAAAAAATGAACAACAACCAATTTGGAAGTAAGTGGATGTTACATCAGCTTTAGTGGAAGTTACGTCTACTTTACTTCTGCGTTACTTTTGGCGTTTGGTTTTATTTCTGGACTATAAATATGAACCTTATTTCTGGACTAGCGCATATGAAACACGATAGGTGTGCATTGGCAGCTGACAGCGGATTGTCAAATTGTAAATAAATCAGTCGGTTAGATTGTGGTGAAAAATTGATTCAATTGTTTATTTTCAGATGAATTGTAGTTTTGTTGTAAGTTCGTTCGTTCGTTTTTATACAAACAGAGTGACGTTGCTCTCTTGTATGAAACTCTTTAATGTGCATGGAAACAGCGATATTAAAATTCCCTTCTTTTATGACGCGGGCTGTAAATGCTGGAGTTTGAGAAGGGCTCCAACAGCTGCCGCATTTGTCGTTAAAATCGCCTGTAATAGTATTGTGCTACGATGATGGGAAATGCAACCTCCAGATATTGAAACAGAGAAGAGTTTAAGCTTAAGCTCGCGATTCCAGCTCTCTGGGTTTGTTAAAATTTATAAATTAGGCCAACCTTGAAGCACGGATATAGCCTGCGCCAAAACAATTGGAAATCTCAAAATCGATTTTTTAATGCGCAGTGAAAGTCTCAAATCCTCACCACGAAAGTAGATTCGAAAAGAAAAATGCATCTCGTCATTCCGTTCGTTTAAAGCCCCAAATCACCCGCTCATTTATATTTTCAATCACAATTCAATCCGTCTCACTACGCGACTCTTGTCCTGGTCAGATGTTATGGGGGCAGCAAATTTATGGTTCGCCCCGGGTGTCACAAATCCACGCTACGCCACTGCTGATGATACTCAATTATATATATCTAGACCAATTGGTTTGATCGAGGATGCGGTAGCTAGAATCAACGAAGATCTACATTCCATATATGAATGGAAGAGATGTAACAAGCTCAGACTCAATGCAAACAAGTCTAATGTACTTGTTATATCCAGGTCAGGTGTTGACAGCAACGAATTTCCTAGGGTAATCCTTAACGGCACTGCCTTGCCCTATAAAAACTTTGTAAAAAACCTGGGTATAATATTTTTGATAATACACTAGCTTGGGGTAATCACGTTAGCTCTCTTGTTACTTAGGTATATATGCTGTTCTAGGAAAACTATCTGTCTCTGCTTATTTTACTACTCGGAATACTAAATTCTTGCTGGTGAAAACACTTATTGTTCCAATGCTGACATATGGATGTGAATTGTTTTGTAAGTCTGTGTCTGTTATCTTTAATAACCCAGCGGGAAATGGAGTGCTCTAAGAGCCATCTTTGAGCGCACCAAAAGGAGCTTACAGTGCTTCCGTTCCCATACCAGTTCCATATTCTGTTTTTATGCTCCCAAAAAGGCGTTGTTGGAGCATTATAAAAAAGATTTTTAAAAAAGAAATATTCATGGGCGCCTGTGGGTATGTGATCCGGTATCGGAAAGCTTTTGTTTTCTTCATCTTTTGCAATTGCCTTTTTCTTTCCAAGCCCGAGAGTGGCTTTACCAAAGCAGTTCCCCAACTAAATTCTATCCACTTCTAAAGCTGCATGTCCTCCGTATCGGACGAAAGCCGGGCTATGGAATATGCTAATGTCACAGTTTATGGGCATGAAGATAATTGCCCGTTTTCTTTTTTTTCTATAAAATTTTTGAAAGCTACAGGAAAGCTCCCTTGAGAGTGCTCCAAGTGCACTCCCCTATGCAGTGCTCCCAATTTCTCCCACTGGGAAGCTTAATGTTGCGTTTAATTCCTGCGTTCGTTATGTGTACAATATTAGACCACAGTGGGAAAAAGGAGTCCTCAGTGCCATCTTGGAGCGCACCAAAAGGAGCAGAGAGTGCTCCCGTTGCCATAACCGTTCTATATTCTTTTTAACATTGCATGTCATTGCGAGGGAGCATACGTTTTTATGCTCCCAAAAAGGCGTTGTTGGAGCATTATAAAAAAGCTTTTTAAAAAAGAAATATTCATGGGCGCCTGTGGTTATGTGATCCGGTATCGAAAAGCTTTTATTTTGTTTATCTTTTGCAATTGCCTTTTTCTTTCCAAGCCCGAGAGTGGCTTTACCAAAGCAGTCCCCCAACTAAATTCTAACCACTTCTAAAAGCTCCTTGTCCTCCGTATCGAATGAGAGCCGGGCTATTGAGTATGCTAACGTCGCATTTTATGGACATGAAGATAATTGCCCGTTTTCTTTTTTTATATAAAATTTATAAAAACTCCAAGAAAGCTCCCTTGAGAGTGCTCCAAGTACACTCCCTTGTGCATCGCTCCCAATTTTTCCCACTACTGGGACGTTTCGACCATGTCTTAGTATACATATGTCAGATCTGTGTTTGGATGTACGCTATCCTCATATTTTGATTTTCGTATTGTCTGGTTCCTAAATAAAATTATTTTATTAAAGAACCCAAAGTACCTTTACGATAGAATTAATTTAGCGAATTCTATCATAAAGTATAGCATTTCCGAAAAACAGTTCTTTGTTCGTACTATTAGGTTGTGGAACTCCCTACCATTAAATGTACGACGAAGCAGCAGCAGTAAAAAAACATTTTGCTTCACACTAAATTTGTCTCAATTTTCGTTGACTATGTATTCATTTTTATTTCCTTTATTGATTTTTTTAATGTTATTTCTGCTACCTTTTTGTGTATAGCCTATACATATTAAAAGACTCATATGTCTTAATTGTATAGTGTAAAAATAGAAATAAATAAATAAAACTAGTTGGGATGTGGGTTCGACCCTTTCGGTCCACACGATCAACTTCCCAGTATGATGGATGTTGAATATTATGATTGGATATTTTAATAATAAATGAACAATAGGCAATATAGAATATACATATGTATAAAACCGAGAATTTTTCCCAATTGTTTATCAATATTTTCGCTAAAATGTCAAACTAAATGTGCGCACTTACAAGATTAGGATGACGAAAATGTAATATAAAATTGACAAAAATCACTTAAGTCATTTAAACCAAAAAACCGCTGGACCGAATATTATAAAAATCTTTTCAGATTATATTGTCGCTAATACGCTTCGAACGGCACCTCAAGTAAGTCAATATCTTTCGTGGTTCGGGAGATATCGTGCAGGTACAAAAATCACTTACGTCGCTTAAACAAAAAAGGCTGGACCGAATTTCATGAAAATCTTTTCAGATCATATTTCGGTTAATACGCTTCGAACGACACCTCAACAAAGTCGATATCAGTTTTGGTTCGCGCGATATCGTGCAGGAAAAAATGACCACATCCGTACGCACACACACACATACTTCCTCCCAATTTTTTGCTTAAAATGCTCCTGGTACCTTGAAAGATGAAAATATGTTGAAATTTTCGATTTCGATTTTCGGACCGATTATTACAATAACTTCCTATACTGGGAAGTTAAAAAATAAAAATGCGTTATTAATCCTGATGTTTCTGACGCATAAAACAATTTCCTAAAAAAGTTACATACAAGAATGACTCAGCTGGTATATTTTTCCGGATAGTGTGTGTTAGCGGGAATTGGCTCCCTACCAGTTACAAAACTCCAGTCTTTTGTCCAAAGCCCATGTCAGCAGTCCTTGTATAGGTGTCTAATGGTATTAATGAAAACCTCCTGCATGTATTATCTTCCAAATTTTGCATGTAGACATATGTAATTATGCTGTAATGACAAGTGGTTGATACTAATTCATTAATTTATTGCTTCCAGGATCCTTTCTCTAAGTCACAAGCTGACTAGTTCACCGTCCACTCGGCGCGTTGTAATCGATCTTGTGAATTCTTTGGCATCAGGTATACGTCTATGAGGAAATTTAAAGATGTATTCCAAACGTAGGTGCCCATAAGTGACATATCAACATATTCTTCATTCGAACAGTGTAAACTCAAGTGTTTAATTTCTAAACACCTAAATAGTCCATTCAAAACGCGGGGGGGGGGGTGTTCCAAAATAACACCGTTAAGAAAATCGAACCCTAAAGGTTTTTGGGGTCGCTGATCACGAAAATCGAGGTCCCGCGGTCCTAAAATTAGGGCGTCACCCCTAAAAATGCAAAAAACACCCCTTTTTAGGGGGTTTTCGCGATTATTTCAGTAATAATGAAAACTAATGCGAAGAAATGCAATTTTTTAATATTTATTTGAGAAGGTGGTTGATTTATACTAACTTAAGGCGAACTTAATGGTAAGGGGTACTCCTAAAGGCTTGAAAGTACCCCTAAATTGGCGAAAAATGGGAAAAATTGTAAATTTTTTTTTCGAGTTTGTGCTTCAAATTCGATTGTGGGCGTACCGTCAGGTAAAATAAATTAGTTTTAACCCTTAAGGGGTTAAAACTACCCCTTTTTAGGGGGTTTTCGCGATTATTTCAGTAATAATGAAAACTAATGCGATGAAATGCACTTTTTTTAATTATTTATTTGCGAAGGTGGTTGATTTATACTAAATTAAGGCGAACTTTATGGTAAAGGGTAGTCCTAAAGGGCTGAAACTACCCCTAAATCGTCCAAAAATGGCAAAAATTGTAAACATTTTTGGAACGAAGTTCCTTATCGCGCGTTGCGAAAGGGGGCTAGACGGAAAAAATTAAGACCAAAAGTTGTAACGACACTTTTTGGTATAGTGTGCCGTGCAGCGTGCGCATGTTTCCCTGTCTGTCTCTCTCTATCTCTCTCATAGAAAGCAAGCCAGTTATTTTCGTTTCGTCTTTCTATTTCCATTGTACAGTGTGGTGTCGCGACGATTATTTTTTTGAGTGTATACAGGTTGTTTTTGTTGTTTTTGTTATTTTTGTTGTTTTTCTTGTTTTTGATGTTTTTGTTGTTTTTGTTGTTTCTGCTGTTTTTGTTGTTTTTGTTGTTTTTGTTATTTTGTTGTTTTTGTTGTTTTTGTTGTTTTTGTTACTTTAGTTGTTTTTGCTGTTTTTGTTGCTTTTGTTGTTTTTGTTGTTTTTATTGTTTTTGTTGCTTTTGTTGTTTTTGTTATTTTTGTTGTTTTTGCTGTTTTTGTTGTTTTTGTTGCTTTTGTAGTTTTTGTTGTTTTTGTTGCTTTTGTTGCTTTTGTTGGTTTTGTTTTATTTGTTGTTTTTGCTGTTTTTGTTGGTTTTGTTTTATTTGTTGTTTTTGCTGTTTTCGTTGGTTTTGTTGTTTTTGCTGTTTTTGTTGTTTTTGTTGTTTTTGCTGTTTTTGTTGTTTTTATTGGTTTTGTCGCTTTTGTTGATTTTGCTGTTTTTGCTGTTTTTGTTGTTTTGTTGCTTTTGCTGTTTTTGTTGTTTTTGCTGTTTTTGTTGTTTTTGCTGTTTTTGTTGGTTTTGTTGTTTTTGTTGTTTTTGATGTTTTTGTTGTTTCTGTTGTTTTTGTTGTTTTTGACGTTTTTGTCGTTTTTGTCATTTTTGTTGCTTTTGTTGTTTTTGATGTTTTTGCTGTTTTTGTTGCTTTTGTTGTTTTTGTTGCTTTTATTGCAAGTACAAGTGTTGCAGATTTATGTGCAGCAGAGTGTGTAATGGAAAACGGCGTTACCGTAATCATGGCAGTCATAAATGTCTCACCAAATAACAAATTAATAGATATTCAGGAGTTCATTCATCGAGCACTGCTAGAGTATTCTAAAGATGTATCTCGAACGCTTAGCAGATACAACAAAAATTTAGATAAAGTTCCACTCATTTTGGCCGGTGATTTTAACATCAACTTCAGTAATGAAAAATCAAAACCATTACTACAGTTTCTAGAGGAAGAATTTGATTTAAGAATAAACAATAATCCAGCAGAATCAACAACAAAATATAATACTACCATTGATGCAGTTTTTTCAAGACATTTACATAAATAAAATAGAATCCCAAACATATGTTTCCTACTTAAGTTACCACAAGCCAATTATTACTAAAATTGAGCTTACTGATTAAGTTTATATTACATTATATTTATTAATAATAAAAAAAAATAGTATTATAACTTAAAAACAAAATTTTTATTACAATTCCTTCACTAATTAATCGAAAGGGACTTCGTTCCATCCGGGTGTCCCTTGACACCTCTTTGTTTTTTTTTTTCAAGTTTATGCTTCAAATTCGATTGTGGGCGTACTGTCAGGCAAAAATAAATTATTTTCAACCCTTAAGGGGTTAAAACTACCCCTACTATAATAAAAGCAACTTTATATAAAAAAAGGAAATGTCTAAATCCACTGGAAAACGCGAAACGCAAAACGCGAAACGCGAAAACTCGGAAATTGATATATCCACATGCGAAAACGATATATCGCCACGCGATTTCCGAATGTCAGTCATTTCGAATATTTTAATTGTTGTCCGAGTGAGTAAATTTGAACGCGCGCGAAATTTTTATTTTGGTTATATTTGTTTTTTCTTTTGATAAACAAAATTTAAATTCTTTTAATATTATTTTTATTAACAAAATTTAATTAACAAAAAATTGATGACAACCGTCAAAAAATTATAAGGTTAGGAAGTAGCTGTCAAAATAGCTACAACGTTTGTAAAGGCGTATTTCCAAATACGCCTTTATTTTTCTTAACCTAAAATAGTTCAAATTCTACAAGAAATCATTCGGACAACAATTAAAATATTCGAAATGACTGATATTCGGAAATCGCGTGGCGATATATCGTTTTCGCGTGTGTATATATCAATTTACGGGTTTTCGCGTTTTGCGTTTCGCGTTTTCCAGTGGATTTAGACACTTCCATAAAAAAAATTGCAAAATTTTTTCTTTGCTTTTTGTTTGAAATTTGGTTCAAAAACTATTATCAGCAAAAAAATTAATTTTTTCTACTCTTAAGGGGGTACAACTACCCCCACTTTAAAATTGTAATTGAAACAAACAAAAATTTATTGTTTATTGTCATTACAACATTTGGAACATTTCACTATAAACCCCTTTGTACAGAGGTTAAACCACCCCTAAAGAAAAAAAAAGAAAAAATATATTGAGAAATATTTCATTTCGTGCAATCTTTAAATAAACTCTGCATTATTGTAAAAACGACAATCACACAATAATTGCGAAATATGTACCCTAATTTATTTGAGGTACTTCTGAATAATGGGGTGGTCCGTTTTTTTACAATGACATTTAGGCAGGTAAAAACGGAGGCAAAGTAATAAAATTAAGATATTTTTTTTTATATGACACACTAGAGACTTAGGGAAGGCCCCTTTGTACTGTCGACCATGTATTTATTTTGAAATGTCGAACAGCAGCTCTAGTCGGAAGATAGAGAGAGAAGTGAAGGAAAGAACTGTCACAACCTAGCTGCGGTATTTTGATTTCACCTACTCCCAACCATTTCGCGACTCTGACACCGGGGCATCGAGAACAACTCGCTGGAGTGTTATGCCTCCTGAAACGAGTTGAATCTCATCAACCAACCGATGACATGCGCTTAGTGGAGCGGGGAAGAGAACTAGTGAAGGCTATGACAGAAGGAATCAGGAATGCAAAGAGGGAAGAAGAAAGAAGAAAAGTTATGTAGGCGGAAATTGGGAAAGGCTAGGACCGTGGCACCGCCGGGAATCGAACGCGGGACCTCTGGGGATAGTAGTCAGCCGCCTTACCCCTAGACCGAGGCCCCGAATTTGTTTTTTAGTAAATTTTAATTGCAGTTACTTGGAAGTTGAAGTAATAAACTAATTTAGTGAGGAATGTAATGTGATGTATGATTATACAAAAAGGTTTTTTTTTTTTAAAAATGAAGTCAGAATCGAATTTGAAGCATAAACTTTAAAAACATTCTTTTTTACAATTTTTGCCATTTTTCGCCAATTTAGGGGTAGTTTCAAACCTTTAGGACTACCCCTTATCATAAAGTTCGCCTTAATTTAGTACAAATCAACCACCTTCGCAAATAAATATTAAAAAAAGTGCATTTCATCGCATTAGTTTTCATTACTGAAATAATCGCGAAACCCCCCTAAAAAGGGGTGTGTTTTGCATTTTTAGGGGGGACGCCCTAATTTTAGGACCACGGGACCTCAATTTTCGTGATCAGGGACCCCAAAAACGTGTAGGGTTCGATTTTCTTAACGGTGTTATTTTGGAACACCCCCTAGTTTTCAATGAACTATATTGTAGGGGTAATTTTAACCCCTTAAGGGTTGAAAATAATTTATTTTTGCCTGATGGTACGCCCACAATCGAATTTAAAGCCTAAACTTGGAAAAATTTTCTTTTTACAATTTTTGCCATTTTTCGCCAATTTAGGGGTACTTTCAACCCTTTAAGAGTACCCCTTACCATTAAGTTCGCCTTAAGTTAGTATAAATCAACCACCTTCGCAAATAAAGATTAAAAAAAGTGCATTTCATCGCATTAGTTCTCATTATTACTGAAATAGTCGCGAAAACCCCCTAAAAAGGGTTTTTTTTGCATTTTTAGGGGTGACGCCCTAATTTTAGGACCGCGGGACCGCGATTTTCGTGATCAGCGACCCCAAAAACCTTTAGGGTTCGATTTTCTTAACGGTGTTATTTTGGAACACCATAACGCGCGTTTTGAATGGACTAAAAGCATTTAAACCGTTGTGGACGAATTTTATACACTTAGCGGTGTTTAATGAGTAAATAGTTAAGTGTTTAATAAGTAGCCGTTTACAGCGCGTTTTTGGTTATGAATAATAAAAATTATACTGACAAAACTATTAATCAATCTTAAAATATGCTCCCCACCGTAAAATTCCTTTTCTCCTTATTTTTGGGATTACTATTTATGAGTAATACCCGACAGTGAGAATGGGGAAACTAACGGTACTATTTTGAAAGAAAAAGCGAAAATTGTGAATGGACCTCATAGCCTTATGACACTGGCTTTATCGTAGGCTGAAAATGCTGCCTTGGCTAGGCTGAAAATGACGAAATCTGTTATACTGTGGGACAGAGATAGCATGTGAGAGTAAGAACGATTATCTGATTATTATAACAAATAGTTGTTATGGGGAGAAGAAATCCGTTGGAAATATTTGAAATATTCAAATTTATTATGATTAAAATTAATTTAATTTAAATTTATTGTATTTAATATTAAACATGGTCAACATCAGGTAAATTAAAATTCTTTGTCCTCTTCCTTTCAATTTGCTACTTCCTCATTAAAAAATCTTGTTTGACCTGAGTCCTCCAGAGTAAAACAATAGCTTCAAATATTTTCAAAAATACTTCGACAACTATATAAAAAAAATAAAAAAAAAATTTTTTTTTTCTTTTAGACTCCTCCAATTCGCAACACGACCCGCCCGTTGTAATAACAAAAATATGTCTCCCACACTTTGAAATTACTTTGGGGCAATCAAAACTCGCACTAAACACATCAAAAATTGTTTGGAGCGATTTTATTCCGGAGCCCCAATTCTAAAAATTTACCCTTCAATAACATATCTATTATTTATTCTCACTTTAATTATATATATTATATAGGAGTATTATATTACTATATTTGCTGCCACTTCAATTATAATTATTTCAATTTATTACTTAAATTTATTTTGATTCTCACTCACTGTTATAAAAAGTCTAGAGTTGTAGCAAACTGTTATAAAAAGCATAGAAAAAAGAACATGAATTTCATTCTTTTCCTATGCTTTTTATAACAGTTTTCTATACTTTTTATAACACTTAAAATTCAGCCAAGAAAAGTTTGAGTATATTCCTCTCACTCTTACATACGGGAAAATCGCCTTTGAATTTTTTCTTTCAGTTTTCAGCCTAGCCAAGGCAGTATTTTCAGCCTACGATGAAGCCAGTGTCATAAGGCTATTAGGTAGAGACTTGAAATTTTCACAACTTGTAGCGAATTGTATAAACTAAACATAATTTATCATTCCACGTTCAATTTTCGCATACTTTCTTTGTAAATAAACCAACGAGTTAGAACATTTTTGCCAATTTCGAGCAAGATTCGTTCCGCTGACCTTTTATTAGTCAAGTCACGGTCTATTCTCTTACGCAGGCCCCGTTGTGTTACTTTCTCTTTTCAGCAGCCCCGATTTTCGTCATGTACCTGTTTTCCATAACTATTGAAAAACTATTTATTTTAGCTGATTAAACCGAATTTGAAGCATAAAGTTTAAAAAACATTTTTTACAAACCTTTATATTTTCATTTGATGATGTAGGGATAGTTTCAGACCTTTACTACTATCCCTTATCATAACATTTGCTTTGTTATAAATCAACCACTTTTTAACATAAATATTGCAAAAAATGTATTTTATTGGTTTATTTTTGATTATAATTAAAATTATTGCGAAAATCCTTAAAAAAGGGAGTTTTTAAGCATATTTAAAGGTGATATGCATATTTTAATACTGTGGGACCCCGATTTTCGTAATCAGCGACCCAAAAAACATATCAGGAACGATTTTCACAACAGTGAATGTTTTGACATAACAACAATGTTTTGACTTAATCAATTCGTCGATTTGTGCAAGTTAAAAAAATTGTAATTTAAAAAATTATAATTTTATGGCGGTGGCGGCTAAACAATCGAGGAACTACTATGTGCTACTTCGCATGAAATTTTATTAACTTCCCAGTATAGGAAGTTATTGTAATCGGTCCGAAAATCGAAATCGAAAATTTCAACGTATTTTCATCTTTCAAGGTCCCAGGAGCAATTTTTTAAGCAAAAAATTGGGAGGAAGTATGTGTGTGTGTATGTGCATACGGATGTGGTCATTTTTTCCTGCACGATACCGCGCGAACCAAAAAAGATATCAACTTCGTTGAGGTGTCGTTCGAAGCGATTTAACCGAAATATGATCTGAAAAGATTTTCATAAAATTCGGTCGAGCAGTTTTTTTTTTTGAAGCGGCGTAAGTGATTTTTGTACCTGCACGATATCGCCCGAACCACGAAAGATATTGACTTACTTGAGGTGCCGTTCGAAGCGTATTAGCGACAATATAATCTGCAAAGATTTTTATAATATTTGGTCGAGCCGTTTTTTTGTTTAAGCCGCGTAAGTGATTTTTGTACCTGCACGATATCGCCCGAACCACGAAAGATATTGACTCACATGAGGTGCCGTTCGAAGCGTATTAGCGCCAATATAATCTGAAAAGATTTTTATTATATTCGGTCGAGCGGTTTTTTGGTTTAAATGACATAAGTGATTTTTTTACCTGCACGATATCGCGCGAACTATAAAAGATATCGACTTAATTGACGTGCCGTTCGAAGAGTATTAACCAAAATATGAATATGGTGCCGAAAAAATAATATTAATGAAGAAATGCTCTGAAAAAAATTTCATAATATTCGGTCGGGCCTTTTTTGTTTAAATAGAAAAACTTCGGCTATTTGTCGGAAAGACCTTAAATTGACAAGTTTTGCTAATATCTAATAAACTCGATGGAATGAGACCCGTTCTAAACAAAGTGGTCTTTTTTGGGTTCTGCACAGAGATAGCCTTGTCACTTGTCAAAATCCGACAACCTTTCAAAATCGTGCAAAAATTTTGTTACCCTTTACAAGCAGCGCGAATTTTTCAAACCTTGGATTAGCAGTTTTTGACGGGGAATTACTTTCTACGCGTGATACAGTTTCAGAAAATTGCGGTTAATCCCGGGATTCCCAGTAGTTACCGCAAAATTTGTTCTTTTTCGTCAAGTCTGACAAGTACTTAACAGTTACAGTTTTGCTAATATCTCC
This sequence comes from Thereva unica, assembly GCA_949987705.1. Classification (NCBI taxonomy): domain Eukaryota; kingdom Metazoa; phylum Arthropoda; class Insecta; order Diptera; family Therevidae; genus Thereva; species Thereva unica. The sequence goes on from OX465282.1 coordinate 53,238,707, forward strand.
GGAAAGCTTTGGAATTTCCAAATGAAGTCATTCGCTTCTCAGTTTGTCAACGGCGTTTCAGCACGCTCAATACGAATCTGAACACTCGCTTTAGTGCAGCGAACGAAATACGGAGGACATGTTTGTTTGCTAACGTTCAGGAAAAACAAATTCTCTAGAAAAATCCTGTGGATTTACTACTATTATAGTTATTTGAACTAGCTTCTCTCGGGATTGCTTTGTCATCAGTTCTGATACTAGCCAATTTTCCACTAGTGCCAAACGTATAACTATTTTGTAAGAAGTCAGTTTATTCCATCTTCGTTCATCATACTGGGGTTAATCGTTTGGACCGAATTGGTCAAACCCACATCCCAACTAGTTTTCATTTCTTTGTTAGACTCTTGCACTGTATACATCACCCCGAAAACAGGTGCTTTTTCTATATCCATTCTGATTAGATTAATGTTGTAAGGGATTACAAATAATTATTTTACCATTTTTTTGTGCATCACGTAATTATTTTTTTTTCTGAAGTCGCTTTTTAAAAATTTATTTTATTTCGTACTTTCATTTTTTTTCCTGGACAATTTAGTCTATTCATTAAGGTAGGTTTATACGGAACGATTTACTTGTGCATTTGGCTTGCGCAAGTGAATTTGCATAAAATAGATCGTTGCGTGTTAACTCAAATATTTAGCTTTCGCAAACCAAAAAGTTGGACTTGTACAAAATATCTCTCGGTTACAATCCTCAGCATGCGCATAGGTGAATGATGACGTTCGAAATATAAATATAATGCGCAATAACTAATGGAGGTAATTTTCACTTATCATTTTCACTCAGCTTATTTGCACAAATCGATTTGCGCCAGACAGTTTGCACAACAAATCGTTGCGTGTGAACCTACCTTTCCGAGAAGCATGACACGTCGCAGTCGATAAGAATTGGGCCAGTAGTGTAATAGTTTTTGCACTAATGTATTTGCGTATTCTCTGAGTAATTTAAAAAAAAACTTTTTATCGCAGTATTAGCCTCCTTTCGATCGTCGGCAAAGTATTTACGAAAATCATACAATCGAGGTTACAGAAACATCGAGAGCAAACGAGCAGGATAGAGCAAGCGGGATTCATCGAGGAGGTATTGATGAAATATTGGGACTCCGTCATCTAATGGAAGAAATAATTCTTCGCTGCTAACTGTCGTCGTTTTCATCGATTTCAATCCGCTTTTGAGTGCATCGATTGGAACAGCTTGTGGAAAGCTTTGGGAACCGAATGCGTGCAATTGAAAATCATCCAACTTCTCCAAACGTCGTACCGTCGTACGTATGGCTCAACCAGCAGCGTTCGTATTCGAAGCGACTTATCCGAGGAGCTCCGTCGTTGCTTCGCTACTTCTCTTGAACGTTGTGATCGACGCGATTATGCGTGAATCATTCGATGGACGACTCGGATTTCGATACGACGCCAACAATTTCGTAACCGACTAAATATTCGCCGACACGGATGCCGAAGCAACGGACATCTTGTACGACATTTCACGCATCGAATTAAAAATCCAATGACCCAAGTGCTCACAACGGATGGATCGACGGCCAGTGTTCACCTCGAAGGGGGCCAAATCGAACAGGTTCCGATGTTTAAATATTTGAGGAAACGAAAGTGGCATCGACGTCCAACGTTCACAGCCGCATTGGCCAGCCAACAACAACTCAAGTGGTGCATATGGAAGTGAACAAATATGACAATCAAAACAAAAGTACGCCTATACCGAACGTCGATCCTTCCGATTTTTCTTTATGGATCTGAAACGTAGACACTGCTCAAACCGGACGTCAAGAAGCTCGAGGTCTTCCAAATGCGATGCTTGAGGCAGATCATCAGTATCTTACTCCCCGATCGTCTTCGGAACGAGACAGTTAAACAAATATGTGATCAGCAGAAACTGATCGAAGAAGAAATGGAAAAATGTCGACTACGGTGGTTTGGAGATGTTTGCTAAAGAAGGCTGACTAAATATGTAAATAAAACTGTTCATAAAGTCGGTTAAACGGCTTCTTAATTAAAAATACTTGTACAGTCTGTATGAGTATACACCGGAGAGTTAGTAATTCATTACAACGTTAATCGAATCAGAATGGATTTAGAAAGAGAGAAAAAAATAAAAAAAAGTGGAACCGTCCCTCCGGGGTTTGAACTTATCTACAATGCTATACTTCACTAAATCAATGCCTTATGCCTACGAAAAGTTCAAATTGGATTAATAGTTTTTATGCCTAGCTTCGAACTCCTTTATTTAAAAAAATTGCACAACACTACCGTGGGAAATTACGCTTTCAAACAAAAGAAGAAAAAAGCAAAAAAAGCTATTGCGTTGCAAAGTGATGCGTGAACAGAACCAAAAAATACCTACACGTCGAATTGATGGCCTCCTCCTTTTTTGAAGGCGTTCAAAAAGGAAGGCACATTAATACTTACCTATTTTTTTTAGCCAAACCAACAATTAATTAACAAACCCGTTTTTCAGTCCTTCCACTGTTTACGGTCTTACAAATAGGTCCTGGGCATTGTAGTGCTCCATCAGGGGAGCTTGGAAATTGCTTACCTAATAATGAATGTGCTATAAGAGGGGGAATTCCAGCAGGACCCTGTGCTGGGGGATATGGAATTTGTTGTGTTTGTACGTTCAATATTGATTCAATTTGCTTCAAGTTAAATCTACTTCATTTAAAGTTATGCAATCTTGTGGTGGTGTAATTCGAGAGAATGGAACATATTTCGTCAATCCAAATCATCCAGACGCTTATGATGGCACTGGGAGTTGTCAAGTTACGGTTATGAAAATTCATCCTGATATTTGTCAATTGAGGTACATTATTCCCTTATTAATATTATTTCGCACTTAATTATCACTTTTCGCAGATTAGATCTGGATCTTTTTTCCATTGCTCCCCCGGAGGCTACAAATCACATTTGTAACCAGGATCAACTGCTGGTTTCAGGTGGAAGCCAAACTCCAATCATTTGCGGAACGTCATCGGGGGATCACAGTAATATTTTTAATGCCTTAAGTTTATTGTAAACCACTCGGCTTTTATTTCTAGTGTATATTGATGCCGGCCTTGGACAAAGCAATCCTATTGTCATTTCCATAGTCACAAGTGGACCTACATTTCCTAGAATTTGGCGAATTAGAGTTTCACAAATTCATTGCAGCAGTGTCTACCGTGCAGAACCTGGATGTCTGCAATATTACACAGGAATTAGTGGAAGAGTTAAAAGCTTCAACTACAACACAATATCAGGCCGACAATTATCAAATCAAGATTACAGCATTTGCATAAGAACTGAACGTAGTTTTTGTAGTATTCAGTACAATGCATGCCCGGATCCTGGTCAGTATACTGGCGGCATTAGGCATAAGCCCACATAATTTTCATTCAAATTTATAGAGAACGACCGTCCAAGATCGTTTACTTTATCTGGAAATTCAAACAGTGCTGTAATGGCAATGGTCGGAAGTGGCACTAGTGGACAACCAAATTCCTGTCCAAACGACTGGTTGCTCATTGGGTGTATTCGTGTGGCTGACAGAGTCCCTCCTGCAAATGCGTGCGAGGATCGAGTCTGCGGTGGAACGTTTAATGCTGAAGTTAGCACAACTCAAAGAACTGTTCAAAGTAAATAAATAATTTTTTTGTTTAATATTCAAAATTTACTTAATCTTATTTTTAGCGAGTGTCCGACCGTTTCGCCTTTATTTTCATACAGATGGAATTGAAGCTCCTAACGATGTTGATAATAGAGGTTTTTGCTTAGATTACGTTCAACAGCCGTGTACTAATGGGTGAAATGAAGATTTTCAGAGCTGAGATTTTTTTAATAAAATGCTGATTAAATTGTTAAGAATTACTTCTTTTATTTTTGTTTCTAAATATTACCATAGACTATTGACATATTTATTAAATCCAGTTTAATACTAATATCTCCGTGTTTGGATAAGTTGATAAAATGGTATGCTCTGTCGCCTTAAAGATATTTAGAACGAGTCCATGCTTTATGTTTGCTAGAATATCAGCAATATACCTTCTGTCTCTGGGTGAATGATGCATTTTTAGGTCGCGCTGAATTCGAGGTCAACAGAAATTTCACTAACTCGGCCTTACATTTGCTATCTGTCCTCATATGTTATAGCCGTGGAAATTAAGCATTGGGTTTTTTGAGCAGTAAGACGGGTTTTATTGCTGTTTTTTACGTTCGATTCGTGAGAGCGTCTACAAACTTTGTGCCCAGTAGTGATTAATTCATTTTTAAAAATGCATTTTGGCAATAAAAATGTGCATTTTAGAATAGCATCTCAAAGAGACGTTGAACACGATGAACACGAATAAAATGACGGCAATGGTCTCCGAGGTATCTGGTGCCCAGGGAGGGCGGTATCAACGTCGCCTGGAGTTGTATGGGAATTCGTAGGACAATTACTTATTCTGGGATTTTTGGGGTCGCTGAAAACAAATATATCGACGGCAACGGTCTCCGAGGTATCTGGTGCCCAGGGTGAACGGTATAAATGGAATCATCTAAAGTATTACATCATTTTTACGTGAATTGAAATGTATTATCCTAATTTATTTATTTATTTATTTAAGAGAACAAATCTGAGAGACATGATTTAGGGTACATAAAAAAATATAGTTACCTATAAAAAATATTGTAGGATTGTATTGTAATGTTGTTACATATAACTTTTATTAAAACTCGAGGTTGAGCACGGGAAAATTTTATATTACGTGCACCACAGGCACATAGCCAATCATATTACTGCGCATAGATTTTGACGTTCCCAGATACTTGGCACCCTGTGCAGAACTTCCCCATGGCGACTTCAACATTCCCCCCCTCCAGAAATAGTGCTAAAAAAGGTCATCAATTTCGCAAAATTGGCGCCCACTGTGCGTGCAACCCAAAAATTCACAATTTGTCACCCCGAAAAAAATGGAATAAATACATTTCGGCTTGAAACGAACATACAACATTATAAGACGACACTACTGATTTAATCCTGAAAAGGGCAGCTGCTGCTTCCCGTTTTCGTGTTTCGTCTTTACATCTTTTAGCATCTGGTAATACCGCCTGCAGTGGCAATACAAAAATGTTCATATTATATTAATGCAAGGTTAAAAATTCACCGCAACGCCTCTCGGTTATCTGCACGTATGTTGGGCAATATGAGATTAATTAAGAAAGTCATGACAGTGCCTTCTGGTGGACGATGTAAAAAGCGTGACACTTTTTACCTATATTCTTGTTTTACTAACACCGGAACTATTGGCTAGCGCCCACCCTTTTTTACATTTCCAAAGGTGGGCCCTTTCAATATACTGGCTGGCGCAATTAAAACTTTACACTTGAAATTATTTTTTTACTTTTTAGTTCATTTTAAACTAAAAGCATATATATTTTATTTTCTGCTTTTTAGTTTATTATATGTTTTCCCCGATTTTGTAGTACCACCATATTATTTAAAATTACGTAACACAGCTTACTGTAGTATACTCGTCATACACTTTCTTTTGGTACCCATACCGAGAGCGTTGAAAAGTAATAGGTAAATCACTATTTTGTGTTGGCCGCCATTTTAAATTTGGAATGGCGCACATAGCTAATAGCATTCTACTTGTCATATCTTTTCGTTTGATACCCATACCAATTGGATTGTAACGAAAAAGGTAGTCCGCCATTTTGAGTTGGCCAACATTTTGAGTTAGGAATGACACCAAATAGCTAATTGTATTCAAATTATCATTCCCTTTCATTTGATACCCGGCGAGCACAATTGCGAAATTCGTCCGCCATCTTGTAACTGCCATCTTGATTTATTTACAAAATGCCTAGATGAATATTTCCTGGCCAATTATTAAATTTCATTCATTGTGGAGCTATGTTTATACATACATACACCAAATTACGGATCGCCCGTCTCTATCAGTAAAATATTTTTTTTATCGAGTGAAAAAGAAGACCGTGCAAACGATCAGAAAGACTACGTCCCTATTATTACAATCAATAAATATCTTTCTTTACCTGGGCGACGAAAGTCAAAAAGTGGAGGTCATTCATAAAACAATGAAAGTTTCAGGAGAGGTAGTATTTGCAAGGCCAATAATAAATATCCACGTCTCCCTTTCGAAACCTTATTCAACTATCGCGTCACACTGAAAAACTGATAAGATAGTCGGAAAAAATATATCCCTGATAGAGTACAAACTTTTTTTGTCATTGCAAGTGTAGACCTGAGAGAGCTCTATTTATATGTATATCCATTGTTCCCTAAGTGAAGGGTTCCCTTTGTACGATCAAGACATATTTAGGAAAACATAGATATTTAGAAAAAGCTCTGTGAGGTCTACAATTGAATGATAAAAAGGTTTCATTTGCTTTCCTTCGGCTATCGGTTGGAGTTTTTGATCTAATCCGGTAGTCGGACACGATAGTCGGTACCGAAAATCGGATCTGATAGTCATATCCATCTAAAATACGGTCGCAAAAGTACTGAATCTTTCAATGAAAGTCCCATCGCAATACACACAGGCAGCAATTTTAAAAACTAGTTGGGATGTGGATTTGAACCCTTCGGTCCACACGATTAACTTCCCAGTATGATGAACGAAGATGGAATAAACTGACTTCTTACAAAATAGTTATACGTTTAGCACTAGTGGAAAATTGGCTAGTATCAGAACTGATGACAAAGCAATCCCGAGAGAAGCTAGTTCAAATAACTATAATAGTAGTAAATCCACAGAATTTTTCTAGAGAATTTGTTTTTCCTGAACGTTAGCAAACAAACATGTCCTCCGTATTTCGTTCGCTGGACTATGGCGAGTGTTCAGATTCGTATTGAGCGTGCTGAAACGCCGTTGACAACCTGAGAAGCGAATGACTTCATTTGGAAATTCCAAAGCTTTCCGGAGATATTAGCAAAACTGTAACTGTTAAGTACTTGTCAGATTTAACCAAAAAGAACAAATTTTGTGGTAACTATTGGAAATCCCGGGATGAACCGCAATTTTTTGGAACTGTATCACGCGTAGAAAACAATTCCCCGTCAAAAAGTGCTAATCTAAGGTTTGAAAATATCGCGCTGTTTGTAAAGGGTAACGAAATTTTTGTACGGTTTTGAAAGGTTGTCGGATTTTGACGAATGATGTTTTGTTCGAAGGCTATCGCTGTGCAGAAATCAAAAGAGATCACTTCGTTTAGAACGGGTCTCATTCCATTGAGTTTATTAGATATTAGCAAAACTTGTCAATTTAAGGTCTTTCTGACAATTAGCCGAAGTTTTTCTATTTAAACAAAAAAGGCCCGACCGAATATTATGAAATTTTTGACATGAATATGTCTTATCCCTGGGGTCTATTCAAAAGAATGTGCGGACCGGAAATCGTCTCATTCCTTGACTCATTTTGTTTTTGTTTTGTTTATTCTTTCGTCGTCATTGGGTGGACTTTTTTTGTACAATCGCTGCGAATTCTTGTTCCAAGAGTGAGAAAAAGTGTCGAGGATTTTTTTCTTTGTGTGAGATTTTTTAAACAAAAAAAAAAAAAAAACAAAAAAAAACCGTTCGACCGAATTTTATGAAACTGTTTTCAGATCATATTTTGGTTAATACTCTTTGAACGGCAAGGCAACTAAGTCGATATCTTTTATAGTTCGCGCGATATCGTGCAGGTACAAAAATCACCTATGTCATTTAAACCAAAAAACCGCTCGACCGAATATTATAAAAATCTTTTGAGATTATATTGTCGCTAATACGCTTCGAACGGCACCTCAAGTAAGTCAAAATCCTTCGTCGTTCGGGCGATATCGTGCAGGTACAAAAATCACGCCACTTAAACAAAAAAAAAAACGGCTCGACCGAATTTTATCAAAATCTTTTCAGATCATATTTTGGTTAATACTCTTCGAACGACACGTCAACTAAGTAGATATCTTTTATAGTTCGCACGATATCGTGCAGGTACAAAAATCACTTAAGTCATTTAAACAAAAAAACCGCTGGACCGAATATTATAAAATATATATTGTCGCTAATACGCTTCGAACGGCACCTCAAGTAAGTCAATATCTTTCGTGGTTCGGGCGATATCGTGCAGGTACAAAAATCACTGACGTCGCTTAAACAAAAAAAATGGCTGGACCGAATTTCATGAAAATCTTTTCAGATCATATTTCGGTTAATACGCTTCGAACGACACCTCAACGAAGTCGATATCTTTTTTGGTTCGCGCGATATCGTGCAGGAAAAAATGACCACATACGTACGCACACACACACACCCATACTTCCTCCCAATTTTTTGCTTAAAATGCTCCTGGGACCTTGAAAGATGAAAATACGTCGAAATTTTCGATTTCGATTTTCGGACCGATTACAATAACTTCCTATACTGGGAAGTTAATAGTTTTTGTAAATATTTCAATTATATTTATATATGTAGATAGATCGATAACCATATGAGCTTAGAAAAACACAATTATATTTTCAAATCACAGATAGACATGCCTTTTATATTTATATAGATAGATTAGAATGATACAACTCAGCTAATAGTATTCTACTTGTCATATCGTTTTGGTTTGATACGAGATTCGAGAAAAAGCTAATCCGCCATTTCGCGTTGGTCGCCATTTTGAATTTGGAATAGGTAATTGTACTGTACTTATAATCCCCTTTTATTTGATACCTATGTCGAGGGTCGGAGGACGCAATTGGGATATTCTGCCGCCGCGCCATCTTGATTTATTTACCAAGTGGTCAGATTTCATTGTCACGCGAACTATACGTGTGTGCAAAATTTCAAGTTCCCAGTAGGGAATTTACGAAGTCATGAAGTCGGAATGCAGTATATCTTTGTAGACATTGGAAGCAATGTGAATCGATGGCTATTGGAAGGAATGGTATTGCAAAGTGTCATGCATAAGGAACATGCTCGCATTTCGCTTTGTTCATTATCGAGGAAAAATACTGAAGCAGCAGCCGAATATTCGTCCTGTCTCACCCTCTCCTTCATAAAATCGGTTTTTTTGCGATTTTTTTAAATGCATTCATTGTTTTTCAGTCTATTTAGATTGATTACGGCGTAAGCACGTGTAGCGACATAAAGTTTACTATCAAGGCAAGCGGTAGTTTGCCGAGTTCGTAAGGGCAAACAGCTAAAGCCTTATTTACGCCTAAACATGGAAAACAAGGTGTTTTTTTTATAAAATTATAGGATTTATCACCTTTTTATAAGCAATATAAGTAATTTTTCATTTGTAACCGATAACCACAATATAAATAATTCATTATTCCATGAGTTTTTTCTCCTATCATTCTCCGTTTTCTTTATTTTTACATTTTTTACATTTCGAAACGAATTTTTTTTTCTCCTTCAGTCTAAAAAAGTGGGTACTCAAAATTATTCTATCAGATGGCGCTATAAACTACATATTTCAACTGCTCAATAAATGAGATGGTGCTACTAGTAAGTCGAAAAGTGTTTACTCGCACTATTGATGCCAAATAGCATTAGATGATTAACAAAATGTGTTCATATAAAAGTGGTTAGTCACAACTATGGTGTCAGATTGCTTTAGGTACCATAAAAAATATATATAGTTCATAGTACAGATGTACAGTTAAATTTTGAAATACCGATTACTACTTTTACATAGTTCGTAATTGTACTTTATTTCTAAAAATGTGAAATATTCGTTATAAGTTAGTCGAATCCAGCACTGTTGATGTCAGATAGCATTCCCTATCATTTCGATGATTAACAAAAAGCGTTTATATTAAATTGGTTGGAGTCTCAAGAGGACGGATTACCATTTTCTTCACAACCCCCTCGATATGGGTATCAAATGAAAGGGTATGATAAGTAGATAAGCTATGTCGTAAAATCCATATCGTCGGTATCAAGAGGGCGGATAACCACTTCTTCACCACCCCCTCAACATAGATGTCAGTTGAAAAGGTATCATAAGTAGAATACCATAAGCGATATAGTATACTCAATTTATGGTTAGATCCATGGCGGTCATCTCAAGAGGGCGGATTACCATTTTCTTCACAGCCCCTTAGACATGGGTATCAAATGAAGGGGAATGATAAGTAGAATTCAATAAGCAATATTATATACTCAATAAATAGTTAGATCCACCGCGGCCATCTCAAGAGGACGCATTACCATTTTCTTCACCACCCCCTCGACATGGTTACCAAATGAAAGGGTATGATAAGTAGAATACAATAAGCTATGTCGTAAAACCCATGGCGGCGGTCTCAAGAGGGTGGATTACCACTTCTTCACCACCCCCTCAACATAGGTATCAATTGAAGGGGTATCATAAGTAGAATACAATAAGCGATATAGTATACTCAATATATGGTTAAATCCATGGCGGTCATATCAAGAGGGCGGATTACCATTTTCTTTACAACCCCCTCGACATGGGTATCAAATGAAATGAAATGATAAGTAATAATAGTAAACCCAATAAATAGTTAGATCTACCGCGGCAATCTCAAGAGGACGCATTACCATTTTCTTCACCAAGAGTTCATAAATGTCACAGTTTTAAAGCAGTGTATTCATAATTGCATCGTAAACGCCAAATCGTTGCATTGAAATGGGAATTTCGGCATCATGAATAGCTATGATGCAAAGTGTAAAAAATCGGCAAAGTGCGCGGAATAAACGCAAAATGGCACTTCCCTTCTCTCTCTATCTTCCGACTAGAGCATGGTCGACCGTACAAAGGGGCCTTCCCTAAGTCTCTAGTGTGTCACATAAAAAAAAGGAAAAGGCGTTTTACGTAAATTTAAAAATTCCTCCATGACCTGTCTTGTATTTGTAGGCCACTTAATATTTTCTGCAGCTGTAGAGCTTAGAATAACTTTTTTATCTATTTTGTAAAAAAGTAAAAAAAAGTACATTTCATAAATGTCAAATTTAAAACTGCACAATTTTGTCTAAGCTTTTACTGAACTTTGACTTTGCATTAATACTGTATTTTGACACAGTTTGTTGGCATTTACGAAGTCACCCAAACTATACGCTAGAAGGCTATACGCAAGCTGGATTCCGAAATTGTTTTCTTAAAAAGTCATAAGGAAGCTGTGTACCAATTTTCAGCCATTTTGGAATTTTATCTCCGGACTAAACAGGTGTTTTGGAAAAAACATGTTTTTTTAACAAAATTTAAAAATTCATTAAAAATAACAATTAACAAATTTTTACTAGTCTGGCGGGCGTTACATGTTGTTTACATGCTTTTCAGCCAATCTCACTTTATTGTTTTGAGGTGTTCGATGGGGCACCTTTTATGTCACGGGAGCTTAGACTATAATGTGAAATAATGAATATTTTTTCTCTTATTCCGCGAGCGCTTGTCTTTTCCTTCGTCCTTCCTTGCGTTCAAAAATGAACAGCTTATGGGGCGCAATATGGCATAGTGCACCGGGCGCAAACCCCCAAGCGCCGGCCCTGATTGTGGGATGTCGAATCCAAAGAATATAAAAATAAATGATTGGGCGTCTTTAACAACTCCTCCTTATCCACAATTATAGACAAAAAGACATTAGATTTTCCGGAGCCAGACAGCCTATGGAAAGAGGAACCAGGTCCCCTACATATTTGTAGCTGTCGTCGCCTTCGCCTTGCCTAGCGACGCCTTCGCTCTTACCTGTTCTGCCAGTGGTCTTGCGGATGAAATTTGTAATTTCGGAATGTGCCTTCCAGCGAAAAATTTTAAATGCGGCATCGCAAACCATTTCGATTTGTACATAGCATCTGCGTAAATAGTATTAATAAATTTTCGTCCACCAAGCTCATTTTTTTATATCGCGAACAAATAGCAACTGAAGCGTGGTAATATATCTAGACTTAAATCGGAAAACATAAAACATTGTGCGCACACAAGAATTTTATCATTAAAGGTCGTATCCATCTAAAGTTTTGTCTCTACAGAGTCGCACAGTCTTTTAAAACATAGTTTGAGACTTTTCATATGCTTCCTGCAAGATTTTAGTGGATACGCCATGAAAACTTTGTCTCCGCACAGTTCGAAATTTTTCGTCTTTTGCTCTATTTTTGTGGATCTGCACTGTCTGCAGACCGCAGTGGAAACGCACCTTTGCGACTTGTCTGCAACATTTCATGCATTTATGGTTGTGTGTCCAGACGACGCGACGCGACGTTTCGTGCGTGTAAGATCCAGTAATTTTCCCTCATTACATTCATCACTAGCAAAAACCCGCGTGCTTCGCAACGCCTTTTAATAAAACAAAATTATGTGTGCATAGTCCGGAATAAGAAAAGGGTATAATGAAACAAAGAACACATCTACAAGAAATGCTTTTGGATATATAAAAACTTTAGAGTTGACTATAAAAATATGTTATCTACAACTTTTTTTAAAATTCGAGGTTAATCATCGGACAATTTTTATACTTCGTACACAACAGATTCCTAGCCAATTTTATTCAGAATATGTCTTGTGCGCGTAGATTTGGACGTTCTCAGATAATTGGCACCCTGCCCCATGGCGAACATGGCTTGAGACGAAGATTGCCAACATTTTAAGACGATACTACTGGTTTGATCCTAAAAAGGACAGTTGCTGCTTCCCGCTTTCGTGTTTCGTCGTTTCTGGTCATACCGCCCGCACGGCACTGGTTAACAATACACTGAAATGCTTGTTAGATATTTCACTTGAAAGTATTACAATGTTTGCGGCATTACTGAATTGAGTCGATTTAGTTGAGTTGATATTTTCGAAATCGTCATAAATGTCACTCATCAAAATTTCCTCGTCTATTACGAACTTTCAAACAACATCCAGCAGCTCACTATCATCATTCTCATTAATCTCAGAACATTTTCTATTGTACATATTTGTTGAGGAGAATAGTACTGAATTCTGAGTTTTCCGATTGCGCTCTCAGCTTTTGCTTTAAATGACGTTTTCCAATATGTCCCTAAATGAGTAATCATTTCAGACCTGCATCAATATCATCGGCCCACATATTTGTCCGGCAGCCGGTAACATTTGCCCGGAATCTATGCCAATTAAATTTCGCGGTGCTCTTGTAATAGATACTTTATTTGCCATAGTACACTCATCGCATTCCCAAACAGCCATCATGCAGTCTTGTAAGACTTTAGATTTTTTCCACGCAGGTTTTTAGATTTGTTCCACGCAGGATTTTCCATATCATCTTCTTCGATCGGTATCTTAAGCATAGAATGAGCAGTTCTTCCTGATGTGAGTAAAGTTGCCGAAATCTCTGATACTGTCCTGATCCCATATTGACTAAATAACCGACCTTTCGAAATGTTAAAAAGCGTGGGACTTTACCTTATGTATATTCTTATTTTATTATTACTTCAACTTTTCGCTAGCGCCCCATATATGTATCATATATACTGGCTTGAGCAAAAAAGTTTTCATTCAACATAATTTTTTACATTTTAGTCCATTTCTAAACAAAAGCATATTTTTAAGTTTTTTAAACTATATTTTTTTAATTTTCTACCTTTCAGTTTATTATATGTCTTCGGTTATTTTGTGGTGACCGATATTTAAAATGAGGTTACCCAGCTTACTATACTCTACTCATCATACACTTTTATTTGGTATCCATACCGAGAGCGTTGTAAGAAAAGGAAGTTCGCCATTTTGTGTTGGCTGCCATTTTGAATTTGGAATTACGCCTACCAGGTAATAGTATTCTACTTGTCATATCCTTTCATTTGATGCCCATACGGATCGTGATGTAAATAAAAAAGTAATCCGCCATCTGTTTTGGCCGCCATTTTGTTCCGGCTACCAGTTTGAATTTGGAATAGCACCAAATAGGTAATTATAATATACTTATCATTCCCGTTCATTTGATACCCATGTCGGCGGTCAGCGAGCACAATTGCGAAATTTGTCCGCCATCTTGAAACGGCCATCTTGAATGTTTTATAAAATGGTCAGATTGCATTGTCACTTGAATTGAACATGTGTGCAAAATTTGAAGCTGATCGGTTATATGGAAGTGGGTCAAAAACAATTTTCAAGATTTGTTCACATACATACATCCACACATACATACAGGTAGAGCTATATATAGTGCATATAAATAGCTTGAAACATGCCCGCCAAAATACTGAATCTTCCAGTGAAAGTCCCATCCCAATCGGATTAGCCGTTTCCGAGATTAGTCCGAACAAACAAACAAACAGACATACAGACAGACAAAAATATTAAAAATGCGTGATTTCGTTTTAAAATCATGTAAAAAACCATATAAAATTAAAAAAACACAATTATTTTGAAATCACAGACAGACACTCCCAATTATATTTATATAGATAAGTTGGTTTCCACCATGCACATTGTCTATAATTAGAATGGTTAATGGTGCCGTTTCTGGTAGTATGATGGAATGGTAGACTGTAAAGGGTAGGTTGGCGTCCTGTATGCGACCTCCAGCTCTCAATATTTCTTCTTGGTAGAGGAACGGGATTAAGGTACAAACAGATTGGCGCGAATTTTGCCGTGGAGGCGGTGTCCGTGGCGGCAAAATCGATTAAAATACACGCACCAACATATATGCAACCACAAAGGCGCGGAGGCGACTTGTCGCGCGGACAAATTCGAGCTATTTCGAATTCTGCCGCTGGTCGCCCAGTGGTACCAACCATGACGAGCTGATTTAGTACACATTTTTTGCTTTGAACTGCTGTCTGCCTGCAAATTGACAATTTGTTCGTGGCGGTTATTTTTAAATTTAATTCGTGATTTTTTTTTTAGTTTTTTAATGCATTTTATTATAAAATGGTAAAAAAGAAATTTACCAATTATGGGGCATGAAAAACACTGTGTTGCAGGTATTTAAAACTAATTATTGTAATCAAATCAAACAAAAATAGTCAACAATCAAAAAATTTTGTCTCTAGCAACTCAATGTGACGGTTAATTTAAGCTTTTGGAGGTACTTCAAGTTTATTTTTTAGTGAAATGTTTATATTTATCCCAGAGGAGTTTAACATAGTATTAAAAACTATAAAATTCCGGAGCCGGAGGAAAAACAGGAGCCAAAGTAAAAGTAAAGTTTTAAATTAATTTCTGGGAAAGTTTTTAGTTAAAGTTTTTGGTCAGATAAAATTTGAATTAAAACATGCTGAGGGTTCAAGCTGGAAATATTGATGATAAATATTTTAGGCGGAAACGTGGAAGGAGAATTTTTTATTTTTTTCTAATGATGTAATATAGGTACATAGTTTAAATTTTCAGGTTGTGAAGCAGGTGGTATTAAATAGGCAAAAATAGTTTTTTTTTTAAAAACTATACAAACATACAATCACTAGCAACGTTTGAAATTTTAAAATCAACTGATATGGAATTTTTAAAACTAAGCTATTTAAGTGATTTTAGGCAAGTCCTATAAATGGGAAAAACAATTCCGAACAAACCCACCCTTTTATTTTAATTTTACGGGTAATATTCGGTGAATGGAAAAATACCATTAAGCAGCCCAATGTAAACAACAAATCGCCCATTGTTTACTTACAGGTAAACTTATATAATGTAATATCATAAATCAGGTCATGGAACTACCCTCTTTCAAATCAAACCCTTTAATTTTTAAATTCTAAGTAATTTTGGGAACATGGGAAAATGTCATTATACAGTTCATTGTAAAAAACAAACCGCCCATCTCCTACTTGAAGGTAAAATTATCTAATTTAGTATCATAAAACAAGTCATGGAACCACCCTCTTTCAAATAAAACCCTTTAGTTTTTAAATTTCAGGTAATTTTCTGTAAATGGCAAAACATTATCTAACACCTCAATTCTTCCTTTTTTAATTCCAAGTAAATTTTACTTTATTCAAATATTGAAAAAAAAAAAAAAAAAAAAAAAAACAATATACGTATATATATTGAAAATAGCTTAAATTTTTATTTCTAGGTAAGAGCACAGTTATAATTGAGGATCATGTGTTTTCACATAATAAATAATTAAAAAAGTACAAAATAAATTCATTAATTTATATTTACATTAAAAATTTCAAATTCATTTATTTAAATTCCATCGTCCGTTAAATTCCGTTAAATTGTCCGCGCCGCGCCAATCTGTTAGCTAAGGCGGAATCTAAAATCCGTCGAGCGGCGCGGCAAAAGTTGTCGCGCCAATCTGTTTCTACCTTTAGTGTTAACAAGCGACTTTTATTAGGTAAGTTCTGTTTTGACTGCAGCTTTCGGATCTCTTATTTAAACTCCGTGGCTTGTAAGGCCTTAATCCATGCGATTAGCGCCTTCTGAATTTCGTTTGTCGTTAAATATGTGGGTTGTGATTTGGAGAACTTCGGTTCGAGTATTCTTAGCATTCTGCGACAATATGCTGTGACTCGTAGTAGCCTTGTTAGAGATGAGTATTTTTTCAATATGCTGTCGCTGGGGTTTGGTGGATCGGTGTCGACATGTAGGTTCTTGATTGTTTTTCGCTGGCCTACTGTGGTGTCTTGAACCTCGTCGCGTTTCGGCCATAGTGCCTTTGTTTTGCTGAGCCAGTGTTGACCTTTCCACCACAGTTTGTGATGCTTCAGTTCATCCGGGGTGAGCCCCCTTGTTGCGCAGTCTCCTTGATTGTCTTCTGTTCGAATGTGGTTTCAGCTACCATGCTAGGATTTGATGAATCTGCGACACTCTGTTTGCCACAAACATTTCCAGGAAGTCAGGTGTTTTCTCAACCATGCGAGCATAATGGTTGAATAAGTCCATGCTGTCGTTGTTATTTGTTCCAATTTTAAGTCCCTTTTAATCTCGTCAAATAGTTTGGCTAGTAGATATGCACCGCAGAGTTCTAGTTTAGACAGCGAAATAGTTTTTACGGGTGCTACTATGCTTTTTGCTGCGAACAAGAGACATTGGATTACTCCGTTTTCATCTTGTGTCCGTATATATGCTGTTGCGCCGTAGGCTTTGATGGATGCATCACAAAATCCATGTAGTTCGATGATTTTGCTCTTGCTGCTGATCTGGAATTTGTAGTGCTTGGATTCCTTGGAGTGCTGAGCGGAACTATCGCCACTGATCCTCCACGGTAGTAGGTAATCTCTCATCCCATTCGATTTTTAGGAGCCAAAGACTCTGTATCACAATCTTGATGTTGACTGTGATTGCAGTGAGCCATTCGGTGGGGTTGTATAATTTCGCCATCTGGGATAATATTTTCCTTTTGGTACAAGCTTCGTTGGCGGTTTCTGTGGAGACTCTACACGAAAGGGTATCGGTTGAGGGATTCCAGAATAGTCTGGGTACTTTTACTTCTTTTGAGCTGGTAGCGAGAGGAAGAGTGATTTCCCGATCCATTGACCGATTTCTTCAATTACAATTCAATATAATTCAAATTTAGTTATACTATTACTATGACCTTTTATTTTCCGTTCGCTTGCTGCGTCGCACAGTGGGGCGAACGTACTGCTTCGCTGGCCAAAATTCGAAAAGTTGATGAATTCTTTTGAAACTTGATATTACATGGTTTTTGGGGTCGCTGATTACGAATTGATATCAAATTTTCAAAATTCAAAATGGCAGACCGGAAGTGACATACTTTTTTGGCCAAAAATTGAGGTAGCGCTTTGAAACTTGGTAGTATATGGTTTTCGGGTTCGCTGATTACGAATCTGATATCAGATTTTCAAATTTCAAAATGGCGGACCGGAAGTGACATACTTTTTATGAAACATGTCGGACATAGTTTTCTCCCGTGAACATTTTCTTGCAAAATTTTCGCGATAGCGACGAATATCTTTATTTCTTGCTTCTTACGCATCCTCGGATAATTGAGCAATGAGTAATGGAGCCTTCTAAATAATGTCAGCTCCGTGCATCAATACAATGTGCCCCGCGTTGGCATTGGGTACAGGAATACAACTGGAGGTATGACTTTGCGACGTCCAAGCAATATTTATTAAAATTCCCAATATCAATAGCAAAACCGCACGATTTAGTTTGTAAAATTATTTTACAACTTGCTAATAATTGCTCGTCAATATTGAGAATTTTAGCTGCCAAAGCGCCGAGCAGTATTCCTATCATTGGTATTACCTGAAGCCTGCTTCAGAGCATCTATATTGAGTCCTAAAGTTTTTCTTAATTCATTTTGAATACAAAGCCTTTCGATCAGATACTCGTTTTTTATCTTTAGCAGAACGAGCCTGCCATTTTCCACTGCCGCCAACTTTATACGCTGCAGCAACCATTCCATAAATCGAATCCAGGTATGCAATGAAGCAATTCGAGCACGCCGTAATCTGCAGCGCGCAACTCTTTCTACTATAACTTTTTTTCGGGAGAGATCGGGAACGAGATATTCAGGATACTAAAACTAGACACATTAACGAACATTTTCGTGCAAAAACCGTGACTGAACAACACTGAACAAAAAACTTATCACTATTTGAATCTAAAAAAAATTAGATTTTTTCGATTTGCAGCGTAATTGTTACACGTTTCTCGTTTTTGTAACTATATATCTCTATTATACATACCTTCATCATCACGTTCCATTTTACAGAAGTCGAATTCAACACTCCGTTCCAAAAATATACACTATTCAATTTCAAGTTCGCGCAATGGCGGTTGAGCGTCGCACGTGGAGGTTTCAAAGCGTCAACTTCTGAATGACGTAGGGCCTCAGGTATACAACCTTTCGACCCGTTCTTTCCGGATTTTGATGCACCGGAGCTCCTCCTAGGGGACTGTGGCGGTAAAACTCGAAAATTCAAACCTTGATTTTTCGACTTTTGGCCAGCGAAACAAGCGTTTCGCCCCACTGTGCGTCGCCCAGTTTTGTATTTTGAACTGCTGCGGCAAGTGGTATATACAAAAAATCGCCCCGTGGAATGATTGCTGCAACTAAATTGTTTATGATTTATGATGATCGACGACCTCTGTGTTTGAGATGCTGACTCAAAACCCGTTAGCGAATCTCGAATTGGATAGAAAAGGGAAAAACCTTCAACACGGTGTTTTCTTCTGTGTGCACTGGCTTAACCTCGTCAGTATATCTTATGGGTATGACAAAAGGATATCAAACTCAATCCTTTTATTTTATGATTAAAACACCACTCTGGAAAAAACTCGATTTTTCTCATTATCCCAAGCTCAAAACCGCTTGAAAATTTATGAAGTGATCAAATGTGATGCTGGCCGTCTGACGGTGTTTATTTGCGTTTTTACAATAAAATTGGTGGGGAACCCTGGTTTGGTGTATATGAGTTTGGTTTATGAGATGGCCATGTTGGGAGTATTGAGAATAAAATGCTAATCCGCCCTCTTAAGAAGACCGCCAAAGATTTAACAGTATATTATATTGCTTATTGTATTTTAAAATTGTATACTACTTATCATCCCCTTTCATTTGATACCCATGTCAAGGGTGTTGTGAAGAAAATGTTAATCTACCCTCTTGAGATGGCCGCCATGGATCTAACGGTATATTGAGTATACTATATTGCTTATTGTATTCTACTTATCGTACCCTTTCATTTGATACCCATGTCGCGGGTATTGTGAAGAAGCTCCGACATGGATCTAACGATATATTGAGTATACCGCATAGCTTATTGAATTCTATTTATCATATCCTTTCATTTGATACCCATGTTGCGGGTGTTGTGAAGAAAATTTTAATCCGCCCTCTTGAGATGACCGCCATGGATCTAACGGTGTATTACTACATATAATACACTATTTTGCTTATTGTATTTTAAAATTGTATTCTACTTATCATACCCTTTCAGCTGATACCCATGTCGGGGGGGTTGTGAAGAAAATGTTAATCCGCCCTCCAGAGACCCCGCCACAGATGCAACGGTATGTTCAGTATACCATATTGCATTGTCATCGGAGCTAAAGCTGTATGCAAATTTGCAGCATATTAGGATAACCGGTAGTATTGGAAAAATCGATTGCAAAATAATTTGTTTCGTGAAGAAAACAGTAGACCGCCCTTTGAGACGGCCTCCATGGATCTAACAGTATATTGAGTATACCATATTGCATTGTCATTGGAGCTAAAGCGGTGTGCAAAATTTCAGCATAATCGGATAACCTGACGTATGCAAAAAAAATCGATTTCAAAATTTGTACCGGACATGAAAGGGAGCTAATAAAATGGTATAACTTCTAATGCGCTTACATAAGTACACACACTCTTTTTTTTTTATTAAAAGGCGTCGCAACGCACGCGCGTGTTTGCTAGTATATACATACATAGGTAAAGATATACATAGAAGATTTAAAGCTAACTTTTTTAAAATTAAAAGCCAAATTAATTGATTTAATGCAAAGTAATTTTATTTCGCCAAAACTTTTTTTTTTACAATGTTGACTGTTAGACATTAAATTACATACCCTTGAAATTAGTTCTTCGCAAGGCCTTACATACTGTGTTCCTAGCTCCAAAAAATCACCTTGTAAATGTTTTAGTATCTCAATTCATTATTCTAAATTTTACCTTTTTTAAAAAACAACATTCCTTTAAATATCCTTATATAATATGATTACATTAAATTTTTAGAAATATTTTATTCTTTTTTATTTAATTGCTAAAGGATTATTAATAATGAAAAGTTTGTGATAAATCTTTTTTACGTTAAACATTTAACACTTGATACTCAAATTTATCTTAGTCTTATGGCAGATTTACACAATACATTTTGTCTAATTACGTTTATCCTTTCATATTTTAGATTATACAATTGCATAGCAATAACTTAAGAAAATAATAACAAGAAAAACAAACAATGATTTTGATACTTTGCTAGTATAAGCAAGACAAAAATATTAAGATTATAAATTCTTGTGAATCATATCATAGATAAGAAATTTTGAGTACTTTGATCAATTCCGTTATTGCTGTAGTTGTTGAAAATACAAGTTTTGATTATAGACTAGGCTACACTTCTGTGATGTTTTAAAAACATTTTATTTCAAATGCATTTAAATAGCACGGGTATTTTTAAGTAATCCCATAAATTCATTATTTGTGGTATGGATTTAAAAAACTTCTTAACATATTTAGCCAATTCATTTCACGCTGAAATTACATTGTTCGAAATAACAACTGACAACGATAAAACATTTGAAAAAGGTTGTTCACATTCATTAACCTAAAGGTCTTATTCCAAAAAGCTTAGAAAAATTCTTCCTTACCATGCAGAGCGAATACTTAAACAGTGGGTTTTTTCAAAAACAGTGTGCTTAAAAGTCGGTAAAAGCTGGTAAAGCTACTGGCGTTAACCCCCATTCATAGTGCAAGTGGCTTCAATTTGTGAGGCTTCTTGTTCAAAGTCATAACGTGTAATGTGACACAGGAATCCATTCAGATTACCCGAGTAAAAATAAATTTCGGCCTTTTGACGGGCGTGATGGCCCGGCCATTTGGCGGTCAAATGACGGCCCGTTGCAGGACAGTACGGCCATTCGGGGGGCGATTGACGGTCAAATGAGGGCTTTTCAGTCGCAAAAAAAGCCTTTCGGGGGCGATTGGCGGTCAAATGAGGGCTTTTCAGTCCCAAAAAAGGCCATTCGGGGGGCGATTGACGGTCGAATGAGGGCTTTTCCCCCGAATGGCCTTTTCTGCGACTGAAAAGCCCTCATTTGACCGTCAATCGCCCCCCGAAAGGCCTTTTTTGCGACTGAAAAGCCCTCAGTTGACCGTCAATCGCCCCCCAAATGGCCGTACTGTCCTGCAACGGGCCGTCATTTGACCGCCATATGGCCGGGCCATCACGCCCGTCAAAAGGCCAAAATTTATTTTTACTCGAGCGAGAAATAACGAGAAAAATACATAAATCACGCTTTATGCATTTGGCATTTTTATGGCCTCTATAAGGCCTTCTCGGAAATTGAAATCTTTTGTTCAAATTTGCCCGTCATTTGCCCGTCGCGTCGTTTGCCCATCTGTGCTCGCCCTAAAAAATTTAAAAACTCTACGGCCGTCGTTTGACCCTTGAAAAGCCAAGTCGCCGTTTTTAGCCCCTTGAAAGGCCATCATAAAAAGTGGTTTAAAATTCTACGCCCGTCATTTGCCCCAACGCCCGCCAAATGCCCTTATTTTATTTTTACTCGGGTAAAGAGGTCAGTAAAGATAATAATGCGAAATGTGCAGAATATTCAAACAGTACTTGGCAAACGCAATGTCTGTGATGGTCTCAGACACAAAAGTTGCAGCCCAAAAACGTTTAACACGCTCAGTGCCAGGGACGCGGCTGGTCCCACGTCTTGATCCCGCCTGTAGAGCCGGCTTTATATGATCAGGGGTGTGGTTGGCATTCTAGTATAATCCAAAGTCTAGAAATTAACGTCTTTTTATCTTCATATGGATTACACGCGTGAAAGGCGAACAGCTATATGCACAAATTCTTTAAATGATTATGTCACGCTATCAGAGAAGGATTGCACATTTTTATACACGCTCGCACACAACTATCGGGGTGAAGGTCTTACCCAGTAGGACCTTATAGAAGTGCTTATTTTTACACACGATGTCATATGAGGTAAGGCCTTACTTTTTTACTTTTCCTAGGGTAGTTATGTAAGCACTTATCTTAGAGTACTTACAGAACTGCTCATCGTATAGTAAGGTCTACCCCGTACTAGTAAGTGCTCTTTTCAGTACTTCTGTAAGCTTACAGGTCCTATAGTAAGGCCTACCCCTTACTAGTAAGTGCTCTTTTCAGTACTTCTGTAAGCTTACAGGTCCTATAGTAAGGCCTGCCCCTTACTAGTAAGTGCTCTTTTCAGTACTTACAGGTCCTACTGGGTAAGACCTTCACCCCGATAGTTGTGTGCGAGCGTGTATAAAAATGTGCAATCCTTCTCTGATAGCGTGACATAATCATTTAAAGAATTTGTGCATATAGCTGTTAGACTTGTAACCACTGGGGTCCCAGCGGAAAATGGAATATTGCAAAAAGAAATATTCAGGGGCGCCTGCGGATATGTGATCCGGTATCGAAAAGCTTAGACGGCCTCCATGGATCTAAAAGTATATGCCATATTGCATTGTCATCGGAGCTAAAGCTGTGTGCAAAATTTCAGAATGATAGGATATCCGGATGTATTTGAAAAATCGATTGCAAAATTTGTTCCGCGAAGAAAACAGTAATTCGTCCTCTTGAGACCTTCGCCATGGATCTAACGGTGTAATGAGTATACCATATTGCATTGTCATCGGAGCTGATGCTGTGTGGAAAATTTCAAGGTGATCGGGTAACCGGAAGTATTCAAAAAATCAATTGCAAGATTTGTACCGGACAAACCGGCAGACAAGAAAGCCAGCTAATAAAAACGTTTTAAAAACACCGTGAATGTAAAAAAAGTTGATCTCCTTAACAATTAAAACAATTAAAAGACACGACTTTTTGGACCGAGAGCAACACCACAAAAAACTCTCCTTTATGGAAGGAAGGAACTGTCACAACCTAGCCGCGGTATTTTTATTCCACCTACTCCCAACCATTTCGCAACTCTGACATCGGGGCATCGAGAACAACTCGCTGGAGTGTTATGAATCCCGAAACGAGTTGAATTTCATCAACCAACCAATGACATGCGCTTGGTGGAGCGCGGAAAGACAAGGGAAGGCTGTGACAGGAGGAATCAGAAATGTAAAGAGGGAAGAAGGAAATAGGAAAGTTATGTAGGTGGGAAATTGGGAAAGGCGAAGGGCCGTGGCGCTGCCGGGAATCGAACGGGGGACCTTTGGGATAGTAGGCCCGCGCCTTACCCTTAGACTACCGAGGCTCCTGTTGAGAGAGTCTTCATTACCCGCATACACAAAACCGGTTTTTTAGGCAAGGGGTCGCAGGGAAGTTCCTTCCAAAGACATACAATTATAAAAAAAGATATGACTTAGGATACGGACAGGGAGGGCTCCTTAGCTTCAAAAGAAGGCTTCGTCATGTTTTAAAGTAGGCTTCTGTGCCCCAGTGGCACAAGCACCCTCTCAACTGCAGGCCATGAAGTTCCCGGTCCTACTAATAGGAAGATTCAAATAATACTTGATTACAATAGCTTTGGAATTTCAATTTTAATCAAGTCTGCAACCAGCAAAAGATAAATCCTTTCACATAAAAAAAAATTTAATTTTAATATCTGTGGCCAAGTTATATTTCCCCCCTCTTCTAACCTTTTACAAAATTACGGTTATCTAAATTCAGACAAAAGTTTTTACGCTGTCCTTCCAAAAGCAACTGTTTATGTTTCCTTAATTTCAAAAGAATACCGTAAAACCCTAATGGAAAAAGGCAGAAGAAATGAGCTTTATCAAAATACGAATGTTACTAAAGGTCAACTTGGGTTAATTTAAATTTTCATTATTACGGCTTCACGAAGAAATCCCCACGGAAAAATATGAGTGAAATCCGCTCCCTTGGAGGGTTCTGCTCGCAATTACTTGAAGTCCCTCGTAACCTTAAATAATTATTTTTGTTATCTGGCGTGCATCAACTTATAACATAGCAGCAATCGCTTATTTGAATTTATAATTTTTCGTTTCGTTTTTTTATAAACATTTAATAGCCCCATTATACTTTAACTTCCAAAATTAAGTTAAGAGTACCTTTGAAAACATTTAAATTCAGATTGTCGGAAAAAACAACGTTGAGAGGTATGAAATTCAATTTTGAGTATTTAAATGCATAACGTGATTTTAAAACTTAGTCGAATAGGATACGAAACCCATTCCACAAAAATTTAAACAAACCAGTAAGATTGTTTGAGAAACATAAGCCTATTTTCATTAGTGGTATCTCGTTTTCAGGGTCAAATATCAAAGGCCAGTATATGGTCGATCTGTAAATAAATTTTTGGTTATGCCATAGATCCGATGTCGAATGACGACCTTTAGCCTAAAGGAAAATGGACCAACACCAGCATGTGGTTACCCAAAGCCACTTTATAGACTTTAAGACTGAGTGAGTCTGGACTAAGGCTGCAGAGAGTGCGGCGTGTGTTACCGTCAGTCCACATCAACCGCCTCTTAACAGCAAAAAAATAGCCATCAATTGTTAAAATTGTTAAAACCCAAAAAATAATAAGTCATCATAACATAAAATAACATAAAAACAAAAACTAGTACAGTGGATAAAAAAAAATTAATGGTCTTGGATGTGAAGTATCACGTCCGTATTTTAACGTGACAACGTCTATTAATTTGAACGTGACAACGTCTGTTATTACGTTTTGTATTATTTTCTCAATTAATAAATTATATATTTCGAAGCAATTTTTTTTGTGTGCGGGACATTTTCACACGCGCGTCCTAACTTAAACCGATTTAATAGACGTTGTCACGTCAAAAACATAAAGTGAAGATCACCGCCTGGGACTTTTAACATCAAAACTGACGTAACGACAAGTAAGTTTTCCCCGTTCTTTAACTTCCCCACAATCGAAGCAAGACGTCGCCGGCGCTGCAACACTTATCGGCCAGCTGATGGGAATTATCTTGTTTTAGCAGGCATAAGACTACAACAGGGTTGTTCCTGTTAGCCCCGATAGCGCAGGAGAGGCCTCAAAATAAAAAAAAGACTTCTCTATTGTTTTTTGTAATATTAGGGGTCTCCTTTCGAACTTCTCCCGTGTGATATGCCACCTCTATATCCATGCCCCGATCATTCTCGCACTAAATGATACTCAAGTCACCGATACTGATTTCGATCGATTTCAGATGACTGCTTAGTGCACAATTTCTCCGGCCATGGGGGTGTTGCCATGAATGTTAGGCACGTCATTCCTAACATTCAATAGTACATCTCCTGAATTTAATTAAATATGGACTTAAATAACTCTTTGTAGCCACGTCATATTCTTCTGTTTTCTATACAGAAGTCCTATAAGTAATTTAGCAATCGACATTAGCCTTCGATGCTATCTCAGAAAGAATCTCCGGATTTTTATTTGTTCAACCTGGAGTGTTGTGTGATTGTTGCGGGTGATTTTAATGTTCATAATGGCAAGTGGCTAAATAACGCACCAGTGTTTTTCGCAAAGACGTCGAGATCTTTGCAGACTTAAGTTGTTCGCACCGCTGAAAACGCTGCAAACAAACTATAATTCAGTGCGGACAACTTCACATTAACGAGGAAGAAAAACAATAGAAAGTTGAAAGACATGTATTAACGTGTTATTTCTTTTTTTAGAATTGAAAGCATATCAATGTATGCTTTATATTTCGAAAACCAAACTTCTCGCCGCCAACAAATCTTTTAATTTCTTTTCATTGGATTAATGCCGATATTTTCAGGGAAATGTGTGGTTGTTGCATCATCGAAGAAAATAGAGATTACGCGATGTCACAGAGGAATAAAGGCGAGTTGGAGTCGAGCTGCGAAAAATGCGAAGAACCAGACTCAGAGAGAATGGTTCAATGCGATATTTGTGATAAATGGTTTCACTACAAGTGCGTGGACGTGGAAATAACGACATAAACGACAAAAAGTGGGAATACCAAAAATGCAATGACAAGCAAAACTGTAATGACGACGCAAAGAGCAAAGCTAACAGCAAGGCCAGCAGCGACATGACAATACTTTTTGTAGTTCAGTCACCGCATCGCAAACGAAGCTCATGCTCCAAAGACTTGAAGAAGAAAAACAAGCCATGGAACAAATCATCAAGGAATATATGGAAAAGAAGTATAATCTCCTATTGACAGAGTGTAAAGATGATATCAAGCACCAAGCAACCAACGAAGGAAATTTAAATTTAAACGCCGATGAAGAAAGAGGCATAAACTGCGAGGGAATTAAAAACAGGGATGACATCCAAAAGTGGTTGGAAGGCATGGTATAGATTTTTTCAAACTCCGTGACACAAAAAATTTGAACAGTTCTGCGCACCTCGTTGCCAAATGTTATAAATATTGTTCTATCACTTCCCCTCTTTTTAGTTAAAACGCAGAAAAAACTCAACAAAATAATTTGGGAAGGGATGCGCCCATGCCGAATGAATAAAGTTAATTTATCTTTATATGTGTTGAGCAGAGCTTTTAAATACATATAAAGCCCCTGCTCAACAAAGGCAGTTTATTCATCATAATAAGCATAATTTTACTATTATTATGGGAAATATTTCTCATCCCTAAACTTAAAATAATTTAAAAAAAATACTGAAAAAATGATGGATTCAAAAGGGAATCCATGAGCATTTTCATTCATAAAACTAAAATTCTGCGTAGTCGCAAGCAGCACAGCCTCCCCAAGCAGAAGCACGCCTTCGACTGGCGAAAACATCAACAATCTAGTAATCGAAGTGATAAAAACAAAAATTTCGAATTTGTTTGGTAGTAATTTCTAGAAATTATTTCCGTAGCAAATGTGCAAAATACAAAAACCTTAAAATACAAAAATATATAAAAAGGGGCGTTTTTCATTCATAATATGTAAATTTTTTAAATCATCATTGAAGTCCCAGAAAAATACACCTCCCTGTAGCAATACGCAGTTGCGACTGATTAAATGGCAGCAAGTGATTTGATAGGAAGAGTTTTGTCCAAGCTTTTAAACATTTTGAAGAGCTTTGTAGGGGCACATGCGTGGAATGTCACGACGTTTGAAAAACTCCATACAATAATACACGGTAGGCTCATAAGGAAAAGCTTTGGCTTCGTGACGTCACTCAGATCTCAGTTCATAAGGGAAAAAAGCTTTCCCCTGACGTCACTCAGATCTTTTCTCTGACAAATTACGTTTAAGCTTTTCAACATGGAAACAGAGCATTTCCTTATGAGCCTACCTTGTATTATTGTACCATGGTTAGAAGGTAGCGGGATCAAGCACAATAGGCCAACACCTAGGAGGTTGTCAGCACAGTCATCCAGATCTGTAATCAACAAAGATCTACCTACATGTACGTTCTCAGGTAGACCTGAAGAATGGGCTTTGTTCAAAAATCAATATGAATAAACAACCAAAATTTGTGAATTCTCCAACCGAAAATTTGGTTCGTCTATAAAAGGCATTGAAGGGCAAAGACCTAGAAGCTGTGCATTACTGCCTTTTGTTACCTGAAAATTATCACAATTTAAGAAACCTACCTAAAGTCATACGAAGACATCGAACCTAAAATCCTAATTGGACTAGACAACGGGAAGGTAGCAACACCATTAACCCGCCGTATGCTACATGGTTTTTTGTGTACATAGTCTGCTACATGGGGTATTTCGTTTCCTTGTATACTTTAGAGTACTAAAAATGCTTTAAAAAATCTAACAAAATTTGGGTTTGCTCTTTTAAGTGTTAACTTTAATTTTTATTTGTTTTAATAGCCAAAGAATAACTTTTAATATTTTTAATTTAATTAAATTAGCAGCGCCCATTTAGAAAATATACAGATTTTAAAAAAGACTGGGGTATTGAAATACCCCAGTAGCAGACGGCGGGTTAAAACTTGGAAGGAAAGCAACAACAACCAGTTGCAATCAAATGGTTGGTTAGGATGGACCGTATACGGTACATATTCCGCCAAAGCAAAATTGGACAATTATGTTGGAGTGCATCAATACCAGTGTAAAGACGATAGAATGCAGGAAATAGTAAAAAACTATTCCAAAATGGAAAATATCGGTACAAATAAACTGTAGCCAAATTTGTCAGCAGAAGATAAGAGGGCCCTGGAAATCTTATCAAAGACTGTAATTAAATTGGCTGATAACCATTATGAAGCACCTCTACTGTGGCGAGCAGAAAATATCACGCTACCGAATAATTACGACATTGCTTTAAAGCGTTTAGAGTGCCTCGAAAGGAGAATGCACAAGGACAAACACCTAGCGGAGGACCTTAAATTACAGATTCGACAATATACAGAAAAGGTATTTGCTCGACAATTGACAAATTATGAGTTGAAAGAAGATTATCCAAGAAAGTGGTACCTGCCAGTTTTTCCAGTTTTAAATACTAATAAACCACAGAAAATACGTTTAGCAGCAGCCAAACATCAAGGAATATCATTAAATTCTTACTTACGTAAAGGTCCAGATCAACTATCGTCCTTGTTCTCCATATTGCTGAGGTTTAGGGAAAAAAGAATAGCTATATGTGGAGATATCAGGGAAATGTTTCATCAAGTGACAGTACGTACAGAGGGTCAAAATTCACAGAGATTCCTGTGGCGCGATAGAGACACTAAAAGGAAAGCGGATGTATATGTGATGCAAGTGCTAACTTTCAAAGCAACGTGTGTTGAAAGTTAAAACACGAACATGACAATACTTTTTGGTCTACGTCGTATTTGTCATCGTCGATCACCGTTTTTGGGTGATCGGTTCTTTCTCTGTTTTCAGACAGTCTAAAGCCCGGTACCCACTTGTTGCAAACCGGCGTTTCGTATCCCTGTATCGTTTCAATTGTTGATTGCTACGAACAAAACAGGAACCCAAATTTTTCGTGTATCATCACTGCGTTTCGAATCATCCAGCCTGTATCATGTTTGATGCGGGAGCGCGATACGGTTATCTGGTCAGTATGTGATTTGAAAACATAAAAAACAGGATACGCGCATGCCCGTCCACACTTCCTCCTAAAGCGTATCGTATCATTCCTTTGATGTGACGGAGAAAAACCGCTAAATGAGAGATCGGGTTTGGATTGTATCATTTCGCACATTTTGAAACGAAGCGTTGCAATTTTTTTAGAAAAAAATTTAAAGAACGGTGATACGTAACGCCGGTTTGCAACAAGTGGGTACCGGGCTTTACAAAGCAAGTTGATCAGTTAGATTGAATAAAGATTTTGTCTCGTTAAAATTCCCGGGCCTTTTGATTTATTTAAACATTAACTTTCATATTGGTGCCGAAACCCCGTAATTTGATTAATTCGTATCAAAATCTCTTTTTTCCCTACTAATTAATCTTTATCGAGCTTCGCGATGGACATAGTGTCTCGAGGTACATTGCGCCGGCAATTGACCAAACTGAGCAAAAGCTCACTTGAGTATTTAAATGCGAAGAAAATTAAACCCATTATTGAAAATGCCGCAAAGTTTGACCAGGTGATCGAGGAATTGGTTTCGGCATTATCACGCTTAACAGCGGTGCACGAAAGCATACAGACAGAAAGCCAACGAAAATGTGCTAAGAGGAATTCAGGATGAAGACCGAACCAAAGAATGCGAGGCGATCGCGGATTATTCCGATAAATACATCGATGTTAGTTCGCGATTAAAAAATAGGATTGATCGGCTAAAAGCTCTCCGCGATAGATATATCCCGTCCGTAAATGCTGACACGATGTCTCCCCAACAGGTGCAACGGCAAGTGGTGAGGCTTCCTAAATTAGAATTTAAAAAATTCAGTGGTGATTGCAAGGACTTGCCCTTTGCCCTTGCCCTTTTGGGAACAATTTAAAGTTCTAGTGCACGAAAATGCTGCTCTGAATATATCAGATAAATTTAATTATTTACAATCCTCATTATGTGGTAGGGCAGCGACGTCATTAGTTGGACTTTCAGCAACAAGTGCGTGTTACGATTCCGCTATTGCTTTATTACAAGAAGAATTCGGTGACGTAGCAAAATTGGTTGATAAGCATATGGCTGCACTAATGAATTTGAAAACTGTTACTTCCAGCCATGACGTGGTCGGTCTAGGGGAGCTTTATAATACGGTAGTTCCGAATTCACGATCACTTGCCGGTCTCGGCGTATCAGCAAACAATTATAATAATTTATTATGTTATGTTAAAGACTATTCTGGTGCGCTGTTTGATGTATGATTTGCGCGTCGAGTATTTTAGGTTGATCGAAAAAAGTGATGATGAACACCCCGATGACTGTGCCGATGAAGCTGCGTCCATTTCTATGAAGTCAGCTTCTGGAACGATTTCCTTCGCCATAGATAAAGGTGTTAAGGACCTGCTGAAATTTTTAAAACGTGAGATCCAGTCACTAGAAAGAGCAGCCTAAAGCAACAAGCCAGTGCCAACGTTCTCCAGTCGTTCATCATTTAAGTCAATCAAAACTGCGGCTGGATTAATAGCCCCCATAGAAGGCGAGAAATTTTGTGTATTTTGTAAAACCGATAGTCATTTTTCAGATAAATGTGATGGTAAACTTAGTATTGCTGAGCGAACGGAAGTATTAAAGAAGGAAGGAAGATGTTTTCGCTGCACGAAACGCGGTCATATGTCTACACGTTGCCCGACTAAACATGGCTTTATGCGACCCAGAATTTGCCAACCGGAAGCATGGTTCAACATATGATAAGAAGATTTCCGTTCCTGATTTTATTAATCTTTGCTCATCAAATACAATCTCTTCTAATGTTTATTTGCAGACTGCATGCGTTTATATTAGTCCTCCTGAAAATCAAACTAAGGCAGTTTTTGGCAGAATAGTCATAGACCGCGGTAGTCAAAGGTCCTATGTACGAGAGGATATAGCAAGAAAGTTAAATTTACCCATAATCGACCAAGTAAAAATCAGGATCCTGCCTTTTGGGTCTAGTAAGAGAACACCCATCCAGGTCTGCAATAGAGTGAAGGTTTGTCTACGCAGCATATATACTGAGGAGTCAATCGTTGCTACCGCAATGGTTGTGCCTGAAATTTGTGCCGATATTTTGCCTGTACCGAATACGAGTAATACATTATTTTCAGAATTTCGCTTAGCTGATGCACGACTAGCGGAATGCCCTACAGATGGCATTTATGTTCTAGTGGACTTTTACTGGAAGGTGGTATCAGGAAAAATTAAACGACTCACAGAAACTTAACAGCAGTTCATACGAAGTTCGGATGGGCAATTCAATGCAAAATAAAACCATATACCGGATATCGAAGCGGCCACTATGCTTAGGGTATCACACGAGCATGATCCTACTTTTATGGAAGACGTTCGTAAGATGTGGAGATTGGAGTCGTTGGGTATCAGACCTCCAGACGAAGGTGACGAGCAATTGAATATAGACCAATATATAAGCAGACACAACGCCCATTACGAAGCTTCGCTTCTGTGGTCTTCATCCCCCACTACTTTAGACAACAATCGTGAAGGAGCTTACCAAAGATTTAAAAGCCTAGTTAGGAAGTTGTCTCGAGAACCTAAGAAGCTATTGGATTATGACGCTGCCATGCGGGAAATGATATCTAAAGGTTTTGTTGAGGCTGTTTCGGTTTCAGGGCCAGGTGATTTACCGATCTATTTTTTGCCACGCCGACCAGTCTATAGAGAAGAAAAGACGACTACGAAATTGCGCATTGTTTTTGACGCCTCGGCCAAATCCAGAGGGAATACTTCGTTGAACGACCATCTAGACACTGGACCAAACTTGCTGCCAGATATTTTAACCGTCTTATTAAATTTTAGATTGGGCGCTGTGGCTCTGGTAGCCGATATAGAAAAGGCTTTCTTGCAAATTATGCTATCAGAAAAGGAACGAGACGTGCACAGATTTTTCTGGTTTAACGATCCTATAAGATCTGCCTTCACTCCAAGAATTTCGTATGACTAGAGTAACGTTTGGCGTGAAGTGTAGCCCTTTCATCTTGGCGTCGGTCCTACAAAAACATTTAATTGAAGAAAGTACTAATCATCCCCAAGTGTGTAAGCTGATGTTAAATTCTTTTTATATGGACGATTTGGTTGCAAGTGTGAACGATAAGGAAACAGCTGTAAAGGTATATGTTGAGGCCTGCGAGTTGATGCGTAAAGCTTCAATGACGATTAGGAAATGGAACTCAAATGAGACACAACTTCGAGAGATATTTGCGGCTTCCAATGATGTTCCAGCGACACAAAAGGTTCTTGGCGTTTTATGGTTCTGCCTGACTGATGAAATCTCGGTAGATTTGCAGCCAGTGCTAGAATTTTTAGCAAGTTCTAAAACCACACCATCGAAGCGGAAGGTTTTGCAGATTATGGCTCGAATATTCGCTCCGCTAGGTATGTTTTCACCTTTTATCGTCAAGGTTCAAATCTTGTTTCAGGAACTATATCGTTTAAAACTGTCCTGGGACAAAGAACTGCCACCGAGATATGCAAAAATATGGAATAAGT
This sequence comes from Thereva unica, assembly GCA_949987705.1. Lineage (NCBI taxonomy): Eukaryota > Metazoa > Arthropoda > Insecta > Diptera > Therevidae > Thereva > Thereva unica. The sequence continues at coordinate 53,271,798 of OX465282.1, forward strand.
GCTGTAGCGAGCTCGAACAACTTCAAGGCCTCACTATCAATCGACGTCTCTTAGCATCAGATGTAGGAAGTATGGGTGTCTTCGAAAATGCATCACTGCGGTATTACTGCAATATTCAGCAATTAGAACTCTGTGGCTGAATATTGCAGTGATACCGCAGTGATGCATTTTCGAAGACACCCTATATTTCAGTTGCACATTTTCGCAGACCCCAGCCCATCGGCTTATGGAACTGTGGCGTATTTACGTAGTCAGTCTAGGTCGTCAATAGAAACTACATTCATTTGCTACAAAAACCGAATAGCACCATTGAAACAGGATAAGGAGAAGCAATTAACTCTGCCGAAGCTGGAGCTCACTGCAGCCTTAATGGCTGCTCGTCTACTGCAATTTATAAGAACCAATTTGAATTTTAGTTTTGCACAAACATACTTATGGACCGATTTAAAAATAACACTTCATTGGATAAGAGGAGACATTAGCCGGTGGAAAATGTATGTTACCAACCGTGTTCGTAAAATTCGGGAGCTGAGCACGGTTAACCTTTGGAATCACTGTCCGGGTACTTCAAATCCAGCTGACTACATAACAAGAGGAGACTTCAAAAAGTTTTTAGCAAATTCCTATAGTTGGATAAAGGGACCTTCTTGGTTGTCCCAAAGCGATAATGAATGGCCTAAGGAAATTAAAGATGACTTTGAAGATGCTACTGCATCTCTTTATGTTCAAAGTGTTGCCGAAAAGACTCCCGAAGAAAATTTGCTATTCGATACAGGCAGTTTCAGTTCATATATGCGTCTATTAAGATCGTACGGAATTCACTTGCACCAAGCAATCGACCGACTGCCATATTTCTTACTGGATTAGAAAAAGCAGAGGCTGAGAAATACTGGATTAGCAAAACACAACAATATTTCTACCGAGTGGAAATTGAAGCATTGAAACGTGAAAAACAAGTTCCTTCTAATTCAACAATTTTGACCTTAAATCCTATCCTGGATGAGAATGATATTTTGCGTGTGGGCAGCCGAATAGTACACATGGAAAGCGATTACGAAGCAATATATCCAGCCATTTTACCGAGATCTCATCATATAACTAAATTGATCGTACTAGATGCTCATCATCGGACTCTACATGGAGGAGTCAACGCAGTCTTGGTGAAGCTAAGGGAAAAGTTTTGGGTGCCACGGTCTCGACAACTCATCAAAACTATTATACGGAGCTGCCTTTTCTGCCGTCGACTTTTTTGTAAACCCGCAGAGCAGCCTTTTGCCCCTTTGCCTAGAAGTCGCTTAGTTTAACATTTAGTTTGACATTTGAGACAGTTGGAGTTGATTTCGCTGGGCCTCTTTATATTAAATTAAATTCTGCCGCTGTTGCTACGAATAAAGCCTACATAATGCTTTTGACTTGCTCTACTGTACGCGCGGTGCATTTGGAGCTTGTACCGGATTTAACTGTCGAGAGCTGTATACTTGCATTAAGACGTTTTATAGCTCGGAGAGGAATTCCTAAGAGAATTATTTCAGATAATGCTCGAACCTTCAAACGCGCTGGTAAAGAAATTGGCCAATTGGGAGATTTCATCACAACTGAGAAGTTTCAAGGTTTACGTGACGAACGAGAAAATCATTTGGCAATTTATTGTTGAACGAGCCCCATGGTGGGGTGGATTCTGGGAGCGCTTAGTCAGGACCATCAAAAACGCACTGAAAGTAAGTATCGGTAGAATCACGCTTACCTGCGAAGAGATGCAAACCACTTTAGCTGAAGCTGAGGCGAAAATCAATAATCGTCCCCTTACCTACATGAGTGACGATCCGAAGGACTTGACACCTTTGACTCCTGGGCATTTTCTTCACCCCTCGATGCCACTTGTTTCATCTTCAATTTCGAAAACGCCAAGTAGTTCAGGAGCAGTTATCAGAGATCTGTGGAAAGCTCGATTTAAGGTGATAAATTCGTTTTGACGTCGCTGGCGTACCGAGTACGTTCATTTGTTACGAGGAGTTCACCATTCGAAAGGATGCGCTAATCCGACTACACTTAGCGAAGGAGATGTTGTCGTGGTCCATGATCCAGCTGCTCGTCGACTTTTTTGGAAACTAGCAATAGTGGAAAAGATGTTTCCAGGGCGAGATGGAAAAATCATCAGATGGTTCCCGTCTCAGAAGGGCAATTCAAATGCTGTATCCATTGGAGCTACCCAACGAAAGCGAAAGGACTTTCTCGGCCCGGCCGGAGGATGTTGAAAATTAAAAACACGAACATGACAATACTTTTGGTCTACGTCATATTTGTCATCATCGATCACCGTTTTTGGGTGATCGGTTCTTTCTCTGTTTTCAGACAGTCGTACAAAGGAAGTTGATCAGTTAGATTGAATAAAGATTTTGTTTCGTTAAAATTCCCGGGCCTTTTGATTTATTTAAACATTAACTTTCACAACGTGCTCTCCAGCCACCGCACAATACATAAAAAACATCAACGCAGAGCAATTTAAGGAAAAATATATACGTAATTGTAAGTAGAGTTTCACGAGATGCAGCACTAGTGCTTTTATATTTTCGTCGGTAATATATTTATGAACTGGACAACCCCAGTCTTCCGGAGTTTAAAGTTGCCGGTAAATCCCCAACACGCCGCCGCCGGCGAGAGTTCGAGTGCTCCTTCTAAACATCCCATTGTCTCATCGAGAGAAGCGCCCCTAATCTAGTCACACTACTCTCGTGGAGACAATGGGTGGTGTGAATAAAAACTTAGTGAACACTCTGAGTGGATTCTCTTGAGAAGGGTATATCGTCCGGAGTGAACACTAATTAGGAGGGAATAAAAATTCTCTTAAATGTTAATTTTATGGTAATTTTTTTTGCATTTAATTTTTTTTGCATCTACGAAAAGAAATTCCTTTTTAATGTATTTTTTATTCTGTTTAGATTTAGTGGTGGGATTAAAATAAATGTCCTTAATTTTTTAATAATATTTCAACAATTTCTAAATCTTTTTTTCAACTTAGATTTTTCCCCCTTAAAGGCACAAACAGATTGGCGCAGAGGTCGTAGCGGCGGCTGCCTGCGAAGGAATTTCCCATACATTTAAATTCTCCGCAGGGCAAAAACGGATGGTGGGGGAGGTCGAGAGTGCAACACTGCGAGAGTGCGATACTATCGCGACACGACACTTACTATAATATCACTGTTGCACTGGGATGCGAGACAAGACAATAGTGGTTTCACACTCGGGCAGCGAGATCGAGACCGCGACCGACTGTTGTCTTGTCTCGCTCTCGTGAAACTCTACTTGTAAGGCAATCACTAAAAACCACTACGTAGATGACTGGCTAGACTGTGCCGAGACGGAGGAAGAATTGTTATAACTGTGAGTTATACAAAGAAGTAATTAGAAATAAGAAATTGAAAATCGAATTCATCCAATATCTTGAAGAAACTAAACACTGAAGTATCAACATCTGGAAAGAATTTTGACACGGAAGGTATTATAGAAAAGGTATTAGGTATGTGGTGGCATTTTCATTAAAATTCAAAAAAGTCAATAAGGAAATCCTAGCCGGACAAAAGAGACCAACCAATAGTGAAGCGCTCAGAACTCTAATATCAATCTTTGATCCCCTCGGTTTATTAGCGAACTATACGATACGAGTATACCTGAAGATAATAATACCACAAATATAACGTTCAAATATAGGATGGGATGAAGAAATAACCGACAAACAATTCGCAAAGTGGCAAATGTGGATAAGGTTACTTCCTGAGGTGCAAAATATTATAATTCCGCGTCACTACCTATCAACGTGGCCAAATGAAGCATATAATGGAATACAATAATTGCACACATTTGTAGACGCAAGCGAAGACGCCTTTGCAGTAGTGTCATACTCAAGAGCAGATTATAACGGAATGGTAAAATGTTCATTAGTTAGCAGCAAAACCCGAGTCGCACCCATAAAGATATCCTTAATGCCCAGATAAGAGCTATGTAGAAGCCGCAGTATTAGGATCAAGATTGATGACAACACTCACACAGTCAGTAACGTTCAACATTAGTGAAAAATATCCAAGACGGTATTAAGTTGAATAGCATCAGACCAGAGGCAATATAAACCATACGTATCGTTCCGTGTGGGAGAAATCCTGGAAAATACAAAAATCCAAGAATGGAGATGGGTAAACAGCAAACAAAATATCGCCGACGAAGCAACTAAATGGATGCACGTTCCTTTGCTTCAAAGCACCAGACAATGGTACAAAGGACCTACATTCCTCTATCAACCAAGTGATAGTTGGCCACAATTAGGAACAATAGAGGAAATCCGTCCAAAATACGTTTATCATATCTGTGATCACTCTACACTGATACAGTATGAGCGTTTTTCCAACTGGAACCGACTGCTGCGAGCAACTGCATACGTTGTATACATATATACAATAAATATATATACACAACCTACGAAGTAAGCGCTAGCCGATAAATATAAAACAGGGGCCATTGCAACATGAAGAATTGACAAAAGCAGAAAATACGTTGTTCAGGTTATCGTAAGAAGAAAGCTACCGTGAAGAATATGACTTTCTACAAGCTAATAGCACCAAAGAAGAATCGGAAAGAATATCTATACCAAAGAAGAGCACTTATAAACTCTCAGCGTACATTGACACTGACGGAGTTATTGGAGCTCATCTAAAGATAGATCGGCAATAGACGTCGCATATTAAACGAAACGTCCGATTATCCTATCACGTTTCTGATAATAATGGCTAACCATAAGAAATATTATCACCAACATCATGAAATCGTGGTGAACGAAGTACGACAACGTTTTAGTATCAGCTGCCTCAGGTTCAAAATGAAATCTCTCCTCTCCTCGCCTCTAACCCTAAGGTTCCTATTATGTCAGATTTGCCTAGGTAGCTAGGTTAACAAAATACACACGACCTTTTACTTTTATAGGAATTGGGGCCCATGATAGTTACAGTTGGAAGACGATCAGAGAAACGTTGGGGAGTACTCATAACTTGTTTAACAACACGAGCAATACACATAGAAATAGCGCACTACAACAGATTCCTGCCTCATCGCACTAAAGAGCTTTATGAATAGGAGAGGCGTTCCCGCAGAAATTTACTCGGACAACGGCACACATCATGAAATGAAGAAACAAATAGATAACAATCGACTGGCTACTACATTTACCAATAATACCACCAAGTGGAAATTTAATCCACCATCGGCCCCTCATATGGGAGGAGTGTGGGATAGACTTATGCGATCGGTCAAAACAGCTCTACAAGGGATCAACCTCCACCGAAATCCTACGGATGAAACCCTACTGGGAATGATCACAGCGATCGAAAATATAATAAATTTCCGGCCGCTGACCTATATGTATATCACTGAGCGACGAGTCCGAAGAAGCGTTGACACCTAACCACTTCCTGCTGGGATCTTCAAATGCCACTAAACCCATCAGCATGTTGTCCGATGACCGTAAAATTGTACGAAAGGATTACGAGCTGAGTGAACAATTTGCCAACCGCTTCTGGAACAGATGGATTGGCGAATATCTTCCCGTCATCACTCAAAAGACTAAGTGGCATGAATATGGGAAACCCTTACAAATAGGAGATGTTGGCATAGTTGTCACCGAGGACTTACCAAGGAACAAATGGACTAAAGTTAAATTCTTGGAAGTTAAATTTGACCCAGTTCCGGGTTTCGAATAGAGCTGAAATTTTGCATACACGTTTAGTTTGGATGACAATGAAATCTGACCATTTTGTAAAAATTTCCAGATGGCGGTTCCAAAAAGGCTGTCGATTTTTGAAATTGTGCTCCGCGGCCCTCTGACGTGGGTATCAAATGAAAGGATATGACAGATAGAACACAATTAGCTATGTAGCGCCATTCCAAATTCAAAATGGCGGCCAATACAAAATTGCGGAAGCTTATAATAGACTAAAAAGTAGAAAATATTACAGATCAATTTCAGATAATTAATATGTATGTATGCATGATGAGATGAATAGTGGAGTTAAAGGTGAATTGAAAATGAAGAAGCAGTACACGTTACAAAATGAAAAATGCGCCATTCTTTTATTTAACTTTTTCATTAAAATTGAAATTTCACGCTTTCCTTTACATATTTTTTATTTTTTACTTTTCAGTACATTTTTTAAGTTAAATAAAAGAATTAAATTTTTTTTTTTTTTTTTTTAGAATTAAAAGCATATCATAAAAAGAAAAGTTGCGTTTGAATGTATGCTGTACATTTCGAAAACCAAACTCCTCGTTGCCAACATAAGTAATTTTCACCAAATCGTGAATTGTCCGACACTATTTCCGGATGTTGAAGGTCACGGAGCTCATCCCTATTTCTTACTACCTATCCAACTCGATACTCCGTCGAGATTAGCGCACCTTTCGGCCCACAGACTTGTCAGGGATATTTTCCCATATCCATCCTCTACTCCAAGCGGCACAGTCCCCAAAAGAAATGTCTGGTTCTATGGGAAAGCCTTTTTCTAAGCCACTGACTGGAATCTGAGTTTCTGCGGTGCCAATGCGAAGTAGCTAAAATAGTACGGGCAGGAATGTTTTTGTTCATTCCTCATTCTACCAAATCTGTAAAGCCTAGGCCAAATAGATGGTTTAATGGGTAGTATATGAACTCAACTAAAGCAAAGGAATTCGCCTATAGAGCGTACAAATGCTCCATAAACGAGTAACTTCCGCGTGAGTATTTGAAATCGAGAAACTCCTGTAATTCCATCATCAGGAAGGTCAAAGCGTCATTTGACGACAAGTTGAGAAGTATGATCGTCAATACATGTGTAGGCAGCAAAAACTTGTGGTCCTTGGTAACTTCCATCAAGAAGAATTTTACATCTTCCATTACCCCTCCATTTATTAATGGGGAGGAAACTGATACGCCACCACCGGTTTTCGAGCGCAACGCCATTCAATGGACGGTATTTTCTTCAGGACTCGCGAGGTGTATAAATATCTAAAAAAGCTCGACGTCAATAAATCCACTGGCCCAGGCAATATTCCCCCTATGGTACTGGAGAAATGTGCCTCACCTTTGCCTAAACCTCTGCGCAAACTTTTCGCCCTGTCATACTTCTCCGGAGTTTATTCCAACTCTTGAACATTAGCTCATGTTCAGCCCATTCCCAAAAAAGATGAAGCCAGCGCCCCCCTTAAACTACCGCCTAATAGCAATTACTTTTGTTCTCTCTAGCGAGTAAGAGGTCCCCGATTCGAATCTTACCCAGCTTCACGGTTCTTCGCCTATTCCACTTTCGCACCTGACTTTGTAAAGAGGGAAGAAGAAAGCCCCCTCTGTACATTCCTGATTCCTCCTTCATAGCCTTCCATAGCCCTTTCCCGCTCCGCCAAAGCGCATTTCATCGGTTGGTTGATGAGATTCAACTCAATTCAGGAGGCAACACTACGGCGAGCTGTTTCTCGATGTCCCGATGTCAAAGTCGCCATAGTAATGGTTGGGAGTAAGTGGACTAAAAATATCGCGGATAGGTTATGGCAGTTCCTTCCTTCCCGGCTAGAGCTGCTGTTCGACATTGCATTCTATACGAAGAGAATAGATGTCGACAACGACGCACGGAAGGAGACAAAACTCCAAAATGGCTGAAGATTGGTACACAGCTTCCTTGTGACATTTTAAAAAAACAATTTCGGAATCCAAAAAAAATAAAACATGGCCCCCTGAGTTATCGCTTTTTTTCCGAGTTTTCCATGTTGCTCGGTTTCTAAAGTTTATTCAATCCCGCGCGAGAGCCTATAATGTTGGCAATGAAATTCTCTACAACTTGGCTTCTAACAAAAAAGTTGACCCGATTAACCCTTTGAAAGTTATTCAAGGTCAAAGTTTTCTAAAACCACTTTTTGGCAAAATTCCACCCAAAAACGAGTTTTCGATTTTTTTTATCAGTTAATACAAAGCAATTCGTTTCGTTGTCTTGAGTAGAAACATTTTGCAGTCTTAACATGAGAATACTGTCTCAGAGTAAGACATTAGAAATTTCTGAGCCAAGCAATTGTATTTCTTCGCTCAATACTTATATTTTTCGACCAAGATATGTCTTTTTTTTTACTCAAGAAACTAAATATTTTTTATTCAAAACAAAATTTGTATTAAATAAAGACACGATGAAGTTTCAATTCGAGAATATTTATTGAGGCAAGAATATTTATTGAGGCAATTCACTATTATATTACCTTGAGTTGCTTAAAAAAACAATAGGATGTCGTGCTTAGAGACTAGCCACTAATTACGCTTTTTCAAGGTATACTTTCTGTTGAATAACACTTCAGACTGGAAATCAAGAAATGATATTTTTTCACTTTTAATTACCTAAGTAAATGTTTAAAAGTCTATAAAATTCGTTAACGAGGTGCGCAGAACTGTTAAAATATTTTGATCATAAAGTTTGAAAACATCTATGCGACGAAGAAGAGGTAAAAATCCTTCATTACGGAAATTTAAGTGACCCAATAACAACGACAACTGGAGTGAAAAATGGTTGCCCCCTTTTACCATTATTGTTCGTTACTTTACTTGACGAAACAATGATGCAAGTCCGAAGGTATGAAATTGCATTGAAAGCAGGCCGTAGAATAAACAAATAAAAAAACAAAATCAATGAGAAATTATTCTAGGTAGTGAGACCTGGCTCATGAACCAAGCCGATATTAACTAAACTAGTTGGGATGTGGGTTTGACCCCTTCGGTCCACACGATTAACTTCCCAGTATGATGAACGAAGATGGAATAAACTGACTTCTTACAAAATAGTTATACGTGGAAAATTGGCTAGTATCAGAACTGATGACAAAGCAATCCCGAGAGAAGCTAGTTCAAATAACTATAATAGTAGTAAATCCACAAGCTTTTCTAGAGAATTTGTTTTTCCTGAACGTTAGCAAACAAACATTTCCTCCGTATTTCGTTCGCTGCACTAAAGCAGGTGTTCAAATTCGTATTGAGCGTGCTGAAGCACCGTTGACGAGCTGAGAAGCGAATGACTTCATTTGGAAATTCCAAAGCTTTCCGGAGATATTAGCAAAACTGTAACTGTTAAGTGCTTTTCAGACTTGACCAAAAAGAACAAATTTTACGGTAACTACTGGAAATCCCGGGATGAACCGCAATTTCCTGAAACTGTGTCACGCGTAGAAAACAATTCCCCGTCAAAAAGTGCTAATCCAAGGTTTGAAAATTCGCGCTGTTTGTAAAGGGTAACGAAATTTTTGCACGATTTTGAAAGGTTGTCGGATTTTGACAAGTGATGTTTTGTTCGAAAGCTATCTCTGTGCAGAACCCAAAAAAGATCACTTCGTTTAGAACGGGTCTCATTCCATCGAGTTTATTAGATATGTATGTATTAGCAAAATTTGTCTTTCTGACAATTAGCCGAAGTTTTTCTATTTAAACAAAAAAGGCCCGACCGAATATTATGAAATTTTTTTCAGAGCATTTCTTCGTTAATATTATTTTTTCGGCACCTCAATGAAGTCGATATAGTTTTTAGTTCGTGCGGTATCGTGCAGGTACAAAAATCATAAACGTCGTTTAAACAAAAGCAAAAACGGTTCGACCGAATTTTATGAAAATCTTTTCAGATCATATTTTGGTTAATACTCTTCGAACGGCACGTCAACTAAGTCGATATCTTTTATAGTTCGCGCACTATCGTGCAGGTACATAAATCACTTATGTCATTTAAACCAAAAAAACCCTCTACCAAATATTATAAAAATCTTTTCAGATTATATTGTCGCTAATACGCTTCGAACGGCGCCTCAAGTAAGTCAATATCTTTCGCGGTTCGGGCGATATCGTGCAGGTACAAAAATCACTTATGTCATTTAAACCAAAAAACCGCTCGACCAAATATTATAAAAATCTTTTCAGATTACTTTGTCGCTAATACGCTTCGAACGGCACCTCAAGTAAGTCAATATCTTTCGTGGTTCGGGCGATATCGTGCAGGTACAAAAATCACTTACGCCGCTTAAACAAAAAAACGGCTCGACCGAATTTTATGAAAATCTTTTCAGATCATATTTCGGTTAATACGCTTCGAACGACACCTCAACGAAGTCGATATCTTTTTTGGTTCGCGCGGTATCGTGCAGGAAAAAATGACCACATCCGTACGCACATACACACACACATACTTCCTCCCAATTTTTTGCTTAAAATGCTCCTGGGACCTTGAAACATGAAAATACGTTGAAATTTTCGATTTCGATTTTCGGACCGATTACAATAACTTCCTATACTGGGAAGTTAATAAAACTCTTCGTTAATACAATATACAATTATTTTTTTAAAATCAATTTAAAATCAAATTCGTAAACAAAAACAATCGACATGGACAGGGAACACTATATGAAAAGAAAATAATGCGTTAACAAAAAAATTGAAAACAAAAAAATTGAATGGAGCCGCAGGGAAGTAGACTTTCGATAGATACATGGATAAGAAGAGTAATAACCCAGTAGGACCGGTAAGCTTACAGAAGTACTGAAATCAGCACTTACTGGTAAGGGGTAGGCCTTACCACATCCTTTTACAGAAGTGCTTACTTTTACACACGATGTCATAGGGGGTAAGGCCTTACTTTAGTACTTACCTTAGAGTACTTATAGAACTGCTCATCTGTAAGGGGTATAGTAAGGCAGCAAATGGAACATTGCAAAAGAGATATTCATGGGCGCCTGTGGATATGTGATCCGGGGTCGAAATGCTTTTATTTTCTTCATCTTTTACAAATGCCTTTTTGTTCCAAGCCCGAGAGTGGGGGACTGCGGATTTGAGAATCGCAAAGTGTCAAATCCGCACTCACTTCCCTCCCGTCGGATCTGGGATTAGAGGCCAATAAATTTTGTTTTATTTTCTTTTTTTGCACTTATACACTCTATTAAATGGCTTAACAAAAATTCACACAATATATTTTCCACATTTCGCGCCGTTTTATTCATTTCACTTTGCGGTTTGACATCTTGACAACAAAGCATCATGAAATGCCGTGATGCCGTATTTGCTTGATTTTGATGCAGCAGATGCTTACATGCGGCGAAAATGAACATTAAACAGGCGGCATCACGATGCGCATCAGACTATTTTAAATACTTCATCCGCATCACCGATGCATTTTTGAAGTTACCCATACTCTTGGTATGTGAGCATTTTTTCACCGCAGGTAAGTGTCCAGGAAATACGAACGCAGGAAGAAAATAAATTAAAAACACGACGCCCTTGTGAAAAAAATTAGCTAAAAAGTCGAAAACAAGTTTTAAGTACTAATTTAAGACCGACACAAGATATAGACGACATTGTTATCTTGTTATAGTCAAAGTTTATATATTATATTTATAAGATACCGTCTAACTACTATAGAAAATATTAACTTGGAGTAGTCATTTTGTTAATTAAGTGTCACGGAACTATGGTATATGTTAGAAGCATACTCGAAGGAATCTGGGAAGCTTGAACAGTCAGACGTAAGCGACCGGCGGCTAGGCAGGTTGTTGAGACTTTCCCAGGCGTTTGGCCCACAAAAATTTGGTATATAGGTCTGGTACATTAAGCTAACCGAACGGCCACGGTACTTTTGGACCTAACATCTCACCAAAAAAGACGAAAAAATATTTTGGAAAGTGTTACAATACCTCCTTTACTAAAAAACGAATTCGAAAACAGATGGAAGAATTCCCACATCAAACAAACGCAGCTTAGCGGCATTCAGCCTTCCATGGACATAAATCCCCACGCGCGGTAAAATTTTAGCATGGCTCGGTGCCATTTGCATAGGTGGATCACTCGTATATGGGGGACTTAATTATAAACATATTTAATAAAAAATATGTATTTACCATTTTCAAAAAAATACGACAAACCTTCTTCTTTATCTGCCTCAGTCAAATTATAATAAATCGTAAATACGCCTACCACAAACTTAGTCTCATAAATTTTCAACGCCATTTCAGGTATATCCTGTTTCAAACCAAATTGTTTGTGAAGAACATATCCTTAAGGAGACATTTATAAAACTGAAAAACTTTGGATAAGTAAGATTCTGAAATTTTACCCCTTTTTGGGGTGTCGGTTAAAACTTTTCAATTTAAAGAAAAAAATTTCCACCACTGGCTTTTCACTTATGTTAGAAGCATATTTTCAAAGCTACAGAGATTTTACTCTTGGATTTAAAATAAACGCATAGGATTAAAATTAAAACCTTATTTAAGAACCGAGTTTTCACTTTAAGTTCCAGATGTAATCAAGGCAATGAAGCTGGAATTCTCCAGTGTTTAATAATCAAACTTTTCACTCTTGTACCGCTTTGTAGTTAAATTACAAATTGTTTGTTTTAAGGGTCTTACTTAATTCTACCCGTGAATATTGTAGAGTGTCTAAGGAGTTGTTTATCCCCAAGAAAGTTTTTTCGGTCCATGGTTTTAGCCTATGGCAAAACTGAGAACGATCCACTTTAATGTCACAAGGAAAAATAATGGCACCCATTCACTCTAATTGCAAATTGTAAAAAAATACGCAATTCTTTTAATTCGATGTAATTTGCTAGATGACTCATTATTTTATGTGTTTTTAGAAAGAAAGGTAAAATAGAAAGGGTTCGGGATGTGCTTGAGTAGATGTCGATGAACTTTGCGTTTTAACTTTGAGATGTTCTATGAGTTCGGACATACTGAATGCAGTAATTTATTCCAAAATCAAGCTGCTCTAAAGAAAAACTTATTCACGAACGAATTAAAGGAATTTTACAACTGCCAATTTTTTATACTAAATAAAGTATTAACCGCGAAAAAGTTAGCTGGCGAGTTCGCTGTATAGTATGAATCTTAGCTGTCCGTCGAAATGTAACAAATTTTATTAGAAACACTATTAGTCCAGTCCAATTAGTCGAAAAAAGGGCATGAAATTGCAGGGTCGCAGTATGTTGGGAAAAGCCGCCATCTTGAAAAAGAGGTAGAGGTCGTTTATACTAAATAACTAGTTTCCATGCAGTGATAGCTAAAATTGATCACTAGCAAGGTATTAGACAGAGGATAAAATTATCTACAAAATGAAACCTCAACGAGGTCTGCAAGTTGATTTTGCTCAAAGTTATGGACGCTCAAAGTTCAACCTAGATCGTGTGGTTGGGGCTGAATGCAGTTTTTTGCGATAAACTCGTAAGATATTAATTTGTGTGGGTTAATTCCGATTACCAAACTTAAAGTGCTAGTAATTACCTTTAGAATAAGCCCTTAGTCGTCGTTCTCGCTTGTATAGTTTGCGAGTAACTCAATGCCAAAATTCGTAATGCACGTGCCTGAAATAACTGATAACGATTTTTTTTGAATATCTCGTTAACGGTTGCTCATATGATAATGTAGTAAACAGCAGAAATACGGGCATTAAAATATCTTTCAAATGGGGTATTGGCCGAAGCTCTATGTCGTTTCATGTCCGCGACGCACAGTGGGCGGAAACGATCAAAATTACGCGCGGGGCAGAAAAAAACGTCCAAATTAAGTCTTTCTTTTTTTTAAATACTCGTTATTATGTCCGCTATCTTGTATCACTGCGGAAATCCAAATTTATAGGGGTAAAAACCACCCCTAAAGGGTTTGTTGAGGAATGCATTTTTGTTAAGAAACCCAGTTGATAGAAGTTGCTCTGCCCGGTTAGGTAGGTTAGCCTGCTTGGGGGTTGGTAGGGGTGGTTTTTAAGGGTTGTAAGGGTCTGTGGTAAGGGCCTGTCTGTTCTTAAGGAATGCATATTTGTTAATAAACCAAGTTGATAGAAGTCGCTCTGCCCAGGGTTAGGTAGGTTAGCCTGCTTGGGGGTGGGTTGACCGCTTTAGGGGTGGTTTTTACCCCTATAAATTTGGATTTCCGCAGTGATACAAGATAGCGGACATAATAACGAGTATTTAAAAAAAAGAAAGACTTAATTTGGACGTTTTTTTCTGCCCCGCGCGTAATTTTGATCGTTTCCGCCCACTGTGCGACGTAGGGAGTGAAAAGTCAACCGCGAAGGTTGTGACACTTCTCGAGGAATAACTCGCTTTCAGCCAGTTTTGCGTGTCGGATGAATTAGAATTTTGTGTAACGCCCTGAATTATCTATATTTTGGGTTATTTAACTACTTTGCAAAATTATAGTAATGGGAAATAGTAGCTAGGAATCCGCCTTCCGCAAAAGAAATACTCACAGTATTATTTATTCAAGATTTATCGAAATAAAAAAAAAAAAAAAAAAAATATATGATATGAGGAGGTTATTATCAAAAGGTGACATGTCCATGGTGGTCAGTCATCAGCGGAATAGGGGGAATAACATGTAGCATAACATGCACGTGCCGCAACTATTTCGGACTGATGGAAGTGCGATCATAACCTCCTAGCGGTGGCCACTGGTAACTATTCTATGAGAGAGGATAGGCTAATATGATCGGGCTAGTCCCTTCTAAGTAAGGTTGGCGTGAGGCTAATAACCTCACCCGTAAAAAACAATTATTACGGAACGAGCAACATGCCTCGGATACTGGAATAAACGACGACGACCACGGCAACGAAAAAGGCAAAACGATTTACGAATTTTTTCATGGAACGTTCGAACTCTGTACAGAACTCGAGCTTCAAAACATCTAGCCGATACCCTGTCAAAGTATAAAGCTGACATTACCGCCATTCAGGAGATGAGGTGGACAGGGAATGGTGTTTTGCAAAAACCTGAGTATGACGTATATTACAGCTGTCATACAAAACACCATGTTCTAGGAGTAGGTTTTATGGTCAGCAAAAGAATGAAGCCTACCATTATCGGCTTTAAAGCAATAAACGAAAGGCTATGCTCCCTTCGTGTGCGAGGTAAATTTAAGAACATCAGCCTCATAAACGTTCACGCACCTACAGAAGAGTCCCCGGATGATGATAAAGAAGAGTTCTTCGAATTAGTTGAACGGGAACTTAATGCCTGCCCCAGGTATGATGTAAAAATCATACTGGGAGATCTGAACGCTAAAGTAGGCCGGGAGCCCATATACAGGCAATATGTCGGCAACCACAGTTTGCATGAAAACACTAATGACAATGGACAGCGAGTTGTAGAGATGGCAGCAAGTAAGAACTTGGTCGTTGCAAGTACTAGATTTGCGCGTAAAGATATCCATAAAGCCACCTGGGTATCTCCTGATGGAGCCACTCGCAACCAAATAGATCATGTGTTGATAGACCGCCGCCACCTTTCGGGTCTGATGACGGTACGAACGTACCGAGGTGCCAACTTCGACTCGGATCACTATCTTGTTGGTATGGTGCTCCGAGAGCGCATTACAACGCTGAAAAGCTTTGTATCCGCTGATCAGGCTCGAATCAACATAGCTGCACTACGCAATGAAATGGCCAGAAACAGCTACGGTCATGCATTAGAACTCGCCCTAAGTCCTGGGGATGAGATGCCGGGCGTCGAAGAGAACTGGACACGCCTTAAAAATACTGTCATTAGTACTGCTGATTCCATCTTAGGCAGAAGTCGTAAAGATCGGAACGACTGGTTCGATAATGAATGCAAGCTGGCAACTGAACGTAAGAATGCTGCGTACCGAGCCATGCAGCAGTCTCAGAGAACACGGGCACGCGAAGAGAACTATAAAGAGCTCAGAAAAGAAGAAAAGAGAATTCACAGACGGAAGAAGGAAGCCTGGGAAAAAAATCTCGTCTGTGAGCTAGAACAGTACAGAGAACGACGGCCGCACCAGGCGCGGGAGTTCTACCAAAGAGTCCGCAGTATGACGCAATTCACACCACGTTGCACATACTGCAAGGACAAAGAAGGTAATCTGATCACCGATCCTAAAGGCATCTTGGAGCGATGGGAAGAGCACTTTCATGAATTGCTAAATGGCGAGCTAACTGAGGATTCGGAGGCTCCACCAATATCTGATGACAATGCTATGCTGCCGCCACCAAGCATAGAAGAAGTTAGCAAAGCCATCAGCCGGCTCAAAAACAACAAGGCCTCGGGTGCAGACGGCATCGCAGCGGAGCTGGTTAAATATGGTGGGCCTACATTACACCAAGCGATTCATGAACTAATTGTGCAAGTATGGGAGCAGGAAGTGATGCCAGAAGACTGGAGAAAAGGCATCCTCTGTCCGGTACACAAAAAAGGAGATATCACAGCGTGCACTAATTATCGCGGTATAACGTTGTTGAGTACCGTGTATAAGATATTCTCCGCTATCCTACAAAACAGGATGGCCCCATACGCCAGAAACATCATAGGCCATTACCAGTGTGGCTTCAGCCCAGGCAAATCAACGACTGATCAGATTTTCACCTTGAGGCAGGCTATGGAAAAATGTCTAGAGTTTCAAAACTCAATTCAACACCTCTTCATAGACTTTAAAGCCGCCTATGATAGCATAGCCAGGGTAGAACTCTACAAAGCCATGAGAGAATTCGGCATCCCCAACAAACTGACAAGACTATGTAGGTTGACCATGATCAATGTGTCAAGCCAAGTAAAGGTATCCGGAACACTGTCCAGACCAATCAACATCTATAATGGACTCCGACAAGGGGACGGTCTGGCCTGCCTCCTTTTCAACCTGGCGTTGGAGAAAGTGATCCGCGATTCGGGCGTGACATCAAGGGGTACAATCCTCCACAAGTCCACCCAACTACTGGCTTACGCAGACGACATTGACATCATTGGAAGAACAACAACAGCTGTACAAGAAGCTTTCACTCAGATTGAGCAAGCGGCAGGAAATCTGGGACTGCACATTAACGAAAGCAAAACAAAGTACATGGTGGCCTCGTCTGGAAGAACGCCTAACATTGGTCCCACAATCAAGGTAGCGGAACACGAATTTGACGTGGTAAAATCATTTACCTACCTTGGGTCAATAGTAGCAGCCGACAATAGCATGGAACCAGAAATACGCGCACGACTGCTAAAAGCCAACAAAGCCTACTATAGTCTGTCAAGGCTCTTCAAATCCAAATATCTAACCATAACGTCTAAACTTTTACTATATAAGACGATGGTCTTACCCGTTCTCACATATGCATCCGAAACGTGGGTGCTTAGCAAAAAGCACTCAAACCTCTTGGGCGTGTTTGAGAGGAAAATACTTCGGAGGATTGTTGGCCCCGTATGTGAGGAAGGACGATTCCGGAGACTCTACAATGACGAGATCTACGAGCGCTATCGCGACATAGATGTTGTGAAGAAAATAAAGCTCGGTAGGCTCCGGTGGGCAGGGCATCTAGCTCGTATGAGTGAAGATGAGCCTGCTCGTAAAGTTCTCTGCGGTAAGACCTATGGGGTGCGACAGCGAGGGAGGCCCAACCTTCGCTGGAAGGATGGCGTGGACCAGGACGCTCAGAGTTTAGGGATGCCAAACTGGATGACATCGGCTCAGAATCGGGACCGGTGGAGAGAACAGTTGCGCGAGGCCAGGACCGGATCCCGGTTGTAGAGCCGTTAAAGAAGAAGAAGAAGACATGTCCATACTTCAAGTATTTTTTTTTTTAAAGGATCGATTATCCTAGGTAAAATGCATAGCTTTTGCTTGAAAACAAGTTTAAAACCGCACTATATATCGGATATAATAGACGGTAAATTCGGTTAGTTTTTTCAAATTCGACACATGTCCCAGTAACCGATTTTCTTCCCTAAATTTTCTTCCCCGCTTACCAAGAAAAACAATGTTAAATTAAGTTAATAAGAAATATATTTTAGTTTAAAATGAAATGTTGAATTCATTTTATAATTCAAAATATTAAAATAGTATCTATGATTTCAAAAAAGGTACATGTCCACCCTACCATTAATTCAGAAAGTGACATGTCCATTGGCATATTACAAAAAGGTACATGTCCATTTTGTTTTTGCTTTTTTCACAATAACCAGTTAATGTATTTCTATGATTTTTTCACAATAAAATAATAAAATACTTACGTCATATTTTTGAAAAATAAATATCTTTTAGGACTAAGTTCATGCACAGTTTTTACTCATTGCTGTAAGAAAATGAATGGAAGACATGTCACCTTTTGATAATAACCTCCTCATATATTGAAAGGTAGTGCTTTAGTTTTCGCGAAAAGATGATATTTTTGTTATAAGTGTGTTTTAAACTGTCCCAATAAATAATTTCGCGCCCACAAACCAATGGGCGTGGGCGCGAAATTATTATCATTTTTAATGTTTTTTGGTGGGATGTAAATTACATTTAATTTTTCACGTTAAACTTGGGCATTTTTACGAAGCAAAGTATATTTCACATAAGGCTAGGGCAAATGATTACATATTGTCTATGCCCATATCTATGTTTATATAAGGAATCTTGTGAATTTAAATCGACGCAAACCCGTTTTGCCTGCTTCGTAAGTTTATGCAGGCATTCGTCAGTTTACCGCGTTATTAATCGAATCAATCTGAATCTCTTATTATTTTCGAAGCCTTTGTAGAGAGGGCAGTGAAAAATAGTGATTATAATTAGTTAAGTGTATAGATTCTATTAATTATTAAATTATATAAAAATACATTTTATTAACTTCCCAGTATAGGAAGTTATTGTAATCGGTCCGAAAATCGAAATCGAAAATTTCAACGTATTTTCATCTTTCAAGGTCCCAGGAGCATTTTAAGCAAAAAAATGGGAGGAAGTATGTGTGTGTGTGTGTGTGTGTGTGTATGTGCGTACGGATGTGGTCATTTTTTCCTGCACGATATCGCGCCAACCAAAACTGACATCGACTTCGTTGAGGTGTCGTTCTAAGCGTATCAACCGAAATATGATCTGAAAAGATTTTCATGAAATTCGGTCAAGCCGTTTTTTTGTTTAAGCGACGTAAGTGATTTTTGTACCTGCACGATATCGCCCGAACCACGAAAGATATTGACTTACTTGAGGTGCCGTTCGAAGCGTATTAGCGACAATATAATCTGAAAAGATTTTTATAATATTCGGTCCAGCGGTTTTTTAATTTAAATGACTTAAGTGATTTTTGTACCTGCACGATATCCCGCGAACTATAAAAGATATCGACTTAATTGACGTGCCGTTCGAAGAGTATTAACCAAAATATGATCTGAAAAGATTTGCATAAAATTCGGTCGAGCCGTTTTTTGTTTAAGCGATTTTTTGTTTAAGTGATTTTTGTACCTGCACGATATGGCCCGAACCACGAAAGATATTGACTTACTTGAGGTGCCGTTCGAAGCGTATTAGCGACAATATAATCTGATAAGATTTTTATAATAATCCGTCCAGCGGTTTTTTGGTTTAAATGACTAAGTGATTTTTGTACCTGCACGATACCGCGCGAACTAAAAACTATATCGACTTCATTGAGGTGCCGAAAAACATTAACACATCAATTTTATATACATTTTCGTCATCCTAATCTTGTAAATGCGCACATTTAGTTTGACATTTTAGCGAAAATATTGATAAACAATTGTGAAAAATTCTCGGTATTATAGATATATTCTATGTTGCCTATTGTTCATTTATTATTAAAATATCCAATCATATATTCAACATCCATCATACTGGGAAGTTGATCGTGTGGACCGAACGGGTCGAACCCACATCCCTACTAGTTTTAGTTCTTGTTTTGGGGGATAATTTAGGACTTAATCAGTTATTAAAGTTCAGCAAGTCCTTCTCACCAAATTTTTAATGCCTGTTTTGCGAAGCTAGTAAGGAAATGAAAAGAAGAAATTTGAAACAAGGATATAAAATTTTCCAATTTTTCTTTTTCGGGCATATAGAAAAATTCCTTATTAAACACTATAGCCTCCTTCCATGTCACTAAGAACTTCGCTCTAGATATTATGCGCGATATTTTTGAAGGGATAGCTCATTATAATATTGTGAATTTTTTTTATAAATTATTGTATTTAACAAATATTTTTTTCGCTTCAACACTTTAACCGACTTAAAAATAATTTTTCCTATGGAGAAACAGAAATTGGAAATATTTGTAAAGAAGTAGCAGAAGGCCATCTAAAATTTCACTGTCAATTTTCATCATTTTTAAAAGCTTTTCAGCACTGTTTTAAATTAATGTACATATGTGCTAAATTAAAAATATCCCATTGAAAGCTTTGCAGTTTGGGTTTTTATACAAATTTTTTTATTTCTATTCAAGAGCCAGTAGAAGAATTCCCTGTTGTAGATACTTTAATTACAAATATCCAAAACAGGTTAAAACAAAAATGAATGTTAATAAAATATGTACATAATGAAAAAATAAAATTAAAATGAATTGAAAAGATATTCCCGACTTTTATTTTTTCTGTACTAGCTGTACAACTACAAAGCTGTATGTTATTTTCTGTAATAAGAAAAAGTATATCGTAGAAGCGATAGGCCTATATTACACCAAGAGATTCATGAATTAATTGTGCAAGTATGGGAGCAGGAAGTGATGCCAGAAGACTGGAGAAAAGGCATCCTCTAACGTTGTTGGGTACCGTGTATAAGATTCTCCGCTATCCTGCAAAACAGGATGGCCCCATACGCCAGAAACATCATAGGCCATTACCAGTATGGCTTCAGACCAGGCAAATCAACGACTGATAAGATTTTCACCTTGAGCAGGCTATGGAAAAATGTCTAGAGTTTCAAAACTAAAATCAACACCTCTTCATAGATTTGAAAGCCGCCCATGATAAAATAGCCAGAGTAGAACTCTACAAAGCCATGAGAGAATTCGGCATACCCAAAAAACTGACAAGACTATGTAGGTTGACCATGACCAATGTGTCAAGCCAAGTAAAGGTATCCGGAACACTGTCCAGACCAATCAACATCTATAATGAACTCCAAAGGGGACGGTCTGGCCTGCCTCCTTTTCAACCTGGCGTTGGAGAAAGTGATCCGAGATTCGGGCGTGACATTAAGGGGTACAATCCTCCACAAGTCCATCCAATTACTGGCTTACGTAGACGACATTAACATCATTG
The DNA here is from genome assembly GCA_949987705.1 of Thereva unica. Classification (NCBI taxonomy): domain Eukaryota; kingdom Metazoa; phylum Arthropoda; class Insecta; order Diptera; family Therevidae; genus Thereva; species Thereva unica. Next base: position 53,292,837 of record OX465282.1, read on the forward strand.
GAAGAACAACAACAGCTGTACAAGAAGCTTTCACTCAGATTGAGCAAGCGGCTGGAAATCTGGGACTGCACATTAACAAAAGCAAAACAAGAACACCTCGTCTACAAGAACACCTAACCTTGGTCCCACAATCAAGGTAGAGGAACACGAGTTTGAGGTGGTAAAATCATTTACCTACCTTGGGTCAATAGTAGCAGCCGACAATAGCATGGAACCAGATATTGGCATCCTGTGCAGAACTTCTCCATGGCGACTAACATTTTTTTTCCCAAAAATTGTTCTAAAAAAGGACATCAATTTTGCAAAATTGGTGGCCACTGTGCAGCCCGAAAATTCACAATTTGTTGCCCAGAAAAATCGAATAAAAACATTTCGGCACTACTTATTTGATCCTGAAAAGGGCAGTTGCTGCTTCCCGTTTTCGTGTTTCGTCGTTTCACGTTTTAGCAGCTGGTCATACGCACTGGCAATACAACAATGCTCATATTATATTAATGCAAGATTAACAATTCACCGTAACGCTTCTTTATAAAAGACATTCGATGTTTCACTTCTAAACAACGTTTACAATTAGTGTCATTAGCAAGTTGAGTCGACTTAGTTGAGTTGATATTTTTTAAATCGTCATAAATGTCGCTCATCACAATTTCCGTGTCTATGACGAACTTTCAAAGAGCAGCCAGCAGCTCAATGTCATGATCATCATTAATCTCAGAACACTTTCTATATTCTATATTGAGGAGAATAGTACTGAATTCTGAGTTTTCTGATTGTGCTCGCATATTTTGTTTTAAATGACGATTTTCAATCTGCCCCTAAATCATTTTAGACGTGCATTGATTTCGACGGCCCGCGTATCGGTCGGGACAACTGGCAACGTTTGCCCGAAATCTATGCCAATAAAACAGTTACTCCCCAAAATAATTGGAATTAACTTCTGAAATCTTGCTTTGCTTTGTTAACGTCTTCAATAGATACGTTATGTGCCATAGTACATTTATCTTAGGCCCAGACAACCCTCATGCAGTATTGTAAAACTTTAGCTTTGCTCGATCGGTATCTTAAATATAGTATGAGCTGTTTTTCCTTATGTGAGTAAAGTTGCCGCAAACTCTGCTACTGACCCTGCTACGGTAACCCTTTTATCTGTACGTAGTTTGGGTAATATGAGATTAATTAAGAAAGTCATCATAGAGCCTCTTGGTGGACGATGTAAAAAAGCGTGGCACTCTTTACCCATATTATTGTTTTATTAACACTGGAACTTTTGGCTAGCGCCCTACGCTTTTTAACATTTCGAAAGGTAGGCCTTTTCCATATACTGGCTGGCGCAATTAAAACTTTACATTTAAAATTACTTTTTACTATTTAGTTTATTTTAACAAACGATCGGAAGCACTTCGTCCTTATGATTACAATCAATAAATATCCTTCATAGCCTGAACGACGGAAGTCAAAAAGTGGAGGTAATTTTTAAAAGAATCATTCTTTCAGGAGAGGTAGTATATTTGCAAGGCCAATTATAAGTATCCACGACCTATCGAAACCTTATTCTACTATCCGATCACACTGAAAAACTGATACCATAGTCGGAAAAAATTTATCCCTGATAGAGTGCATATTTTTTTTATTATTGCGATTGTCGACCTGAAAGAGATCTGTTTAAATATCCATTGTTCCCTAAGTGAAGGGTTCCTTATAGTATGATCAAGATATTTTTAGTAAAACCTAGATATTTAGATAAAGCTCTTTGAGGTCTACAATTGGAATGATAAAAAAATATTCACTTGCTTTCCTTCGGCTATCGGTTGAAGTTTTTGGTCTAGTCCGGTTGTCGGACACGATAGTCGGTACCGAAAATCGGATCTGATGGTCGTATCCGCCTGAAATATGGCCGCAAAAGTACTGAATCTCCCAGTAAAAGTCCCATCGCAGACAGACAGTAATTTTAAAAATAGTTTTTGTACAGACAGACATTCCAATTATATTTATATAGATAGAACGATAACCATATGAACTTAGTAAAACACAATTATATTTTAAAATCACAGACAGACACGCCTTTTATATTTATACAGATATATTGGAATGATGCCACTCAGGACTCAGGTAATAGTATTCTACTTGTCATATCGTTTGATACCTGATACCTAAAGAAAAAGCTAATCCGCCATTTTGTGTTGGTCGCCATTTTGAATTTGGGTTGACACCAAATAGGTTATTGTACTGTACCTAGGAGACCTCAACGCCAAAATTGGAAGAGAGAACTGGCACAGACCGACCATTGGAATGGAAAGTCTCCACGAAACATACAACGTGTTATCGATTTCGCAATGAGTAAAAATATGATCGTCAGTTCAACATATTTCCCAAGAAAGGTCATTCACAAATACACATGGCAGTCCCACAGCGAAAGATACTGCAATCATATAGACCATATTCTCACAGACAGAAGGGCAGCTTCCAGTATCCTGCAAGTAAGAACCTGTAGGGGTGCAAATTGTGAATCGGACCACTTCCTAGTTACAGCTAGTTTCAGATGTCGTCTGTCTACTCAAGAAAGAACAGCAAACAAAAGAAATTCGACGTCGATCGCCTGCAGGAACAGACCGTGTTGGAGAGATATCAGGAAACTCTAGCAGAAAGGATAGGTCTAAATATAAATAACGAAGACACAGTCGAGGGAAAATGAATAAGATTGAAGACGATACTGACAGATGTCACGAAGGAAACTGAAGGCTACAAACGTAGGTACAGCCAGAGCCAGTGACTGGTACGACGAGGAATGTAAAGCAGCTATAGAGGCCAGAAATAAAAATAGGAAAATATACATAGAGAGACCGACGAGGAGTAAGAAATTGAAGTACGAGGAAACAAGAAGAACCGCAAAAAACATCTGCAGGAATAAGAAAAGGCAATTCCTCAACAATCACATCCTGAGAGCAGAGGAAAACTTGGCCCAAAACATAACACGGGAAGCATACAGGGAAGTAAACTTCTTCAAGAACGGCTTCAAACCCTCCTCCGGCATATGTAGAACAAAAGAAGGCAGTATAGTTACAGGCAGCGAAGATTGAAGGCGAGATGCTGAACGCAAATGAGCATCAGACATGTACCAGAACCCCGTCTACAACATAACGATGACAGCAGAGAAACAAATGTACCCACTCTGGAAGAAGTACAAAGTGCCATACGATCCTTAATAAACAACAATTCTCCAGGAATTGATAACGTCCCAGCAGATTTGATCAAACAAGGAGGCGAATCGCTCTCAGCAGCTATACACGAATTACTATGCTGCATATGGAGGAATGAGAGAATGCCTGAAGAATGGGAACAAACATTATCTGCCCAATACACAAGAAAGGGGACAGATTCAACTGTGGAAACTATAGAGGCATATCTCTTCTAAGCACGTGTCTGGACTGTACCGGCATAGAGTGCGGGCGGGTGCTGCCGCAAGTCCACTTCGTTGTGAAAATTAAATCCACAATATAAATCCGCAATACAAACAATAGAAAGCAAATCCCGAAATAAATTCACATCCCGGCCTTTTCAATCAGTTTCAATAATTATTAATCATTAAAAACCAAAATATAATCATTAAAAAACGGAAAAACATTAAAAGTGCAATATAACTGTGCGAAGTGAAGTGAAAAAAACGAAGGAAACGTCACCAACACGGAATTCACCAAGGCACCCTTTGCATTGATCCTTTAAGCCACCGTAGGAATGTAGCAGCGCTCAGCAAGTTTTACCGCTATTTTCATAGCGACTGCTCCACTGAAACCAAAAACCTCCTGCCTACACGGCAATCTTTCTCCCGCAACACAAGACTAGCCAACTCGGCTCACCCCTTCACCCTTCAGCCCTCCCCTTCACGCACATTACGTTTTAGCAGTTCGTTTATAAATAGAACAACTCGATTGTGGAACTCTCTTCCGCAGTCGGTGTTTCCGAGCTCATATAACATCTCAGAGTTCAAACGCAAGGTTCATCGACATCTACTCATGCACCCTCCAGACCCCTAACCTATCCTATCTCATTTTTCCTTCAGATCAAGCTTACTACTATACGCTGCACCATGACTTGTAAGACATGACGGACTAGTAGTACAAAGGGTGACTCCTAAGCTTCATCTTGCCACAAAAAAAAAAAAAAAAAAAAAGCACAGTATATAAAATAATGAGCAATATAATTAAGGCCAGATTGGAACCTTACGCAGAAGCGGCAATATGTGAATACCAAGCTGGATTCAGAAGAAATAGGTCAACTCTGGATCAACTTTTTACAATAAGGCAAATCCTCCGAAAATGCTGGGAATACAACATTGACGTGTATCAACTTTTCATCGACTTTAAACAAGCATACGACAGCATCGACAGGGAGCAAATGTATGCAACAATGCTGAACCTAAACATCCCTCAAAAGATAATCAAATTAACAAAAATGGCAATGGAAAATACAAGATGTGCAGTCAGAATACAAGGAGAATTGACGGAGTCCTTCCCAGTCAAGCAAGGCTTAAAGCAGGGCGCTGGGCTGGCACCCATGCTATTTAATCTCTGCCTAAAAGGAGTAATTCGAAAGGTTAGCATTGATGCGAACGCAACCCTGCTTAGCAAATCCAAACAGTTGGGAGGATATACCGACGATATAAACTGCCTTGCAAGATCACTGTCATATCTTAGAGAAACATTCACAGAATTAGGAGATGGAGCAAAACATATAGGGCTGCAAATAAACACAGACAAAAGCAAAATTCTAATTCAGTCAAGGGTGGGAAGAAGAGGAAGTCATCACAATACCACCAGGGTTATATTCCCCCTTTGAACGGGTAAACCAATTTTACTACCTGGGGTCCACAGTCAGCGAAGACAACGATGAAACAATAGACGTACAAAGAAGAATAAACGCCGCGAACAGAACATACTTCTCACTTTTGCCAGTAATGAAATCCAGAGACATCCACTGAAAAACTAAAATAAGAATCTACAAAACCATCATACGTACAGTGCTACGTATGGATGTGAAGCATCCCAAAAATCCGCAGACAAGTTCCGAGATTAGCCCGAACAAACAGACAGACAGAGATACAGACAGACAAGAATTTTAAAAATGCGTGATTTTGTTTTATTATGATGTAAATAATCATATGAACTTAGAAAAACACAATTATTTTGAAATCACAGACAGATACTCCAATTATATTTATATAGATAAAGATATTTTACGTTAGTCATTTTATTTTTCCTAAAACTTCGATAGTAAGCTAAAGCTTATTATCGAAGTTATAGGAGAAGTTAACATGTCTAACGTAAAATATTCAGACAATTTACTTTTGTTGATTGGGTACTTTACCCAAATGTGATTGTATGAATTGCCTAAATACAAGGTATTCCAATTAAGCTTGTTCGATAAACTGCCTAAGACCATTAGTTGTTTATCACCGAAGTCTTGCAAAAAATATACATGACTTTTGTAAAATACTTCGGCCATTGGCCCAAGTTGTTTGGTTACTATACCTAAGCTTCTTTGTGCATTTTATCTAAATAATTGGTATTCCAACCAAGCTACGACGACAAACTGTCTAAATAGATATGTAGTTTATTATTGAAGTTTGTGGAAAACTATACATGGCTTTTGTAAAAATTTTAGGTATCTTATCTAAATGGTTGTTGTGCCCATATTGTGGATATTATAGTAGCCCATAGACAATTTATGCCCTTTTTTTTGTAATTTAACATAAGTATAACTATAATTATAGTGCATCTCTTTCTCCGACAGCGAAAGTTACGACAAAATGCGGCTGCAAAGGAAATTAACCTTCAATACTGTAAAATACGTAGCCACACCATTCCTACATTGAACGACACAAATGTTGCTCGTTCCGTAATAATTCTTTTTTTCGGGAGGAGGTTATAAGTCTCACGCCAACCTTACTTGGAAGTCTCACGCCAACCTTACTTGGAAGTCTCACGCCAACCTTACTTGGAAGTCTCACGCCAACCTTACTTCTCATAGGAAAGTTACCGCTCTCATAGGAAAGCACTTCTATCCGTCCGACATAGTTGCGGCACCAGCACGTTATGCCACATATTATTCCCCCTATTCCGGCAATAACTGGTTAAAGATTCGACTAAGAAATGGGTAAGCCCACGAAGATCGGTGTTGATTTTATTAAAGATAAGACAGTATTTTATTTTGGGTGTGTTGAATTCGACATCATTCTTGCGCCTCAATTTAGAATGAGTTCGTTGACCTCTTTCCGTCGGGTTGCAAATGAGCTAACGATCAAGGAAACAACGCCTTCACTTGCTTCTTTCATATTGTCGAGGGCCGTCGCCTGAAATCGATCTCTAAATTCGTATCAATGTCTTGCTCACTTAGTGCAATATATGGTAAGGCATGTTGAAATAAATGGCACGTAACTGCGGAAAACTCATAAAAAGACCCCGAATATTACAAAAACCATAAAACAAAAGTTATTGTTTCGGGGCTCCTCCTGAGCAAGGTTCGTGATCTCATTTCTAGCTGATTGAGCCGGTGACACAACAATTGGAGCTGATGGGAAACAGTCATGTTTGCTGAAACAAGACGATTCCGATTTAGGAATGGTGCCTGTATTATAATTTTTCGTAACTAACCCATCAATTATGAGAAAAGAAAGTATATATATTAAATTACAACTTCTCTCTTTTTATCACAATTAAATCCTGGTGAACCTTTCGCAAAAACATAGTAAAGAATGTTCAATGAGAATGTATGCCAAAAATATTAATTTTTTTATATATACATAATGTATTGAATTTCATAAGGAAAGACATTCGTATATTTCCACCACTCTAAAGATAAAAATTCAAACAATAACTTTTATCTCCATTATAAAAATCGAATTCCATATTTTACAAGAGTTAAATTACGACATTTAAAGCATTTATATGAGCATGAATATGAGAATACACAAAAATAAACTTAATATTTACCATAGCTTTTATATACTTATCAACTAATTCAATTTAATAAATATATTTTAGAAAATGTCCACTTATTTTATACAAACATTGTTGAAACCCTGATTGGAAATAAGAGAATTTAAAATATAAATAACTTTTTAAACTTAATTCCCCAATTTATTTAGCCTCCTTGTTCTTCATGAAGTAAGTTATCAAGTCGATTGGCAATGGGAACACAATTGTTGAATTTTTTTCCGCGGAGATGGTATTCAATGTCTTAAAGGAAAAAGTAAATAATATTAAAATTCTTTTACCGTCAAAATGAATGACGATTTTTTACCTGTAAGTATCTTAGCTGTAAAGCCGCCGGCGAATCTCCTATTACTTCGGAAGCTTCACGTAATGCGCGAGAAGCCTTCTGTTCGCCCTCTGCCGCGATGACTTTTGCTCTAGCTTCACGGGCTGCTTCAGCTTCAGCTGCCATGGCCCTTTGCAGTTGGACGGGTAGTCTGACATCTTTACTGTAATTTTAATTAATTAAATTTTTTGATAATTAAAATACAGCGAATTTAAACATTTCGGGAAAAATAACTGAAGTGGCAAACAAAGTGGATATGGGGGTTAAAACCGATCTTCGCACCAATATTTACATTTTAAACAAACATAAAGCTGATGAACCAGCGAATGGTGAAGAAGACTTGCCTTTTGTATAATTAATTTTTTATATCTGATGCCAGGACTAATGGTAAAACAACGTTATATGATTTTGAGAATTAATCAGACTTCTTATTTATGCAGAGAGTTGAAATAATCGGCCTACCTACCGCCTACCTACTACACCATCGAAAAATTTGAAACTTAATTTTCATTATTAGATCATACGCGACAAACGGTAACTGAGAGTATACGATATGACCGTGATGAATCGCTTGGCATGTCGAATGGAACAAGCTGGCGGATATACGTAAGGATCGCTACCACTTCAGTGCTTAGCTCTCTTGAAAAGCCCGACGAAAATCCACTGTCGACCAAAATTTTGTTCTGGCTACTTCTATAAGTAAAATTGCATTATTTCGACATCAGCCTGAAGGGGTTCAAGAGTTGCCATTATATACAGAAAAAACAAATGTTTGGTGCGGTTTATGAGTTGTTGAATCATCGATCCATATTTCTTCAAAAATGAGGCCGACCGGAACGTAACTGTAAATAGGGGACTATTTGTTGTCTGCAATTGAAGCCCCTGATCTCGACGTCTTTTGATTCCAACAAAACGGCTCTACTTACCACACAGCCCGTGAAACCATGACTTCCGATCGAAAAATTAGCCGCCTAGTTCATGTGATCTAAGACATCTAGAATTTATGTTTTGGGGCTACGTCAAGTCCAGAGTCTACACGGATAATAGTGATGAGCAAACCCAAGAACAAGACAAGACTAATCTAGTCTTGTTCTTGTCTTGTTCTTCTCATGTCTTGTTCTTGTTCTTGCAAGCAAAACTAAGTCTTGTTATTGGTCTTGCTAAAAGTGCAAGAACAAGACAGGACTGCAAGAACAAGACTATTTTTGCTCATCACTAGTTTGCGCACAATGCATGCAAAGTCATTAAGTACTAATGTACAAATGCTTTTACAATTATCATACTAAAAAGTAAATATACACACATGTATTTATGGGTATTTCTTACGAAATTTCAAAATTTGAGGGATTATTAAAATTTCTTTTTTTTTTATAAATTTATAAATTTTTTTTCCAGAAATTGAAAAAGTTGCTTTAAGAGATCTATTTAGGAGTATTGGTCCTCCATATTTTTGTATATAATCTTTAAAAAATGACGTTTTAAAAAATAAAGAAATGAGGGAATGATTAACAGAGTGAGGGAATGATTTATTATTATATTGTAATAAAAAACATATACAAATAAAGGAAATTATGTAATTTTTATTATATCAAACAATGAAATAACTTAATCTAAAGAAAATCAACTCAAAACTTGTACTTCAGTCAGTCAATATAAATATACAAAACTCAAAAAATTAACAAATACATTATTATAGAGGTAACAAATGTTTTTATCTTTATCAAGGCAAGCAGTAGTTTGCCGAGTTCGTAAGGGCAAAGAAGTAAAGCCTTATTTTCGCCTAAACATGGAAAACAAGGTGTTTTTTTTTATAAAATTATGCTATTTATCACCTTTTTATAAGCAATATAAGTAATTTTTCAATTGTAACCGATAACCACAATATAAATAATTTATTATTCCATGAGTTTTTTCCCTATCATTCTTCGTTTTCTTTATTTTTACATTTTTTACATTTCGAAACGAACTTTTTTTTCCCCTTCAGTCTAAAAAAGTGGGTACTCAAGATAGTTCTATCAGATGGCGTTATAAGTTATTTCAATTGCTCAATAAATGAGATGGCGCTAATAGTTAGTCGAAAAGTGTTTACTCGCACTGTTGATGCCAGATGGCATTAGATGATTAACAAACTGTGTTCATATAAAAGTGGTTAGTCACAACTATGGTGTCAGATTGCATTAGGTACTATAAAAAAAAACTTACGTATTTCATAGTACAGATGTACAATAAAATTTTGAAATACCGATTACTACTTCTGCCGAGTTCGTAATTATAATTTATTTCTAAAAATATGACATATTCGTTACAAGTTAGTCGAATCCAGCACTGTTGATGTCAGGTAGCATTCCTTGTCATTACGATGATTAACAAAAAGCGTTCATATTAAACTGGTATGCGTCTCAAGAGGGCGGATTTACCATTTCTTCACAACCGCCTCGACATGGGTATCAAATGAAAGGGAATGATAAGTAGAATACAATAAGTAATATAGTATACTCTATAAATAGTTACATCCACCGCGGCCATCTCAAGAGGACGCATTACCATTTTCTTCACAACCCCCTCGACATGGGTATCAAATGAAATGATGTGATAAGTAGAATACAAGAAGCTATGTCGAAGCTGCCCCCCCCTCGACATGGGTCTCAATTTAAAGGGTATCATAAGTAGAATGCCATAAGCGATATAGTATACTCAATAATATGGTTAGATCCATGGCGGTCATCTCAAGAGGGCGGATATTTTGTCTTTAAATATTTTAATCTTTCTTTTTCCCGCAATTTTTCCAAAGTATTATTTTTCATTTTTTCTCGCTTTTTTCTATCATACTCTTTCTTCTTTAATTTTTTTTCAGTATTACTCAACTTTTTTGGTCGTGCCATTTTTCTTTCACGTATATGTACCTGTTTTAAATTAAACACCATGAAATAAAAGTTGCAAGAAATAAATAAAATATCTAAAAGAACCGTAGAACACTGTATAAATCATTCCCTCATACGGCCGTAATTCCCTCACTCCTAAATGCAGTGAGGGAATGACTGTGAGGGAATGACGAATTTTAACTAAAGCTACAAAAACACCGGCACATAACCTCAATTTGATTGTTACATTTCGATTATGCAATCTACTCCCAAAAACGCATAAAAACAACAAATTACTTTTACATATATTTAAATGCTTAATATATTCATGTAACGTGAGGTAATGATCGTCATAAATGTAAGTCTTTAACAATTTTTCACATAATATGTTTTTGCACAAACTCACCTACGGTTGAGAAGAAAACGTTATCTTGAACCAATTGAGAGTGTTGCCAAGCACTAAAAACTTAAGGTTGCGTTCCAAAATTTCGTTCGATACGTTCAGAAATCCAATATTCGTAATAGGGTGAGGGAATGATTTTATTTGGCGGGACATTTTTAAAATCGAATTATCGTTTTTATATATTCGTTGTTGAAGATGGAAGGCTTTTATAGACAATAACAAACATCTTTCTAATATATTAGCATAATTTTATTATTAAGAATATTGATATATTTGAGATGAATAGGTATGTTTTTGTTATGTTATGTTTTTGTTATGTCTAGTTATGTTTTTGAACTAAGGGACAAGGTGAGGGAATGACTTTCACGGTAAAAAAGTAGCCATATCTTTTTTTTCTTTAGAGGTAATAGGTTTCTTTTTAAACAATAGTGGTACAGAAAGCGTGCATTGAAATAAAAAAAATACCTTTGTAGTTAAAGCATATGACTCGCCAATAATGGCTCGGGAATCAAATTTCGAAATTTGATGAGAAATACCCTTATATTGTAATTACTTGAACATCATAATCATATTTTTTGTTTTTAAAAGAATAAATTTAGGTGAAAATTTTGCAAGAATCTTGCTAAAGTCTTGCTCTGGGTTCTTCACAGTTAATCTTGTTCTTGTTCTTGCAACCATAACTAAGTCTTGTTCTTGCCAAATGTGCCAAAGACTGCAAGAACAAGACTATTTTTGCTCATCACTAACGGATAACGCGGGTATGATTGAGGAATTGGAAGCCGTAACTCGCGTTATTGGCTTAATACCACTGGAAATGCTCGAACATGTCAACGAAAGTTGGAATTTCAAGATGGACCATGCTAGCCGTGGCGGCTAACATTTAATAATGATAATAATAATTTATTTACCATTGTACAAAAGAACATAATTGTTATAACCGTACAAACAAAATGGTCTTGAATCTTGTCTCTGTTGTTGACTGGTCCTTTCGTATGACGTTAATTTATCGTCGAATCTAAAATGGATGTTTGATTCTCCACTAGTGCTAGTAGATGCTCCTCATTAGTTCGAATATTGTCGATGGTTTCTGACATTTTTACAGCATAGTCGTTGTCCAATACTCCAAATAATGCTTTTGCCATATTTCCGACAAAGTTCACCGCTCCTCGTTTCATTTCATTCGTAATTCGTCACTTGCTTCAAATTCTTCCCGAATGTGTTGAAATCCCCAATGATTTGTTCACATTTTGGCCTTTGATTAATTTCTTTGCAGAGTTGTTGAAACGTTGTAAGCCCCTTGAGGAAAATTTCGTACTGTGACCGTAACGGTTGCAGGTCAAAGTATACGATGATGTCCCATTCTCTTGAGGTTAAGCAAACCTTAGGGGAGACTGGGTACGGTTGAAACACAGGACGGTTGAAACAAAGTTAATATCTTTTGAATCGTGTGCAGTAAGGGGAGGGGTATAAAGAACGAACAAAGCGGACGACAAGTTCGAACACGAATATAAGTGGCGCGACGATCACTACAGGTTGTGGTTGTTTCCAGGGGACCCCATTGTAATTTCACAAGCAAAAGTAAGAATTTTTGTAGTACAATTTTTTCAATTTACTATACTTTTCATTAACTGACAGTTTTGAGTGGTTTTGTTTTGTTTGAATCAATGTTTTTAGAACATGACAGCGTCTATTAGTATTTGTGTAAAATTAGTGTTGCCGTTGTTGCCATTTTTTGTGGGTACGGTTGAAAGGGTTGAATTTATTTATTTAAATTCCCTGCTCTGTAGATGCCGAGGGAACGTGAAAGAAAGAAAAATTCGCGGGGGCAGGTGGATTTATCAAGATATAAAGAAGCCTATGAGAAGGTAAAAGCAGGGGATTCGTTACGAAAAGCGACGGAGAAACATGGAATGCACCACTGTTCGCTTCTAAGATATATTCGAAAGCGAGATGCATCTGGCGATGAACACCAAGACATTAGCTATAACTGAACTATCTGTACGGAGAGCGCAGGCTACAACCCTTTCACGGGAAACTAGTTTTAACAAAAGCAATGTAGGTGCTTTTTATAACAATTTGATGATTGGACTATTTCAAGCTTGAGTTTGTCATGGACCGTAACAAATTTGAGCCACAAGATATATATAATGCTGACGAAACAGGCATAACTACGGTAGAAATACCAAACTAATGTTAATTGCTGTTAATTTTCATTTTTATTGATAAGTTGTAACCTATATTTGCATGTGTTTCAATTGACCCCAATCACTGTTTCAACCGCCCCTGGCATGTGGACGGTTGAAACAATTTTATTTATTTTTTTAATTTGATTTTACACAAATTACAAAACACCGGGCACTCAAATAATACTGCGAATTGGTAGATGGAAACATGCCCTTGAATTTAGCATGTCTCAATCGCTGCTTGGTTCGGTAGTAGCGATGCTACGGACAATAAAATCTAAATTGTTTCAACCGTACCCAGTCTCCCCTACCGACGTTTTCAAACTTTAAGCCGTGATGCTCCTTAAAACGTTTTAAAAATTCACCATTCCCAAAAACTTCTGGATCGATTTGACAGAAGTTGGAGGTGCGAGATCAACGATAGCCTGAACCCGATCGGAGGATGGAAGTATTCCATCCTTTGTGATGCGGTGGCTTAGAAACTTAATCTCTGTTGCACCAAAAACGCATTTCTCTAGCTTAATGGTTAAACCGAAGCTATCGTTTAAAGAGCTCATCGAGGGGAACGATATGTTCATCCTCGGTTTTACTGGCGATAAGTATATCGTCCAAGTATACATAAACGAAGTCGAGATCTCTCGTAACTTTATGAACCTTTGAAAGGTTTGTGCTGCAGTTCGTAAGCCGAATGGCGTAATGAGTATACTCATATAGGCCGAATGGCGTAATGAGTGCAGTCTTATGCACGTCTTCTGGGGCGATTGGTATGTGATGGTATGCACGTACCAAATCAATCTTGGAAATTGTGTAACCGTGAAGATTCACGGAGAAGTCTGTATGTGCGGAATTGGATATCTATCCGGCACAGTGACCGCATTAAGGCGACGGTAGTCGCCGCATGGCTTCCAACCATGAGAGTCCCGGTTAGGGACCAGATGAAGCGGAGATGCTGCGGGGGACGACGAAGGTCGACAAATCCCCAATTGGACCATGTGGTCAAATTCAAACTTTGCCACCTTCAGCGGTGACAAACGGTAATTGCTCTTTAGTCACAATGTGGTGATGCACATTATGTTTAACTGGAAGGTTAAAATTGGGCGGTTTTGTTAACGAAGCGTACTTCGTTAATAGCTCTTTGTATATGCCCATAATTCGGCGTGGAATTGTTTCGGAGTTGTAGTCGACTGTAGTAGCGCACACGTTAATTTGAAAATTCGTGCGCTTGTCGACTAAATGCCGATATTCCAAATTGACGGACAATTTGAACTTCGTTAAGAAGTCCGCCCCGATAATGGCTTTAGTGATGTCGGCTATAATAAAGTTGTAAACATATCGTCGGCGTAAGCCGAGCTCAAGTTCAAGCAACTTTGTGCCGAAAGTTCGGATCAGTGATCCGTTGGCCGCATACAGAAGGACGTTCGGGCTTCAGTTATGGGCCGGGAACGCCTTGGCGGGAACAATTGAAACGTTCGAGCCCGAATCAATCAGAAAATCCATCCGATTGATGGTTTCACGGACGAATAAACGATATGAGCGGCCAGTTGTATGCTTGTCCATTTCGATCCCCAACTTTGGTTTTTTTTTAGGGTTGGTGGCGGCCTTTTTCGTGACCACCACCGAAACTGCAGGGGTCTTGCAGGTGCGTGCCTCACTACCATAACGGTAGTGGAAGTAGCACAGGCTACTCCGCAGTTTGTTTGCCCCTGGTGGCGGATTGGCCGAGTGCTGGCGTCGGCCGCTCTGGCGTTTGGCAGGTGTTGGGCTACGCCGGCTGTTTAGCTGTTCCATCCGAGCCGTTAATTTGGTTGTAGCGACACCACCGTTGGCTCTGTGCTAGCCGGAGTTGCGCGGAAGGCGGACGTGCATGAGGCGCTTCCTTGTGTAAGCACCTCTGACTGAAACGTGGATGCGTGACAATTTTGAACCAGTTCGAATCAATAATTATGAATGTATAACCAGGCAGAATAATCGACATCCACGGCCTAAGTTCTCCACGTTGAATTATCGGACACAACTCGTCTCATCAGAAACACAGGCGAGGTCTGCTTGGCTGAAATTACATGCTTCACTGCTGATACAACGTTTAAAATTGTACTTGGCGCAGTGTATATTCATCCTGGAGCAAGTGTCTCAAACATTAGTGTATTGCTGCACCAAGCACTCTTTCCGTACGTGCATAACAGGCAGTATGTGCATCCGATCATGCAAGTTGATACCAATGTACCAATTCTTCTTTGTGGCGACTTCAACACAAACGTTAAAAATGATGATACATTCCTCAAATTCATGAAGGATATGTACAATCTTGAATGCACATCAGATGTTACTAAGTCAACAACGCTGAGAGGAACAACCCTCGATTTGACTGTTTCAAGGCACATTACACTTGAAACACTCCCATTCATTTCATACTTTTCCTATCATCGACCTATCCTTAACAGAATAACACAGATTGCAAGAAGTTAAATATCAGACATGTATACGAGGTTTGGCTATTAAATAACGATACTGACGCTGTAAAACATTTTATTTTTATTTCATACATTTTTACTTGTTATCACCTACAATATACACCCCTCCTCTATCCCTACAACGCTCCATGCGAATCTTCCATTGTTCGAAACAGTGCCGGAAGTCTTTTTCTGTCAGCTCCTTCAGGACCCGTGCCGCTTTCTCTTTCACAGCATCAACAGACTCAAATCTTGTTCCTTTTAATGCAGATTTCACCTTAGGAAACAGATAGAAGTCGCACGGCGCAAGATCCGGCGAATAAGGCGGATGGTCTAACACTGGGATGCTGAATTTGGCTAGAAACCTCTTAACAGACAATGCGGAATGTGTTGCGACAATGCGTTGCTCTACTGTTACACTTAACATTTTTCCGGCGAAACAAAAAAACAACTCTAATGGGAACGAAGGCTACGGCTGTACTGATTTGTTTACAGAAGCGAGAGGCACTACATTCGAAAGAGAAGGCTTCACGATAACAGCTGTTGATTACTGGCGTTTGGCGCATGCGCACTTCTTCTGTAGCAGCGTCAGTCTCGTTATTTAATAGCCACACCTCGTAAAAGCTGTAAATGAATTTGTTACTACACATTGTTACTTGTAAATAATCTGTTCATTAAAGTAATAAACATATTTGAATTCATTAGTGCAAATAAAAGCTAATTTATCAATCAAAATGAATATTTCATTTCACTGCTTTTTGTATCCATACAAAATAATGATAATTTAATATAAATGATTCAATTTTATTCATAAAAGTATGCAATCATTTCATCAATGTTTTCTCATGACGTTGTCACATTAAACTATCGTCCGTAAACCCTCTTTACAGACAACACATTTTTTCAATGTCCACACTCTCGAACCATATATAGTGGGAAAGGCTTTATTAATGTTGTGACACCATCACGCATGATATCGTCCCATTATTCCTGTTTTAATGCTAAGTTATGTTATCTGATGCAATCTCTAAGTCTTTCAGTTGATAACCCATTTCGTGCAAACGTTGTTAAAGCGTATGGTTAGGCTAACTGTGAGAGACTGCTGCAATTGGATGAATGTTGAATTTTTTAAATTACAATTGATACTTTCTGAATTACAATAATTGATACTTTTTGAAATACAATTGACTAATCTGAATTACAATTGATGCTTTCTGAATTACATTTGATACTTTCTAGAAAAAGGTGTAGTTTTATACATCTATTTAAATATTGTTATACTAGTTTTGTAAACAAATAAAATTTTTATTACAATTACTGGCCCAGCGAGATTACTTAGATATAAAGTCACTTAGCTTTAAATTTAAAAAAAAAAAATTATAAACATAGTAACATTTTGATTTGACTTTGATTTTTGTTGTATTTTGTTTTCAGTCGATAATAAATTAGAGTAGAGACAATCGTGTTTCTTTTGCTAAAATTATAAAAAATATAATTATTAAATTATTAAATTTTACAAAGTGGTCCTTCAAGGCGGATCTTTATTTCGCGATTCGGTATTACAGCTAAAAAAGGAAACCAACAGCAGCAGTTAAAGAAGATTGATTCATGGAAGTTTGGCGAGATGTATATCGTCGGCTAAACAGTGATACCCCCCCGTATCTGAAAAAAATCAATTTTCCAGGAAAGAGAAAAAAAAAAAACCATTTAAAAAATTAATTTTATTATTGAAATAAACAATTTTCAGTTATTTTAATATGTTTTATTCGGACTACCGGATAATATGACATTGGTAGAATATATCAAATTATATAGAGCTCCTCACGACGAGAATTTTCATGTACATAACTCAATATCGCCAAAAATGTAAGATACGTGGTATCACTGTTTAGCCGACGATATATTTCGCAATTCATTGTCACTTTATCACGGAGAATCTAGTGGAACGCCATCTCAGGCAATTTCAAGGATTCCAGTACGACGAAGAGCAAAAATTGGAACAAAAGCATGATATTCTCCGCGATTCTAAATGTTAGATCTAACAACTCTTCCCCAAATTACGAAAAGGGCTTTCGCGTAAAGCTTTCGCTCGATTTTGGAGACTTTGAATAGTCAGACTTCCCCTTCAGCTGTGCCATGATTGCGGTTAATAAATAAAATCAAGGTAAGTAAAATGCGTATTATAAAATATTTTTAGGCTCGTATTCAGCGACCTGGATAATAAATATTAAATAAATAGTTATTAAATAAATATTTTATGTTTTGAATTTTGATTCACACTTTTTTTTCAATTTTGAAAAATTGAAACTTCAGAGGTTAGAAATCAGCGGATTAACTTCAACGGCGGCGCTCCAACAACAACCTTAGCATGGTTAGATAAGGTCCAAAAAAAGGCCCTTAAGTTAATTAATGACGATACCGCTTGCTCCACCATCGACCCCCTAAGCCACCGTAGGGATGTAGCAGCACTGACAAAATTTTATCGCTACTATCATAGTGACTGTTCCTCCGAGTTAAACGCTCTTTTGCCTACACGGCAATCTTATACCCGCGACACCAGATTAGTAGAGTTGAGCCGGACTTACAAGAGGCAGTTCATTTGTCCCGTACACGTTAGTAAATTGTACTGAGGCCTCAACTTTTTTAAATGTCCCGGTTCAAAAATAATGTACTACTGGGATATGAGCGTGTATCGTGCGTTTGTAAATTACGAAGTGGAGAGACATTTCTTACTTCTTTTGCGGCAGCAAAATATCCAATCTGAACTGCGCCGAGGTGAGATTGTAAACACGAACTGGAACAACATTTTCTTATTTCTTTTGCGACAATAAAATATCCAATTCGAATTGCAGCGAGGTGAGATTGTAAACACGAACTGCAGAGATATTTTCTTACTGTTTTTGCCGCAGTCAAATATCCAATTTAAACCGAGCCGTGGTGAGATTGTAAATACGAACTGGAGAGAAATCTCTTACATTTTAGAAGGAGTGAAATTTTATACTAAAGAGACAATTCTTCCATTTTTTGAGGGAGTGAAGTTTTGTGCTCGAGGTATATTTCTTACATTTTTCGAGGGAGGTGAATTTTGTACTGAAGAGATAATTCTTACATTTTTCGAGGGAGGTAACAATTCTTACATTTTTCGAGGGAGGTGAATTTTGTACTGAAGAGATAATTCTTACATTTTTCGAGGGAGGTAACAATTCTTACATTTTTCGAGGGAGGTGAATTTTGTACTGAAGAGATAATTCTTACATTTTTCGAGGGAGGTAACAATTCTTACATTTTTCGAGGGAGGCAAATTTTGTACTGAAGAGACAATTCTTACAATTTTCTAGGGAGGTAAATTTTGTACTGAAGAGACGATTCTTACATTTTTTGAGGGAGTGAAGTTGGAGAGATATTTCTTACATTTTTCGAGGGAGGTAAAATTTTATTTTTATTTTTTAATCTCTATCTGTAACAAATAAAATATTTTCGTGTTATTTTCAATTTTTAGGGAGTTTCATTTTAAATTTGTAAATATGTTTTTCTTTATACAGTTAACAAAAAATTTAAAAGAATATTTTTGTAATCAACATTCATAGGCACGATAATTAATATTTCCATTCATTCATTTATCATTTACCATATCCTCTCCTTCGCAAACGCAATAGATCTACCCGCATCGCAACATTTGAGCAATTAACTACGTGACGTGCTAGCAATACAATGGCACCTCGCCTCATTTGAAGTGAGACATTGTACTGGTTCAAAAGGCAAAAGAGACTCCTCTTACAAACTCATTTTATTATCGTGTCCTACCCAACACTACAGATTAGCCCACTCGTCCCACTCCCTGCACCTGCAACTCCCTTTTTCACGCACTCAACAAGATATGAATTCGTTTGTAAATAGAACAACTCGACTGTGGAATAATCTCTCGCAGTCGGTATTCCCGAGCTCCTACAACATCCAAGAGTTCAAACGCAGGGTTCATCACCACCTTCTTCAATACCCCCCCCCCGTACCTTTATAATCCTTAACCTATTCCCCCCACCCCTCCCCCGTACTAAGCTTACTGCTAGACATTGCACCATGACGTGACAAATGACATGACGGACTAGTAGTACAAAGGGTGACTCCTGAGCTTACCACTAACACATAAAAAAAAATTACCAGGTCGGAGCTGGTATTAAATTTATCCGTGTACCCAAAATCGCGGTCCGTAAATACGAAATATCCACGATATTTATTATCCAGGTCGGTGAATACGAGCCTAAAAATATTTTATAATACGCATTTTACTTACCTTGATTTTATTTATGGGTCAGCAAGGTAGTAATCGCACGAGTTACATCCATTGAGCGGATATCAAATGATATCCACCAAAATATAACTATCAGGCCGGAAATCACGGAATTCCTAAAAAAATATGGTAAACATGAAAAACCAGACCGTGGAAACGGCCTGATAATCAAAAAACATTAAATAATATTTTCCCAGAAATATGGAAGAGTCAAAGGACCCCGCACCATTCCTATGGGAATTTGGTCCCACAGTGTCTCCACAGGCACAAAGCTGAAAAATTCATACTTTTCTGAATTTCTATCGATTTTTCGCACCAATTATGGCTCCTTCAAAAAAGGTACTTTTTGATCGATTTAGTCATATTTTTGCAAAAAATGATCAAATAAAAGTGATAGATTTCAATTAAAGGCCTTAACAATTACAGTGCATCGAAAATATATGTGAGAATTAACAATATAATTCTTTATTAATACAATATAAAATGAGGTCATCTTGAACAATACTCTGCATACACTTATTCACCCGATATCAGGATTTTCTACATTTTCCGGTCTATCTATTGGTCTTGGTCTATTCGCAGCATCAAGAATCGTGGTCAGAAGGACCGTTGAAGGGTAACGAACCATTCCGTTGTGACGGGCGAATCCGAGAAACCATATGACGCTCGAAATGTGAGCGCACGTACCCAGTGTCCTAGCACCAGAAAGGCAGGTACAATAGTAGCCGATCACAGGTGAATCATGGTCATCGTTTTCATCTTCGTCTTCATCGAGCGATTTGTAAGCAATCCACAGCTGATACTTTGTCGCATTTCGATGACGAGAATAGATTCTCACTCTCAGGAATCCTGCTTCTGGCAATCTATCGGCATTTCGAAGCATCTCTACTTGATACTCCTCCGTTTGTTCCCTGTCGAACTTGTCTTGAACGTATGATGGAGCTAGGTTCACTTGATATATTCCGACGGTAATGTCTTTAAGTTGATCAAGTGTTACAAGAGGGAAATCTTGGATGTGATTAGCAGACAACGTCACCCATCTTTGAGCATTTCTACTATGGAGATTTTCAACTTCTACCCTTGCTTGAACTGTGTTAGGCTCTTTCGCCTTTTCGAGTAAAATCCGAGCAGTTTCTGCAGTGCAATCGTCCATGTTGACAGTTGGATGATATTTATTGATTATTGCACCAGCAATCCGATAGAAATCACCCAGATTTTGAAGATGCGTCACCTGTAATACTTGCTTCAAGAACTTGAAGATTGATTTTATATGACCGTGTCGAGCCTCAACTATCCATCTGGTTTTAGTCACAAGTCGCGACTGATTAGCTTCTTCTGTGGGTAGTTGACGTTGACCTCGAGCAAGAAGAGCTGGCATTTGATACTGGATACCCAATCGTTGCAACAATTCAGCGACATCCCTATAACCTCTGTCGACTACGAAAATATCTCCTTCTTCTATCCATTGCCTTAAACTTTCAGCGTCTCGGTCGAATTCATTCCGCAGTATTTGGGCATCGTTATTGTGACTGTCAGAAAAATATGGGCCGTGTATGTCCAGTATATAACCGTCAGGTGCAACTACTAGTACTGGTTTCAATAAATGACGTCCTTTATGAGAGCTAAATGATTGCCGAAGGAAGCGGAAGTTGCTGCTTTTTGGAATATAGGTGTATGTACCGTCTACGTATACAATCGCTCGAGGGACTCGTGCATCAGGATTATATAACTCGTTGGAGAATTCATTCACGTGTTGTTCGATGAATTCTTCTCTTGTAATCGACCCAACTCCAATGTTTGCAGGAACGAATCGTTGAATTAACGATTGTCTGACCGTGGAGATTACTAAGCTTGTCGCTTGTCGACTTGAATATCCAAATATGACTTTCAAGAATTCATCCGGGAGACCTTGACGCATCTTACACAGGAAACTTAGCAAATCTCTTTTATCAACGTATCGGTGACCAGAATCACGAGGAACAGGATCACAGAAAGTGTAGAGATCTTGGAACTGCTCTTTGGATACGGGCGAAAATGATGCAAACTCACTGTGAAGTCATTTTCATCGTTGAATCTTAGTTGCGACTTAGCATTTTCACGAAGTGCTTCCAGAAATAATTGCAGTTCTTGGCCTTGCAAAGCGTAAAACCTATTGATGGAACGCAGATTTGGGAGAAGATGGCGTTGAAAAAAACTTCGGTCATCCAGATGATGTACACACGATCTTACATCTGCTGGCATGTAAATATTCTGAACGACGAAGACATTCACTCTGCATTCTAGAGAAACTCTCCTCACATCTACATCCGAATTGCAGATTACACATGTTGCGTTTCTGGTCTGATACAGAACGTTTAATCTCAAACAATTCGGGTCTCGTTGTAAATCGTCCAATTCACGTAGTATAGAACGATTGCAATTGATGCATATTCGAGTCAAGTCTGTCACATCAAGTGGTGGTCTCCCAAATGCAGCACGGCGCGAAATAGCTATATTTCTTTTTCCAGCATTGTCATCTCCACTGATCCGAGATAATTGTTGAACATTAAATAGATCATCACACACGTAACAATGACGTCGATTTCTGTTTGCCATAGTTTAGGTTCACTGATATCAGATAGTTTTGATGCAATTCTCGTAATGGATTTTTTTCTGGCCCTTATTATATGTAATAAATGTAGTAACCTTGTTAAAAAAAGTGTATTATTAATTAACTTATCGACGAGTTAGCGTCACAAAGTAAAAGGTGAAACGGGGCAAAAATGAACAAAATAAGGCAAAAATAAATACTTACGGATATAGAATAAAAAAGAACACAAGTTTTACTCCTCCTTCGTGCACACAATATGCTTATATCATGACGCGTAAATAATGTGCGAACAAACTGAGAACTAAACGTTTTTTATAAAGAATGAGACATGTAAAGGATGTATGAAACGAATGCATTTGGTAACGAATTATTTCAACCACTAAAAAACCGCTGTTGTAAGAAAGCCTTATAATCGTTTTTAGGAGTAAAAAAATCGAGCACCGAAAAAACTTTTTTGTTATGTTAATGTTTTCGCTGGACACAGAACGTTAATTTTTTCTATTCTTAGAAGTTTCTTTGATGATTTCTTGTGAAAACATGACTAAATCGATCCAAAAGTAACTTTTTTGAAGGAGCCATAATTGGTGCAAAAAATCGCTAAAAACTCAGAAAAGTATGAATTTTTCAGCTTTGTGCCTGTGGAGACATTTGATCAGAAGGATTAGTAGAACAACATATTAAATTTTCAGCCAAATCCACCGGGACCAAATTCCCATAGGAATGGTGCGGGGTCCTTTCAATAAATTCAGACAAAACAGGAAACGCTTATAAAAAGCTTTTTCCGTCAAAATAACGATTTTCCATATTTCTGAAAAAACAGGAAATGCTTAGGTTAGTATTTAAGAAAATCCAATTTGTCCGAATATGGAAATTGTTTAGTTATTCTTAAGATTCAACCAAAACTGCAAAGACCCTCCGAAGAGTGGTCATGTTATTAAATTAAATTAAAATATAGAAATACTCTAAAGAGTACATTCAAATAAGTGGTCTTTTCAGTACTTCTGTAAGCTTACAAGTCTCACTGGGGTCCCAGCGGGAAATGGAACATTGCAAAAAGAAATATTCATGGGCGCCTGTAGATCTGTGATCCGGTATCGAAATGCTTTTATTTTGTTCATCTTCTACAAATGCCTTTTTCTTTCCAAGCCCAAGAGTGGCTATACCTAAGCAGTCCCCCAACTAAATTCTAACCACTTCTCCACAGCTGCTGCAAATCTGCTTGTCCTCCGTAACGAATGAGAGCCGTGATATTGAGTGTGCTAAAGTCGCATTTTATGTCGACGAATATAATTGCCCATTTTCTTTTTTTCTATAAAAATTATGAAAACTGCAGGAAAGCTCCCTTGAGTCATCGGGCAGATTCTCCCTTGTCTGGGTCTAATTCTGAGCTACACTTTACCGCCTTCTCTTGTAATGGGTTATATAAGGGCTCATCTAGCACCAAGAAAATAAGGGGTACCCCTTACTAGATGAGTACTTATTTAACTGCTCCATCGGTAAGGCCTTCCTAGAATTCCTACTGGGTTACAGGTTACTTTTAAAACACCCGCGTCTCGATGAAATAATCAACATACCAGTCACAGCCTGCTCGCGAGTCGCTGCCTATAAACAGATTTTCAAAGCTTAAAATTCCCCTCCATTTGTTAGATCTAACATCTAAAACACCAAATCCTCGATTTTTCTAACAAAAGAACATAGTCTCCACTGAAGGGCAAGAGCTTTGAGCTTTTTCCCCGCTTTCTGTTTATAGTCAGATTTCTGGGATCTATTAAGGAATTAGGCGAAACTGATATCAAAGCAGGCGAAAATGCAACTGCGGAATATATGGCGACAAAAATAATAAATACCATTTTATTTAACAGCGCCACAGAAAGTGTTAAGGAAGTGAGTTCTTCAAGTGTGCATGAAAGTCTACTTGGCTTAGAGCAAATCGAAAACGTCGATGAAGAAAAGCTCAACAATGAGGTAGAACTGCACCAAGGAAAAGGAATTAATTAACGTTAAACGGAAACTTAATGAAGCAGAAGTTGAGGCAGAAGAGGTACCTTCTCAAGAAATCGACAAATTGAATGAAGAAATCAAAATATTAGAAATGGAGTTGAAAGTGCTTCAAGCTAAAAGGGAGGCTTTGGAAAGTAAAAAGCAAGTACTTAATGCCAAGGCCAAATTAGTAGAAAACACTCCTCCACACTCTGTCCGATCACAAACATCGATGACGTCGAAATTGGAAAAGGTAACAGATTGGTTGCGATTACAGCCTGAAGAATCTCCACAACGAAACATGACGTCACACAAACAAGGCGCTTCTTTAAAAAACACAATCTCTAACATGCTTGCAAGGCAGACTCTCAGTGGTAAGCATTTGGAGTTTGACGGAACGTCTGCATTAGCGTGGCAACAGTTTCTTAATCAGTCCCAGACAACAAGCAGAGAATGCGGGTTTTCTAATGAAGATGACGTATTTAGATTGAACAAATCATTAAAGGGAGCGGCTCGAGAGAAGGTCGAGTTGCTGCTGATTTCCGCAAAGGAGCCATCTAAAATTATTTCAATTTTAAACAATGCGTATGGTGGCTCTGAAAATATAGCATATAGAGCTGATGAAGAAGACAAAAAAATGGGACAGTAAGTGAGTTGGCCGATTTTGAAGAATACAATTGCGCTGTACAAAACATCAATTCAGCACTGGAGTTCACTGAACGTAAGCTCATTGATACTCAGAAGTTAACGGCTATGATGATTGAAAGGCTCTCTGAAAATTTACTTAGAGAATGGGGAATATTTTAGAATGAGAAAGGAGTACGTCCAGCAAATTGTAATTTTTACATGTTTGCAAAATGGACACAGAAGCAAGCTGACCTCGCTCAAAGTATCTCATTCTTCAAGAATGTAGCAAAAATAAACAATAACTGTCAAGCCAACAAATGACGGACTAGTAGTACAAAGGAAGACTCCAGAGTTTAGCACTACCACATAAAAAAAACATCCCAGCAAAAAGTATTGGACTCGGACCAACGAAAGCCGAAAGGCAAACCAATTTGCTCAATATGCAATGAAGAAAAGCATTCTCTTGACAAGTGCAACATCTTCAAAAAGGCTGAAATTAGGAAAAGGTGGGACTTGCAAACCAACACAAAGCATGTTATTGCTGCTTACAATTTCATAAAGGTCAATGCTCTCAACGTGAAATGTGCAAAATTGACAATTGTGAAAAATTTCAGCATCGATTGCTACACAAAAGACGAATGGAAAAAGCGGTACCAACACCACAGGCCATCAGTGGCTGCATTGCAGAGAAGAAAAAAGATTTGTTAAAATTGCTCCCAATACAAATTCATGGACAAGTGGCGTCGAAAGAAATTATTGCATTTTTAGATGAAGCACAGCCACAATAATGGATTTGAAGGTGCTGTACAACCATTCTGCCTTCAGTTGGACAGGAGGAGTTTATCGATACGAGTCAGCAGCCGAGATCGCAAACATAACCATTAGCGGTAGCAACAACAACGAATTCACGTTAAAAGACGTTCGATTGGTAAACGATATAAATTTGTCAACGCAACAAATCTATTATAAAAAGGCTATCACAAGAAATACCCAACAACCTAGAAAATCTAAACAGGCTGCACAACACACAACCAATGTTATTAATCGGCCAACGGCACGCAAACATAATAACAACACGGGCTGTCAACAACCCAGATGAAAACGGGCCAATTTTAACAAAAAGGAAGTTACGATGGGTGCTGCATGGTCCAATCGATGCAGCATTAAGTCAAAGATGGTGAAAAGTCAGTTTAGTTTAGAAAACGTTGGAGTTTGCATTGCAAAGACGGAGAAAACAAAATCTGTAGAAGATCAACTGGCGTTAAGTAAAACTAAGTCATCAGTAATGAAAATTAATGGAAAATTCCAAGTAAGCCTGCCCTGGAGGGAGACCAACATGAGGTTACCAAATAGTAGACCAATCGCGGGTTTAGAGAGGAAACTACTACGAGACAAAAAGACTGCGGGAATATATCAAAAAGAAATGGACAAGCTACTACAAAACGGCTACGCAAAAAAAAAAAAATAATAATAAAGAAGTCCTGAAATCTCCAAAATTGTGGTTTCTTCCAAACTTCGCTGTACTCAATCCCAATAAATCAGGTAAAGTAAGACTAGTGTTTGATGCTGCAGCCGAATGTAGCGGCACATCCTTAAACAAAAATCTATTGACTGGTCCGGACTGGTTAATGTCAATTATAGGCATATTGATGAGATTCCGTTTACACCCTTAGTAAAAGGTAATAAAAGATTGTTTATAGTGTAGACGTAGTAAATCGAAAGCGCTCAAACCGAAAATAGGGTTTCTACCGAAAGAAAGGTTTTGTACAGGGGAAAAGCCATTTACCGCCTTAGGAGTAGACTACTTTGGTCCGTTTAAAACACGAGATGGGAGAGTTAAAACACCCGGTATACAAAAGGGTTTCAGAAGTGGTATGAAGTTATATTTACATGCTTGACGACAAGAGCTATAACCCAGTAGGAAATGGGGAACACATTACCGCCAGAATCGGTTCTGTAGTCCATTGATCGTACAGTAAAGGAGATTACAATTGTAAAATTTACCAATTCTAATGAAGTAGTTCTTTGTCTAATTACATTGAAGGTAAAGTAATGCAAAGGGAAATGCAATCGCATCTAATGCGGTCCATATCTTAAAAATGCGAAGGAATAAAATATACTCAACATGTTGGTTCCTGTTATGACAGGATGACTCATAGCAGTATATCAATCATCATTTGCAGTGAGGAAGTTGACGAGTTTGGAATAAATTTGCGGTGAAAATTTCTGTAAAATTGTGAATTTTGTTTTTATTCGGCTCAAAGTGTTATTGTGTCATTCGTGAAAAATATATTTAAAAGGTAAGTAATTTTAATTGATTATTTATAAATTTTTTATTAATATTCAAATTAATACAATAGAATACCTATCACAAATTTTAAGAAATTGTTTAAAATGGCAAGAAAAATTATAAGTAAACGGCAGTTATCTCGTTTAATTAAAGCTGAAAAAGAAAAATACTTGAAAAGGCTTACATTATGATGAAGCAAGTTCTGCACAAACATCTAATATTTCCCCAAATTCATACTTTCAAGAGGAAATATCCCACTTTCCTTTAAGAGAAGAAACTTGGGGTAATAGGGATAAAATAAAACCCAATTATTCAGATAAGAAAGTATCCCTAAAGTACAAATTGAGACAATGGTATTTTAAACATAGTCCAAGTAGAGAGAGCTTTGAAGAACTCTTGCAGATTTTAAAATCAGAAAATTTAAATGTACCAATTTCTGCCAAATCTTTCTTACCGAATAAAGAGAAAGTCATTATAAGAACTGTGGCTCTCGGTGAATATTGGCACCATGGTATTAAAAAACAATTAGAAAAAATAAATAATATAATATCTGAATTCGATGAATGTATAATAGATATAGGTATTGATGGATTACCATTGTATAAAAGTTCAGGGTTATCCTTGTGGCCCATTTTGGGAAAATTTGTAAATATTCCAAATTTAAAGGTATTTTTAATAGGTACATACCTAGGTAAAAGGAAACCGAATAATATTGAACACTATTTACATGATTTTGTGGACGAAGTTTCAGACTTGTTAAAGAATGGTTTCAAAATTTCATATAACAAAGTTATCAAGTTTAAAATAAGAGCATTTATTTGCGATACTCCCGCCCGAGCATTTATTTCTGGCATTATTGGTCATACTTCACTCAACGGATGTAACAGGTGTAAACAAGTTGGCAAAAAGATAGATTATGTTGTAACGTTTAGTACTACAACTGGTGAAATCCTTTCTGATCAAGACTTCTCCGAGAGGAGACACTTAAACCTGCACAAAACTTACTTTCAAACAAGGAAAACTCCCCTAGAAACTGTTGGAATCAATATGATATCACAATTCCCATTGGATTGTATGCATTTAATTGATCTCGGAGTAACAAGAAAAATACTTCTTAGAATAATGGGTGGCAAAATAACTTTCAAAATTAATGCAGAACAGAAACAAAGCATATCTACTCATTTAATATCAATTTCTAAATTCATACCTAGAGAATTTGCCAGAAAACCAAGGAGTTTGGAAGAAATCCTTAAGTGGAAAGCTACCGAGTTCAGACAATTCATTTTGTACACAGGAATACTGATTCTGAAAGATGTCGTTCATAATGATTTATATTACCACTTCTTACTGTTACACTGCGCATACCGGTTATTATTATGTCCTAAGAGTTTTCAACGAAATATTCCCATTGCGAAAGATATGCTGCAACTATTTGTGGAAAACTTTCCTATTGTGTATGGAGAAAATAGCGTCACATACAACGTCCATAATCTGTTACATCTTACAGACAGCATTGAAAAATTCGGACTCTTGACACACGTTTCAGCTTACGAATTTGAAAACTACATGCAAACTATGAAAAGAAAAGTAAAAAAACCTTCAAAAATTTTACAGCAATTGCTTAATAAATATAAATACGAAACTTTGATAATGGAGAAAAAGTTCACGGGTTTTCGAAAAAGTGTTTTCGGAAATATTAAGAGCCACAGTTCTGATTTACATTATTTGAGCAAAATAGAACCCGATAATTATTGTTGTATACAACCATATATACCAATAAAAATAACAGAATTTATACAAACAAATGAAAAATTCATCAAAGGACAAAGACTTGTAAATTTAAGAAATTTCTATGCAGAACCTATAGAATCAATGGATTTGGGAATATGTGTTGCAGATAAAACACCTGATTCAAAAGAAGAATCCTTTAACCTTAATGAAGTAGCTTGCAAACTAATATGCTTACCGTACGCAGATAACGTACTACTCATCCCTCTTCTGCATGAATGCATAAAGTATTAATAATCCGATAACATTAATAATAATACTGCAGTAATGCTTTTCCTTGCAGATAAAATGTCTTCACAAAACTCTTCAATTAAGGAAACTACGAAAACAGCCTTTAATGAAATATACAAAGAAAATTACCCCCCAGCAAAAGTTAGGCGATGTAATGCTACAATAGGTCAGGACATATTTTCACCCTGTATGTAAAAGGATATTGTTTCTGAAAGTTTTTTTTATTAAACAAATTTTCTTTTTCTGCTGTAGACAAAAACAGTACCACCAATTCTGATGACCTCAAACAATATATAAAAGAAATTGTCGATGAAAAATTCAGAGAGCTTCAAAGTAATTATAATGGATTCTTTTTTTAAAATATACTCGACTTAAAAATTTTCTTTGTAATTTTTTTTAGATACTATCGAAACTCAAAATAAAATTATAATGTCAACTTTAGCAACACATGGGGTGTTGCTAAACAGACTTATACGGCAAGAATCCGAAATCCAAGGGAAAATAGATATATTCCCTATTAAAACTCCAGAAGCTATGCAAAAATTGGAATCTGAAATAGATGAGGACACTATGAATATTTATGTAAGTACATATTAAAAATAAAATAATCTATAGGTATAGAGCTTACAAAAGCCTTTAAACTTTCCTGCTTTAAAAAAAAAGTAGTAATAGTTTGCTGTTATTCTTAATTAAGAAACTGAAACTAATCCTAGTAACTATCTGCACCTGCACATTATTTATAGATTTCTGCTGTTAAAAACATCATTCGAACTGGAGGCTTAACTAAAAATTTATACAAATTGCTGGGAGAGGAAATTGTAATAAATTTCAACTAGTTGGGATGTGGGTTCGACCCTTTTGGTCCACACGATCAACTTCCCAGTATGATGGATGTTGAATATTATGATTGGATATTTTAATAATAAATTAACAATAGGCAATATAGAATATATGTATAATACCGAGAATTTGTCACAATTGTTTATCAATATTTTCGCTAAAATGTCAAACTAAATGTGCGCACTTACAAGATTAGGATGACGAAAATGTATATAAAATTTATGTATTAATGTTTTTCGGCACCTCAATGAAGTCGATATAGTTTTTAGTTCGCGCGGTATCGTGCTGGTACAAAAATCACTTAAGTCATTTAAACCAAAAAACCGCTGGACCGAATATTATAAAAAAAATTTCAGATTATATTGTCGCTAATACGCTTCGAACGGCACCTCAAGTAAGTCAATATCTTTCGTGGTTCGGGCGATATCGTGCAGGTACAAAAATCACTTACGCCGCTTAAACAAAAAAACGGCTCGACCGAATTTTATGAAAATCTTTTCAGATCATATTTTGGTTAATACTCTTCGAACGGCACGTCAACTAAGTCGATATCTTTTATAGTTCGCGCGATATCGTGCAGGTACAAAAATCACTTAAGTCATTTAAACCAAAAAACCGCTGGACCGAATATTATAAAAATCTTTTCAGATTATATTGTCGCTAATACGCTTCGAACGGCACCTCAAGTAAGTCAATATCTTTCGTGGTTCGGGCGATATCGTGCAGGTACAAAAATCACTTACGTCGCTTAAACAAAAAAACGGCTGGACCGAATTTCATGAAAGTCTTTTCAGATCATATTTCGGTTAATACGCTTCGAACGACACCTCAACGAAGTCGATATCAGTTTTGGTTCGCGCGATATCGTGCAGGAAAAAATGACCACATCCGTACGCACATACACACACACACACACATACTTCCTCCCAATTTTTTGCTTAAAATGCTCCTGGGACCTTGAAAGATGAAAATACGTTGAAATTTTCGATTTCGATTTTCGGACCGATTACAATAACTTCCTATACTGGGAAGTTAATTATGATGGAAATCATGGGAAGAGTTCCTTCAAGGAATACAAGAATATTAACAAGGTGTTTTCCAGTGAGTCCTTTATATCTTTAATTTAATAACCATATTATCATAGCTATGTATATACAAATGTATTATAAAAATTTTAGAAGCAATTCAAGGAGATGGAGGCTCCGAGTATTCAAAAGAAATAAGAAAGGCATTTAAGGCATTTAAAAATCGTTTTTTTAAGAACAAATGTATTCAAAAGAAAAAAAATGAAACAAATTTAGTTACCAGATCAGCACTTGAGGAAATTAAATTTTCTTTATAAATAATAAATAAATAATATATATATACATATATTTATGTTAAATTGGATTACAATTCTTGATTTTGTTACTTTTTGAAAATAAATATTCATTTTTAAGTTAAAAATTGCTCTTTAATTTGAATTTTACAACCTTTATCGAGTACTTCCTTCATGAGATACTAGCAATGAGTTCCGTAATTCATTCTTTAAATATTTATGTGTAAGCTGCGACGTAATGCATATTAGCAGATACACTTCTGTATTTAATTCTCACAATTTAGTTCATACTGCATTACCAATGTGCAATGAATGTAGCAGTTCTGTGTAATGCAGAATGGAGGCGATTGGTTACCGTCTATGACATCGCCATGCAAATGTAATGCCTTATCTCCACTTGCTGCAATCTGAACGAGAATGTGTTGCTACTTCTTAGAACTACTTTCGGAATCGATTGGGTAATTACTTCCTTTCCCTACTGGGAAATGTAGAAATAGCGCACTCACTGAGCACCGATGCATGTATAATGGCGATTAGAAGAATGATGTCACGACGAGGTGAAATTAAGGTAATTTGGTCTGACAACGGAACAAACTTCCGAGGCGCCGGGAGGGAACTATTGGAGGGGCTCGAGGGACTTTACGAACAAACAATGAAAACTTCGTTAGCGATGAAGAGCATAAAATGGACGTTTATTCCGGAAAATGCTCCAAATTTCGGCGGTAGCTGGGAGCGGCTTGTTGGGTGCTTCAAAAGAGCAATAGAATCGGTGTTATCAGTGGACGCAAATCCCAACGATGAGACTTTACTAACTATGTTGAGTGTAGCAACATTTAGTAACCCGGGCCCCATCCAATACGGATGTGGTAACTGCAATTCATGCGATGGCCAATGGTAAAACAGCTGGAAAGGATGGCATCCCGCCAGAAGTGTTGAAAGCCGACTCAAGCCTCGAAGCAGATGCGCTACAGCCAATCCTGGAAAAAGCTTGGAACACCTGTTTCTTTCCGGAGGATTGGACAGATGGTATTATAGTCAAAATACCAAAAAAGGGGGACCTAACAATATGCGACAACTGGAGACGGGAAGGGAGACCTATTATCTACTGTGAGCAAAATTTTGTCCCATTTATTACTATACGATAAGAGAGGCAGTAGACCGAACGCTTTGAAGGTAGCAGGCCGGATTCAGGAAGGACCGCTCATTGATCATATTGAGAATAAGTTATTCTTCTTTACGCTCCTTCAATCCCTTATGGGAGGTAGGGCGGAAACAGTTGCCTTCCAGCTGACTCTGTTTTATGCGACAGCTCTGTAGTGATGAGCAAACGCAAGAATCTCCTAACTAACTAATCTAGTCTTGTTCTTGTCTTATTCTTGCACAGTTAATCTTTTTCTTGTTCTTGCAAGCATAACTGTCTTGTTCTTGCACATTTAGCAAGACTGCAAGAACAAGACTATTTTTGCTCATCACTAGCTCTCAGTTCCGACCAGGATCTTCCAGTTGTTGCGGCCTCTGCTGATAGGGTTCATCTTCACTTTGTTCTAGGTTTTCCGACTTGACGGGATTCTTGCGGATTCCAGTCAAGGGCCTGTTTGGCAAGATTTTCATCTTTGTGTCGCAAGGAGTGACCAACCCAATTCCATTTCCGTTGCCTGACTTGATCGCCTATCATTTCTTGGCCGGCTTGGCGCCATAGTTCTTCGTTTGAAATTCTATCTTGCCAGCGGATTTTTAGGATACGGCGCAAGCATCTGTTGTTGATGAAGACTTGTAGGCGCCCTGTGATGAATTGGGTGACTCTAACGTACAAGCTTTAACGTTGGAGTTGAACAGCGTCTTGCTTTATTTTTTTCTGGAACTGACATCTTCTTCTGCACCGCAATTTTCGGTAATAATACCGAGATAGCAGAATTTATCTACCAATTCCACGTATCCGTATTTGTTTGGTTTTATTCGGATTCATAATATTAAATTAATAAATTTTTCAATTACTTACATTTTTATTATTACCAGAATTTTGTATCAAACAAGCAAAATAACTTTTACAAACAATGGTTAAACTTTTCATACAAATCTGTTTATATTTTCATTAAGACTTGTTACTCCAAAACTAAGGCCCGCTGCTTCACTTTACGCTCCTTTAATCCTTCATGGGACATAGGGCGGAAAAAGTTGCCCTCCAGCAGACTCTGTTTTGCGCGAAAACTCTCAGCTCCGACCAGGATCTCCCAGTTGTTGCGGCTTCTCCTAGTAGGGTTCTCCTCCACGTTGCTCTAGGTCTTCCGATTGGACGGGATCCTTGGCTAGATTTTCGTTTTTGCGTCGCAAGGTGTGGCCAACCCAATTCCATTTCCTTCGCCTGATTTGGTCGTCTTTCCTTTCTAGGCCGGCACGGCGCCATAGTTCTTCGATTGAAATTCTATCTTGCTACCGAATTTTTAGGATACGACGCAGGCATCTGTTGATGAAGACATTTAGGCGCCCTGTGATGAATTGGGTGACTTTCCATGTTTCGCAACCATACAAAAGAATTGCCTTAACTTTGGAGTACAACAGCCGCAATTTCGTGTTAGTGGAAATTTCCGTTGATCTCCATGTGCGCAACAGGCATGCATATGCGCCTCGTGGTTTATTTATTCTGGAACTGACATCTTCTTCTGCACCACCATTTTCGGTAATAATACTACCAAGGTAGCAGAATTAACCACGTCACGGTTATTCAGCGCTGTCCGTTCAATGGAGTTTGCATTTATCCGCATTTCTTTTGTTTTAGGCGGATTTAGCCTTAAGCCTGCTGGACTACTTTCTATTGACAATTGTTCAAGATGGTTTTTACATCTTGATGTCTGTGGGCCAGCAAACAGATATCATCCACGTAGTCGAGATCTTTAAGGCGGTCACGCAATCCGCATTGTATGCCGCATGTTCCATTATCTAAAACGATGAAAAGTATGTCGTTTATTACTATAAGAAATATTAAAGGCGAAAGTATACACCCTTGTCGTACTCCTGCAATCACCTCAAAGCTGTCGGATAATTTTCCATTATGGAGAACTCTGTATTTGGAATTGTTGTATTGGGCTTTTGTCAATTCCATTATTTTGTCAGGCAGTCTTGTGTATGTCCAACACCTAAAAATCAGCAGCCGCGGACGTTCACCTCTGCCCTTGACCTAAATGAAGCAGTTGGGTCATCCACAACGCCTTAGCCTTCTTCGTGGAACCTGAATCTGCCGTTTATTTTGTTGGAGCCTCAAGTTAATGCATGTCTTAAATATTTTAAATATTTTTGTTTATTTCTTATTTTTAAATATTTTCGTTTTTATTCCTTTTTCTTATCCTTACTAATATTATAAATGCGAAAGTAACTCTGTCTGTCTGTCTGTCTGTCTGTATGTTACGCTTTCACGCCTAAACCGCTGGACCGATTTAGATGAAATTTGCAACAGACATAGTTTAGATCTTGGAGACGGACATATGTAGGCTATTTTTTTTGGAGAAAAGAGAGTTGAAGGGGGTGAAATGGGGTTCAATAAGTTATAAGGGGATTTATTTTCTTTACTTTTTTTCTATTGTATAGAGTAAAAAATTCTCAAACGTATCACTAAAAACCGAAGATTCATAATTTATAATGAATTTATGCTTAATCGGTAGGTTATTATGCACACAATCATGCCACGAAAAAATTTTGTTGAAAAAAAAAAAAAAATTAACAAAGTTATAAACAAATTAATTTTGAGAGCATTTTTATTTTGAAAATTTTTTGTAACCAGCCGAATTAATATTGTTTGCTCATCACAACGTCGTTGCTTAGATGAAAGATTGAATTTTAGGTATAATTGAAAAAAGTATAAAAAAATGCTCTCAAAATTAATTTGTTTATAACTTTGTTAATTTTTTTTGCAACAAAATTTTTTCGTGGCATGATTGTGTACATAATAACCTACCGATTAAGCATAAATTCATTATAAATTATGAATCTTCGGTTTTTAGTGATACGTTCGAGAAATTTTTACTCATAAAAAGTAACTGACTGACAGACAACGCAAAACCTAAACCGCTAGAGCTAAAGGGCTGAAATTTTTGACAGTGCATCCCTAGCGATTTTTCGAACGAAATTCATCCCCTAAGGGGGTGAAATAGGGTCAACTCAAAACCGCTGGAGCTATAGGGCTGTAATTTTGACAGTGCATCCCTATAATGGCGTGGTCATCCACTATTAAAAAGATTTTTCGAAATTCATCCCCAAAGGGAGTGAAATGGGGTTTACCCAAACCGCTGGAGCTATAGGGCTGAAATTTTGACAGTGCATCCCTTTAATGACGTGGACATCCACTAAGAAGCGATTTTTCGGAATTCATCCCCTAAGGGGGTGAAATGAGGTTTTTCCAAACCGCTATAGATATAGGGCTGAAATTTTTACAGTGCATCCCTATAATGGCGTGGACAACCACTATTAAAAAGATTTTTCGAAATTCATCCTCAAAGGGAGTGAAATAGGGTTTACCCAAACCGCTGGAGCTATAGGGCTGAAATTTTGACAGTGCATCCCTATAATGATGTGGACATCCACTAAATAGCGATTTTTCGAAATTCATCCCCTTAGGGGGGGGGGGGGGAAATGGGGTTTACCCAAACCGCTGGAGCTAGAGGGCTGAAATTTTGACAGTTTTTCGGAATTCATCCCCTAAGGGGGTGAAATAGGGTTTTTCCAAACAGCTATAGATATAGCCCTGAAATTTTGACAGTGCATCCCTATAATGGCGTGGACATCCACTATAGAGCGATTTTTCGAAATTCATCCCCTAAGGGGGGGGGGAATGGATTTTACCCAAACCGCTGGAGCTATAGGGCTGAAATTTTGACAGTGCATCCCTATAATGATGTGGACATCCACTAAATAGCG